>CAFUXE010001028.1:158621-203932 GCA_903364295.1 Serranus cabrilla
CAGTTTTCTACCAGCATGTTCCCAAGTGAAAACTGTTAGAGACGAGAAAAGGAGACGACACAAGGAGTGAAAGAAGACAAGACACAGCTAGTAACAGGCGAGACAGCACAAGAAAAGGCCAAAGAGGACGAGACAAAGACAAAAGCCGAGGCGAGGTAAGACAAGACATAACAAGAAAGGAAGGGGAGAGATATCAAGAGGACAAGGGAAAAGACACAGTGCTAGGAGAGCAACTATGGGAGACGAGACCAATTAAAGCAAGAGAGGGAAAAGAACCCAGTTAAGGGATCACGTTAAACTTCAGGGCACCATTGGGACCATTTCAGAGAAGAATGGCATGCCAGGCATTCAGCGCCGACTCCTTCACCCCACTCGCAGATTCACCCTTACCAATCCTCATGCACCACGCCACTGCTGGGGACTGTCTGCCAGCCTCCTCCCACGCTCACAGCATGGTCTCTGCAGGTAAACTGGGCTCAATGTTCTTCTGTGCTATAATGTCATAAACATGTCTTCTGTTGTGCTTCACCTACATTTATTCTGCAAAAACAAGGCTTCACGGTCACAAGGTAAGAAGAAAGTGGATGTTTTTAGTGCTAACAATGGGGATGGGAATTAATACACAAAGAAAGGGATTTTGTATTTAAATGACAAAATATAAGTAACTGTATTCCATTAGTTGAAGGGATTGCTTTTTCAGTTTTTTTTAGCATAATTACAGAAAAACTACTTGCCCGATTTTCATGCACCTTGGTTTCAGGGTGTAGCAAGGACCAAGGAAAGAAACAATAAAACTTCTAGTTTGTTTTTGTTTCATTTGCTGTAAGGCTCATATGAGCAATGCATTACCTATAAAGAGATTCTGCCACAATCAGTGCACTTGCCACACAATAATGACAGAGAAGATGCAAAGCATTTCGGCAGGAAAATATAAGAACCAGACAAATGAGCTCAGAAAGATCATTTTGAAGTAACCCAAAGTATTGAGAATATATTACTTATTTTGGGTAAACCTAATGAAAAAGTAAACCTCCCAACACCAGCAGTGAATTATCCAGACTGTGACCCACATAGTGCAGTCGTGGTGTTAAATCCCAGCTGCAGGGAGGCAGGCCCCTAACAACTCCTTCAATGTACCACTTCAGCCTCATGAGGCTATATGAAGAGAGGCTTGTTGGCAATATGCCGATACTTGCAGCGACAAAGTGATGTTAGATGCAAGACAATTATATAGGAAGTCCCATGGGTGCTGCAGGTGAGTGTCTGCCTACAAGTTGCTCCTATAGACCTCTAATTGACCCCATATGGTCCCTTATCAAGGCCCTGTTGTGTTTCAGGAAAGGGGTTGATGAATTGGATAGAAAAATACGTTTATTCAAAGCCAACCCAAATTATGTAAATGTATCTAATCAGCTGGTTTGGCCCAGCTGTCTCTACTCAGTGGATAATTGCTTTGAGGATATGTTATCAGTATGGCAAACTCCCCAAGGTCTTTTTCACGATGGGGCATTGTGGAGGAAACTTCCTGGGGGTTTAAATGCCTAGTGATTGTTCTACCTTAGAATAAACTGGATTAGTCATACAATACATTTATAAAGCAGCAGGTTAAACACATCTTGCAAATGGATTTTTCTGCTCAGACAGTTGCTGTATGTATGTGTTTCTGCTGACCTATATTGTGTTTGAAATATCTTACAATAAGTCTATGAAACAAATGAGAGTCATCTAAAATAAATGGAGGAAAAGTACAATGTGTAAACATCACAATTATGGTAGACTTTTCCTCACTCACATATAATTGTTTTATGTTTAAGAAAGCCCTTCAAGATTTGGTCTAATTAACATACATGATAGACAGAAAACACAGACAGTGTTGGTGGTTCTGTACCAACTCTGAGTGCATCTCAACACATTAGTGTTTCAAGTGAACCTGCATAAAAAAGATGAATACATGAATAATTGTGTAATTAGCAGAGGGCATGACCAGAGCAATGTTCAACTATATTTAAATACACTTAGCAGAGAAAAGCATCCACAAAAGCAAAGAGAAGTTTTTATCTCGCTGGGGAACAAATAAATGAAACATCGGTTTATATCTGGAGGTTAATATCTCTGGTTTTAGAAGCATATGTTTTAGCTTGCCATTACCCACATAAGTTCATTTCAAACCACATTTTAAAAGGTTATGTAAGGTGTGATATCCATCACATATCTGAGCCCTTTGCAGCAGTACCGGCATTCAGTTCTGTGGTAGTTGATATTTCTCTTCAGCGTCTGGTTTAAATAATAAATGTCTTCAACTCAGAGTGGACTCACAGCTTTCTCTGCTCTGTCTGCACTTGACTAACACAGTGATATTGGCTTTCTTTCTGATGTGGTGGAACTTTCTTCATGAGCAAACTAAGCGAGTCAACATTTATTTACATTAATCTGAGGAGTAAAAGAATCTTTAATGGACTTTCAGGGGAAAGTTTAGTGTGAGAGAGAATGGGATAGTTCAGATTTGCTGAAGTGGGGTTGTATGGTGTGCTTATATATAGTTAGTGTATTACACACGGGGGGCGGGAACAGCAGTAAAGCTAATATTTGGCACCTAAAAAAGGTTGTGTATTCTCTCTTCAAAGCCACCAGACTCCTTTGACAAAAAACTGTAATTTTAACTCACAAAACACTGTAGTTGCGGCCTCAGTCATATAGTTTTTTCATCACTGTGTGACTTTTGTTGAATGCAAACTACGGCACAGCTACAGTAGGTAATACACTGACTAAGGATAAATACCTCACCTCACATAACCCCATGTAGCCCTTTATAGGGCACTCAATAAAATATTGCGTGCCCTATAAAGGGCATTTTTTAATAATAAAATATATAAAAAGTGTATTTTTATGTTGCAAATCAAGATCAATGGAGTTATTAATATTATCATTATATTATTATGATACTGATTGGTCAGATGTCATGGTGTCATTATCTGTGTCGTATCCATGTGGTTCTACAACCTCACAGAGAGGCATGGGACCCAATTTGGATGTCTGATGTGAGTTAAAAAAAGATGAACTGTCCCTTTATGAACCCATTGAAATAATGTACTGTAAGTCATTCCATCCTGTGTCAACACATAGCAGTAGTTTCATTTGAAATAAAATACAATATAATTGTTTAAAACCAGTCAGACTCAGAGCTGTATTTAACCCTGACCTGAGCTCCGGTCAGATTCAGTTCTAGGTGTGCTGCTCAGTTGTTCCCTGATCAGACTCTAACCACATTTGTCTCCGTCAGTATCATCCGGGCTGTCCCTGGGTCAGCCCACCAAGCGCTCCCACATGCACCTTTCCACCTCCTCACTCGGCAACGCTCTCGGCAACAGCCCCCCGGGCCTACATTACCCAGTTACCCCCTGTCACTATAGCAACCAGCAGGCCACCTATGGCATGATGGCAGGTAAGTGAACTATTGCGAGGCTGATATTAAGCCAGTTAATAATTAATGATGATTTGATTGTCAAATTAAACATAAATGATACAGCTGTTAAAGACAGCAGCGATGATGACAGGTGGTATTGATGTGCTAATGCCATGAAATATTATTGATCAGACCTGTGCAGGTAGTGATTCTGACTTGGATGAGCATGATGATCACTGTTGTTATTGATTCTCTCCCTGCAGCTCAGGAGATGCTCTCTGCCAGCATCTCTCAGACGCGTATCCTGCAGACGTGTGCTGTCCCTCACCCCAACATGGTCGGCAGTGCAAACCCGTTGCAAGGTAATGATCAGATACACACTCTCATACTCACACACAGACACCCACACACACACACACACACACATAATCATTCCCTCTCCTGGCCTGCAGTTAAATCCAGTAAACTGAGCAGACAATTTGTTTATTCCCATTTAATTTAAAATTTGCTACCAGTTAAAATCAATTTCAGACTTGATTACTCTGCCTAACGCTTGAGCTCCTTAGCGCACTCGTTAAACATAACTGTCAAAGACGACTTGCCACCTCCTCCCGATCCTGCAGAGAGAGCAGGAACATGAATATAGAAGTGGTAATGTGAAAACTGTCAGGGGGAGTTGTATTGGTGTGAAGAGGTTTGCTATTTTTTCATGGAACAAGATTCTGGTGACAAATTCAAGTCAGTCATCAGTCTTTTTATACCTACCAAAAAACAGTCAACATTCAGCAACGCCACTTTATTAGATGTATTACCAGCGTTCCTCAATTGTAAAAATGTATTTAGTCAATTTTAGCCAATTAAAATGTGCATCATAGCTTACAAAAGTCTGAAAACTATCATTTTGCCAACTTCAAGTTTAGTTTTACATTTTCTTTGCTTGGATTCCAAATCTCCTGAGATA
Organism: Serranus cabrilla; assembly: GCA_903364295.1. NCBI lineage: Eukaryota > Metazoa > Chordata > Actinopteri > Perciformes > Serranidae > Serranus > Serranus cabrilla. The sequence continues at coordinate 162,986 of CAFUXE010001028.1, forward strand.
TTCCTTCAGTGCCCAGCTTCTCATTTGCACATTGGTCCTCACTACATTCAGACAAAATCATATTAACAAATGCTCATTATGACCTATTAGTAATGTTGGCAGGCTAATTTAGACTTAGTAGGCTGTTTTATCTTCATTGTTAGGCTCGAAATAAAGTTTGCAGCTCCATGCCGATATTTCTTCTCTTTGTTTTTTGCCAACAGTGGCTCTTTTGTTAGTAAAAAGGTTGCCAACCTTTGCTCAAAGCACAAGTCAAGTCTTCAGGATATTCTTATTAGTTGTGTGTGATGCACATACTGTGTAGTGTATTGAGAGGGGACCCCTGTAATGTGTCACACTGCCAAACAGCATGCTGGGTACAGCCTGCACTGAAGAAAAAGAGTTGCTACACTGTAGCAAACTCAGACATTTCAAGCATCAGCGAGGTGACTCTCAGAATGAACACCCCAAATAGCTAGCTGTTAGCAAATGACACATCTACTCTAGTGGATGGCAGGTGTATTGCTCAGAAACAAAGGCAACAGAGTATTAAGTGTGAAGTGGTTTGGATGAGCAGCCCTGGAGAAAGCTGCAAGCAACATAATCAACCTGTCCTGAAAAAGGCACTGCACCAGTCTGATCAAATCACAACAAAGGACAAAGACGATGCAATATGATGTCGACTGCTGCATATTTAATCATATTCACACATTTCACTCTGCTGTATCTAAGATTTAAAAACAAGTTTTCAGAGGCTTTAAGTCAGACCTACATGTTTTGCACCAAATTCTAATTTCCCAGGACACATATAACTACAGTAATTAAGGGCCAGTTATGATTTTACTTTTCCAAAAACATTATGCCAAGAAAGCTAACAGCATTTTCCCTTCCTGTCTGAAAGCACCTTTGGACTGAACACACAGTAGGAAACATACATTAACTTCTAACATCTGAAGGATATAAAAAGCATTTTTAATGCATGTCTTTGTTAAAGAAATACATGGTATGGAATATGGTACAGTATTTTCTTTTTAATCAAGTGGGAGCACAAATGGAGCATAAAAAATCTGACCTGAAGTGTAACCCTGCTGGCACAGAACAATTAACTTTTGCAGAGGAAATAAGGTTTCTGCTTCTAACAGACAGGATTAATAAGATTCGAACCACTGGAGTTTAGACCCGCCCGGAGACATCGGCCCACTCCTTTAAATGGTCTAATAGAATTGTATTGTCTGCAGTGTCACAGGTTGGCCTGAAATACATTAAGATTAAAATTAAACAGCTGGCTACATCTGTGACCATCAGGGGGTTTGAACAAAATGAAACGTGTTCTTAGTGGTCAACAACAGCACCCAGCAGAGGGATGTTTGAGAGGAGAGGGCAGAAACAGAGTTAATAGCATTAAACAAAACTCTGTAATTATGTGCACTGGATGAGACGAGGTCACAGAAAAAATTGGCCCCTTTCATTTTTTAAAGCAGCGCTAATCTATTTTTTATATTAACAATGGATCAGATGGCTAAATGGAATGAGAAAGGTGTCACTGTAAGAAACCACTTCACATTCACTCTGTAAGTTTTTTTTTTATTTTTTATTTGACGTTGTGACAGGCTTGTCTTTTTGGACCTGGTGGGCACAGTTTGCATGAATATGCGAGTTTTCTTCCTGCTGGTATCTGGACTGATTTGATCACAAAATTGCTTCAAATATTCATATGAGCTGGTTTTAGCAACATGGGGAACTGCACTGTGATGTTCTGCAGACTTGTGTCCCCGTTCATGTATGTTTCCTCCTACCAGTGGAATGAAACCAAGTACATTTACTCAAGTACAATTTCGAGGTACTTGTACATGAATATTTCCATTTTATGTAACTTCATACTTTTGCTCCATTATATTTTTTTAGGCAAATATTGTACTTTTTACTCCACTACATTTAGCTGCCAACTTTAGTTACTTTTCATGTGAATATTGAACATTAAAAACATGACCAATCAATTTAAAGTGATTAGACTTTTTTAAATATTAAATCTCTTAACAGTATATTAAGTAGTTTAAATTAGCCATATTTTTATGAAATGGACACAATACAAATAGAATGGAATATATATATAACAACCTAAAAATACATTTGATGCTGATACTTTTGTACTTTTACTTTGGTACGTTTTGAATGCAGTAACCAGTAGGACCTTTACTTAAATAAGGGATCTGAATACTTTTTCCACCACTGCCTTCTATCTAAAGCTGAACCAAACTGTGTCCCGAAACCTAAACATGGTGCTGAAGGAAACATCATTATAACAGGAGGGAAACACTATTTGACCGAACAACAAACTTTGGCACAACATGGGCATGCTATAGGTGCCATATGGTGGGTTATTAACTGTGATGAAAGTAAACGTAGCTCACGTTTGGATACATTCAGTTCACCATTCAACAAAAACATGAGTATGTTAATGCACAACACTGCCGCAGGCAACTGTTAAACCCACTGTTTGCTACCTGCCAAGCACAAAATAGCACACAGTGGAGTGTTTTGCAGTTAAAAAGCCAGATATTTGCCTCAGTTGTTGGAGGCCAAAACAGAGCTAAGACGAAGCTTCGATTCATTAGATGGCCTAAAATACAACTCCAAACAAATGCTAAAGCCACTCTCCATCTGCCGGATGTGTAAATAGGCAACTGTTTGCTCAGATGTTGGCCGACTTTATAGGGTGATAAAAAGTCAATCCTGTGTTTTCAACTCGTTCAGTGGGGGAAAACATGTATTAATGACAACAGTAGTTTGTTTGCTGACTATCTGTGCTCAGCATGAAGCTGCTGATGCTGCCACACTCTTTGGACGGTGTACATGTGCAGCAGCTGGAGGGTCCATGGCAGTGTACACAAAGGCTTGTGTGGATTTTTTCACAAACCCACTGAGCCCACATGTGCTTTCAAAGGGAGGTTGTTGTCCAGTCTGTCTCCACAGCACACAAACAACTGCTGAGTGCAGCGCAGCATAACTGCATGTGCAGTCTCCAGGGAACATCAGTGCAGGCATCAGGCACAAACTAGCCAAAGTCCTCTCTCTTTCTCCAACATAGAGAGGAGGACAGGATGCCTCCAGCTCAATCATCCATGCAGGCCCAAAAAAAACTGGTGATGTTCCCAGGGGCAAAGAGTTTTTCTCCAAATATCTTCTCAACAAGAGTAAACAAATAAGGTGCAGTGATACTCCACGGGGGTTCTCACAGTGTTTTCCAATAAGGGAAGAGAAATCTGACAATTAATCTCTATGGAAAGGGCTTTGAAAGTGTGCCTCAATATTATTTCCTAGAGATTTTAAGGGAGAGTGTCCAACAGCTCCCTGAAACCTTCAGCACAAGAGAAAATCACTGATGCATACAGTTTCAGTGCAGAATCTGCCACGTCGCTCCCAGCTGGTGTATAGATCTGAACAATTCAGCGGGTCAATGGCAGCATCCTTTTTGCCACTCCACTTTTGGAAACACAACCATTTTGTACATGGGGGCGGGGGGGTTGTGAGGGCTGGTACTGCATTTAGTATTTCTGCCTCTGTATTCCTCAGGGAGAGTCCAAAATGGCTTAAGCACTGCGGTTGGTAGGCAATATCCAGTTATGTCAGAATTTCAAATGAAGCTTTTATGGCACTGTTGTTATATAAGTGTTTTTATAGAAAAATATCCCTATGTGCTGCATATGCTCAGCTTGAGAAAGAAATTGTAAGACTGCAGAAACTCATCCCGATCAGCCACTAGATGTTAATGTCATTGCCCAGAGCTAAATCAATAAGTGATATAGCCAACCGACTCGTCTGAAAACCTGTGTGAAAGTTAATTATTTGTACTTTTTTTTTATTGTAATACAGAAAAAAAAGACCAGAGCACAGACATAATGAGGTGCTGTTGTTTTAATCTGAACAAAAGTCACTGGGCTATATGTTAGCTTGCTAGCTAGCTAGCTAGGATTGGTTCATGTGATAAGAAATGAAGCATAGTGTGATGCAAATGTGACAAGCTGCACATTGTTAGAAAAGGTATGTGAAGATTTGTATTCACATTGCATCCCATTGCTTATTCCACCCATGGTTTATCATTTCCACAGCTTAAAAAGTTCCTTCTTCATCCCACATTTTTTTGGCCTTTCAAAAAGTAATAAAAGTTTGGATGATGTAGTGATTTATTTTGGTCTAACTTAAAAACTTTTTTTTTTCCTCCAGAGGGGCAGCTCAACCAAACACAGCAAATGGGTTATTTCTCGGGAAACTTTTATCCAGCCTTGTGCACGTCCATGAAGTAATCCTCTAGGGGATGGACAAAATATTAGAAACAGTAAAATACTATTCAAACTCAACATAACAGACAGTAGAGTGCAACAAAACAAACTGCATCCCTACATAAGACTGAAAAACTGCACACTGTGTTGTAGGAGTGTGTTAGATTCTTACTTTCAGCTAGATGTGCACGATTAACTGGCCACTATATTGTAACCACCTATCCTGTACCTTCCCTATCACTGGGTCTGTAAACCCAGTTAGTATTATATATTTACACTGCATTACAATCCCACTGACACAAGAGGGGAGTGTTGCATTGCTCATTATAGAAACAGTTTCAGCATATGATGCTGTAATCTACATGACAACATCTGGCTGCTGTCAGACTTCATCCACAAACTAGGTATTTCCTATTATTTGTTCCTATAGTATAGTGATATGATTGAACTTTTTGGTAAAATTGATCAACACAGTTGTTTTTCTTCCTCTGCAGCTGTGCAGTGTTGATACAACGAGCAGCATCATATTCCAAATTACAATTAATCACCCACCCATCTGTTACTCTGGCAGTAATCTGTCATTAATACAAAAGGAAGAAAGCAATGACTGGCAGATACTGAAGAATCTTCAACATTAAGGTTACAGCCTGTGTCGCGTTATAGTTGGGTGAATCTGTTTAAAAAGGTTGTTTCTTTCAAATGAATAGAGACCTTTTAAAACAAAGAAGTGAATTCAGCTGTGTGGCAGCACAGAAGCCAAGGATAAGAGTATTCCAGCAAGAAATGTGAGTGGGCTTGTTAAATTACAGGTAAACGGCAGAGATGAATATCTGGAATGCATTATGGTGAGAGACAGGGGAAAGAATTCATGAAAACACATTCAAATAACAGTGTTTATCAGTGAATGGAGCCGGGGTCCAGGGGAGAGCTACATGGTCTGCATGGGGCTTTGCAAATGGTTTTTCCACTGAAAACTGTCACTTTTATTCAAAAATACCACACACTGGCTATCAGAGCAAAAGGATGGCAATCATAGAAAAATATTAGCCTGCAGGTTCCAGCAATTTATATCCTTAGTAGTCCACGATGTCTCTCAGTAGCGTGTCAAAACTTTTTTGTGCTGTGGAAATAAAAGCTGTCAGGATACATGTGGGAGTCGGGGCCACGCTGCTTACAGCACCCTTCTGACAGTCTGAGGGTCTCCCCTGAGACTCTTACCAACTCATTTTCCCTTCTTCTCTCTCTCTCTCTAGGGTCTCTTACTCCTTGCTTGTACAAGTTTCCGGATCACGGTCTAAGTAGCGGTTCCTGTGCATTAAGCCATAGTTTCTCCTCACTGCCCCCGGCCCTCCTCTCCTCTGATGAGCCCCCCGGGGGCCCGGGTATCGGGGAGATGAAAACTGACGGCCAAAGGAAAAGCATGCGGGACCCAGAAGATGCCCCTGCCATAGACTCTCCACAGATACGAGAGCTGGAGATGTTTGCCAATGACTTCAAAATACGGAGGATCAAACTTGGTGAGTATCATCAGTAAAATGACTGTGCTCTCCCACTGCACCAATTAGAGACCTCACCAAGGATGTGTCTGTTGTGTGTTCGCCCTCGCCTCACTGCTTCCCTGCTCGTTGGTAATTTGAAAAGTATTTCTGTTTAATGCTGACCTGCAGGCTACACACAGACCAATGTAGGTGAGGCTCTCGCCGCAGTGCACGGGTCAGAGTTCAGCCAGACCACAATCTGCCGCTTTGAAAATCTGCAGCTGAGCTTTAAGAACGCCTGCAAGCTCAAGGCCATTCTGGCTAAATGGCTCGACGAAGCTGAGCTGGCTGGTGGTGAGTCACACACTTCACTCCACTCCACTCCATCAACCCCCATTTAGGGTATTTATCATAATGTAATCTTTACCTGGATATCTCATCTCTATCAGCTTAAATTTGTGTCAGTGTAAGTTGTAAAGTGCACCTTTGAGTCAGAATGATAGGATCCACAAGAAATGACTGCATTATAGCGAGGCTTTGTTTGCATAATTAAGAAGATCTGGCATCTCCGCTTGCCCCTTCATCACATCAACATCTGTGGGAAGATTATGAGACAGAGGGCCCCAGGACACAGACATGCATTCGGCCCCACCACCTCTCTAACACAGGACAAAGACAAACACACTTAGCAGTCATTTTGTGTATCTTTGTGGTCATTTTCTGTCTATTCGTACTTCTATATGTGTCATTGTAATTTGTCTTTCTATAGTTATGTCTGTCTGTGGTTATTGTGCCCCTTTTTTTTGTCACTTGTCGTGTTTCCATCACCAAATTTCTATGTGCATTTTGAAGATTCATGAGAAAAAAGCTTGATAGAAACACCAAAATTCAATAACACTTTTGAAAATGTGCAGAAAAGCTTTTACACCCCTTGCGGTGGTTTTTGTCTTTTTCGAAAAACAGTTAATGTGCTAAACGGGAGATGGAAGGGATTTTTCTGAGAAAGCACTAACAAAGCGAACTTTAACTCACATGACTGATCAGCTGTTTCCACTCTGCTGGTCAAGACAAGCTGACCAGAAAGAACAATTATAAGTTAGCCAATTTAAACCAGTTCCTGAAGACTTCTCCATTTTCTCTTGTGGGTGATTAAAGTTGTCAGATTAGCAACCTCTTTTTGTTTTTCTACTGTTTACTGATGGATTAGCCAATAGCAATGAGCATTGACCAAACTTCTGAACAAAGCAAGTCTAAATCAGTTGATGCATTTTCTTTACTTTGACATTCCAAAAGTTTCCCTCAATTTTGCTTAGACTTTAATGGGCACATGGCTGCTGTGAGTCTCTTTGTGCATTTGTTGCATGTCTTTTCAGTCTTTTATCAATGAATACATTGGATGGATGACATCCATCCATACAGTGAGCTATGAACAGAGTGGTTTTCTCTATTCAATAACAACATATTCTTTTTCCGTCCTGCAGCCTTGTACAATGACAAAATAGGAATGAATGAGCGTAAGAGGAAAAGGAGAACAACTATCAGGTATTACCTATACGGAGTAAAGATACATAATGCAAAGATGTTCAGTTCACACACTTAATTATCTCTTTCCCTTGTTCCCCGCTGCAGCCTGGGAGCTAAGGAGGCTCTGGAGCGCAGCTTTGTGGAAAAAAGTAAGCCGTCCTCCCAAGAAATAGCCCGGATAGCCAAAGGCCTTCATCTAGAGAAAGAGGTGGTGAGAGTCTGGTTCTGCAATAGACGGCAAAGAGAGAAACGGGTCAAAACCAGCCTGAACCTCAGCTCCTGCTTGAGCAAACTCAGTCCACACTGCATCACACAGATGAGTAAAACACAAAGACCAATGGCATAGTTTGAAGTTCAGCCAGAGAGCATCTGTTCACCTCTAGTCTGATGGAGGCTCCTTTAGACCACAGCTAGTGAATTTTTAAATGAAATGTCTGACAGAAATCACTCCATCCTGAAGTATTTGGAGAATTTCACTCAGCGAGAAATAGGAAAAAAAGAATAAAAGCTGCCTTCACCCCGCATTAAGCAGCTTCCGATGCATTTATAACCATTTTTATTGTTTTAACATTCAGATTTTAGTTTATATCCTGTGAAGGTCAGCAAGAGAAACAACTGAAAACACTCCTCCTATTAGAATAAGAGTCACTGTCAGGATGTAACTTGACTCAAAAAGCAGCTAATTGTCTGACAAGATAAGTGTTTTTAACATTATTTTAATTTGCCCATATCCAAGAAAAAATATATACAAATGTCAAAACAGCAGCCTTTTGTTTTTCTTGAGGTTAAAACTGTGAAGATAAAAGGTTTCATTAACCAAATAGGATCTGCCGCCTTGACGCTGCAGCTACGGGGACCTGACATTTAAATGTACTGAGCCATGGCTTTGTTTGCTAGACGTGTTCTGAAAGTATATTCATTACACAGACCAAATATTATTTCATCAATCAGCACCGTAGTGCAGATAGATCAGACCTGTGCCTTTATTAAAACAGATGTTAGCTCAGCGTTTGTTCTATTTACGAGAGAAGAATCTTTATGTTGTATTTGTTTGTGTATTTGTCTTGATGCTCATTAATTATCTGTCTTATGAGAAATGTTTGTCTTATTTAAGTTAATATAGTGACCGTCAAAAAAGTAATATATTTCACAACAACCTATTTATTTGATATCGAATATATTATGTTGATCTACTTTGCTGAGTATGAACTTTTTGATTTATGGTTTGAAGTGAAACTTTTTGACAGTTTTGTCAACAAATGGATCTGTTGTTTCCCTGTTGTACGACAGATTTAATTTTTCATATTTGTTGATGTTATGCGTTTGTTGTTGCTGCCTTGACAAAGTGTCACATAAAGAAAACATCAGCCAGTCACGACTCTGACCTGGTTGGGATGACGGATGTGAAACGTCTTCATAAAGTGAAGGGGGAAAAAAAACACACCGTCCTTAAATCCTTTATGTTCAGCTTATATCATGTATCCGTTAATTGGTGCCTGGAAGAAATGGAAGATGTGAGAATGCATTGTAGACAGATGGAATATGAAATGCCTTCATTCAACTTTATTAAAAATATCCAGTAAATATGACAAAATTCACAGCTGGTGAGTAATAAACTTGAACTGAGCTATTGTCTTTCAGTTCCAACACACTGAAAAATAAATCAGTTTAATTCATCTCTGACAATAAAGAAGAACTGTGTTTCATGCTGAGCTTCATCTCTCATTTTTTACTAATGCCGTTATATGACCCTATGAATACATACATTAGGAGAGTCTGGTTATGTGTACAGCGTGAACTGTACAATTCACGGGTGTGTCACTGGGGATTCATAAATAAAGGTGCAAGACATCTTAATTCAGGAGCAAGCACTTTCACCGTGATTCATGCTCAGCTGTCTCCCTTGGAGTGCTGTCAGGGGAAATAAATGCAGCGGGGTCATCGACTGCCGGCACATTTCTGAAGCTGCATGGTGCAACGTTATAGGAACAATATGCTGAAAAGGATAATGTTACTAAGAAGCTTCTACTCTGCTTCTGCTCTCGGGTGCTTTAACACTGCTGCTCTTGCAGATGCAGCACCTAAACTTATTCGTTCTCTTAGTGCTTTTCTTCCCTTTTTATGTATGCAGAGAACACTGTGGGCATGCCAGGAAGCTGAGACACTGCAGGCAAAATCATCATTTTTAAATGCGCATTGTTAATTATGATATTTTGAACTGTTTTTAACTTCAGTCAGACTAGTGGCACGTTAGCATAAAAAATACTAAAGTTACACATATAAACATAAAATTTCAGAAAAATTGGAATACAAAAAATAATAATCTTGCCCCCTGTGACCCTGGTTTGGATAAGGGGTACCAGGTAATTAATGAATGACTTAATTAATATACCGGACACACATTAGCGAAAAAATCTGCATCTGTAAATGCAGAACGATTGTATTATTCTCATGCTTAAAATATCATACTGGCGATTTTGCATGTTTGGAACCATCTATTGCATGTATTTCCATATGAAATAACTGATCGATGTTTGTGGTGATGGAATTTGAGCAGGCTATAAAAGTTTGCCATTCATGGGGAAATTAATGTGAACTAATGACTGTCTGGAATGGTGGTAAAATACATCTGGATATATAAAAATATAAATTGTGATATATAGTGTGAATTGGAAAGTGGTCTGAATAAATGTAAAATGATTTGTAGGTGGGTCTTTTCTGTATAAATTACTATCTGTTCGATTCAAGACTTTAACAAATGAGTCTATTATTGTAAGCGTTGTAATGTCCCAGGCTGGTGCACTGGATGTGATGCATGAAGTTTTTGGAGTGCATGATCCAGATAGAAAAGAAACTCTGCATTAAAAAGGATTAAAGTAAAAAAAAAAAGAGCTACAGCGGACCTGTTTGTGCACTTCCTCTCACTGCCAGAGGGGGGAGGTGCAGCGCAGCTTTAAGGAGCTAATGCTTGCAAAACTCTGGAATACTCCTTTAAAGGGAAAACTTAAAATAAGAGGCTCACCAACCTGTACCTGAAGAAACTTTATTCATTATAAAAGCCATAAACCCTTTACAGAGTCACTTAACAATGACTAAACAAATTAAAGGAGTATACATACACCATAAAAAGGGTGGAAATTTCCTAACCATGGAACTGCACTGAAACAATGTTAAAATCTGTTAAAACATTGTTTCTGCTCACAATCACAATAGACTGTTAAAATATAGAGGAAAGAATGAGTTACAAAAATTAAATGGACTGCGTATTGTACATGTCAGATGCATGCAACAATGAGAATTTAAAATGTATTTTGGCAATGGGAGTGGGAAAAAAAGAGCGAGGTCAGATAGAAAGAGAAAGACTTTACATATCCCTGTCACTCTGGAGAAGCTGAAAAATCGGTGTATACAAGTGCCAGCTTCAGCTCTGAAGAAGAGAAAACATCTCTTGGATCACAGTGAAATTTAAGCAATCAGTTCCATCGTTTTCTTGCTGTAGTGTATGTGTGTGTGTTTGTGAGCGAGGCAGCTTAAAATAACATAAGACAGTAACTGCACAGCAGCTGAAAGAGAGGAGGGACTGCAGGACCAGTGCCATCCTACAATCACTGTGTAAACCCCGCGTCCAATATAAGATACACAATCAGATCAACCAAGAAGAAACAAACTCATTTGATTATTCAGTAGCATCAAACAATCGATTCAAAACGCTTTGATATGCCAGTCCTAATTTGTATTATGATTAAGTTATCTCACACAGTTTGTACAGGATCACATTTTTGGTGGTGCAAATTAAATGCTTGCCCTCAGATCGACCCATCTCATGCATTATGTTGAAGTAAAGTGAAGGCCTTACCCTCATATGTTTCACATGCATATGTCTGTATGAGTTACATCAGCTCCAGTAACTATGGAAGCGTACCTTGGAATTTGAAAAAACATGATAATTAATTAGCAAGTTGCTTCATTTTGGTGGAGACAGCTGTTGATGCTTCTCCCATTCAATTGCATGGTAAAGTAACCGTGTTCCTTTTCTGACACCCCGGGATATTTCACCCACATGAAAAACATGCGCACAGAGTGGCGGAGAGTTCACCTCAGAGGAAGTGAATGGTGTGAGCAGGAAAAATACAAGTTCCATCTGGTAACCGACACCCTAAGCTCTTTTTAATTACCATGTTTTACTCATTAAAAGTTGTTGGAGAGAGACCGTCCATCTCCAGCCATGTAAAAGCTGATAAATCATATGACGAGTCAGACCAAAACATCGGAGAGGAAAAACCAGTTTTATGGTCTCATAAGCCCTTTTTAAAGACAGAGATGGGTGGTGAAATAAAGCATTTGTGGTTCAGAACTCTTTAGGTCAAACATCTATTAGTCCACTTTCAGGCTGTGGCCACTCCAGTATCATAATAAATATTATTTTTGCATAAATGAATAGTTTAGATGTTCTGCCCTAATGATCTGTAAGGCAACCTGCCGAAGAAAGTGTGAGTATGAGTGTGTTAATATATATGTCTGCCTGCATGCCTTTAAATGTCTTCATGTGTGTGTGTGTGTTGGTGTTCACCCTCTGTTACACCTTTTTCAACAATGACAAAAACCAATGTGTGTGAAACAGTCTGTATCAATCAGTATTAATGTTGCACAGGTTTATAATGTGAACATTAATACAGAGAAGACAATTAGTCCACTCCCAGAGCTCGGAGCTGTCTCTCGATCTCGTCGTCGGAGATGGTGGCCTGTTTGGAGGAGGCGGCGCTGGGGAGGCTCTTTCCTGCAGCTGGAGCTCTTACCATCTGGAAACACACATGGGCAGAAAAAATCCCCATTAGCAGCAAGTCAAACTTAACACACACACAATCACAAAGCTTGGTACTTGTTGTAAGATTGGCTGCGGTGGACCGCTGCCTACTTCCGACAATCATATTATATAGGAAAACTAAAAGGGACATACAGAATCATGCTCATTTTCGAGTTCACACCTGCATTTTGGGTTTCTACTAGAACATGTTTGCATGCTTTACTTAAAAAAAACCCCACACATTTCCACATATTGTTTGTCTGAATATATTTGTGGTTTCGCCTGTCCCTGAAGCCCCAACTCCCAAAAAAGCCCATTCTGCTCTGATTGGTCAGTGTTTCTGGGTCTTTCACATTTGACATCTATGCACCATCATTGCAGCTTAGGAATGTCTGTAAGATCACCAGAGCAACACTTTCTGCCTATATATAGCATAATTGTGACATCACAACCTCACAGAACTTCAGCTTCTTTAAAGTCACAGTTTCTGAATACAAACTGAATACAAAATTTTATATATGTCTGTATATATTTCTTATCTCTATGTTTTTAATTAATGGAAGATTTTGGCCATGGTGCCCAGCCGTAATGGAAATCTCACTTTTTTACAATGTGGTACCTTCACATAACATCACGCTGCATAAATACTTTGTGATGTACCTTTAGATAACTCAAGCTTTAATGCAAGTGGGAGTCAGTTACATAAGCATTTTTTTTTTTACATCATCCTTCATTTGCATTAAAAACATGGTATTATAGTATTAATCAATCTCTGTATCCAGGTTTTCTGCAACACTATTATAGAAGTAACAACAATGTGGCACTCAACACCAAAAGGCATAATTAAATTATATGGATCTCAGTTCTAATATTATTTAATTACCTCCGTCGTAGCTGGAAAACTGAAGCTATTTTTCTGCAATGATAATTCCACTGAATAAGAAAATAAAACATGTAGCTGCTTATTTACATGCATTTGCTTTTATGAGTCTTGTAACTTCCTTTCAGCTTAAGGGTTGATTAAAAACACTTTTATGGTTTTCCTTTCCACAAACTTGCACAATACTAGAGCATTCGGAGAATTCTCTGCTCAGCCTTTTGTTGTGATTGAGGAAGAAACAGTTTTGCAGGTTTTTATGAATCTTGCCCAGCTGTGGGCTGTTTATGGGACAATGTGTGGGGTTTGTACATTGTGTTATGAGAGGTAATAACTCATGAAGGCCCCCAGGGGGAGCCAGACATGCAGCAGATGGGCAGTTTGGCAATTACACAGACTACAGTATACAAGAGTCAGAAGAGCTGAAGGCGAGCCCCACCATGTGGCAGCTGGAATACATTTTAACAGTATGCTAAAAGCCATGTGGAACACTTACTGTTCAGCTCTTGTTGCTGGGGGAGGATTTTACATACGTAAAATGTACTTTTACATTTACTCATTTCTACCTGAGTGGCGACAGCACTTACATAAAAAATAAATTAAAAAGGCATTACCCATGGGCTCAGTGTTTCTAAACAGAAGGTAGTATAAAGTTAATGTATGTAGCATGTAGAGCTGCAATGGTTAGTCTGGAAATCAACAGAAAAATAATCTAAATCTATTTTATTGGCTGATCATTTATGTAGTTTTAATGGCAGAAATCCCATTTTCAGGCTTCCACACATGGAGGATTCCTGCTTTTCTTGATTTTGTTTTTGGTACTAAACTTCTTATTTAAAAAAAATGTATAATAATACTTTGGCTAATGGATCACCCTGGACTTTGACTATTTTCTGACATATTATAGACCAAATTATTAATTTATAAAAGAATCGTAATTGATAATGAAATAATTGTAAAAACAATAAGAGTCTGATTTTTTATTTCTTACCTTTCCTGAGATCTCAATACCGATCTCATCCAAAACCTGGTTGACAATGTCCTGAGATTCCTCTTCATCCCCAGACTCATCGAAGATCTCATCCAAAGTGTCATTGACTGGACAGATAGTGGGACAGGAAGAAGGGAAGAGATAAGGACAGACAGGCCAATTAATTCTAACACATCGATTTTCCGTCACAGTTGAGACTTGAGTGAGATATCTATAAATCAAACTGGCAAATGTACGTGGATACTTGTGCGTTCGCATCTGCAGTTGAATTTTAAATAACAAATCTTAGAAATTGCCAAAATCATACTCTCACATCTTCTCTTGGCTAATCAACACACATCACTCTGCATTCTATTCACTCACACCCTGACCGTCTGGTTCTGGTAAGCCTGTAAATACCAGAGTTCTTTGTGTGTGTATTATGAGGACTTACTCATCTCCTCAGTCATGCCCATCTTCATGTTCTCCTTCTGGAAGTCCTGCATGGTCTTCAGGGTCTTCTGTGGATCCATCTTTTTATTCACTGCTTGCATTGTCTGTATACACGATTAAAAGAAAGATAAAAGGATTAACATTGAGATTATAAACTGGTACTGATGCGCAGCAGTAGAGGAATGAAGAAAGTAACAGCTTCATTCTCAACCTTTTAGAAACTTTATATTAAAGACAAGGAAGTTTCTCAAGGAGTAAATTCCAAATTATATCTCCATTTACTACAAATCAGGGAAGTTTTGGTTTGGTTGGAAAAGGGCTTTGGAAGGTGTGCTCTGCACTCATTAACATGTTAGGATATAAGAAGTACTGAAGAAACACACAGGGAAACTGTAAATTATGCATCTCCTTCCTTCCTGTGAATGATCGGCAGCACTAAAGTGTCTGACTTTCACAGAAAACATTTACTCCTCCACCTCCAAACCACATTACCGAACATGATATCGGCTCCCAATATTATGAGAGAAATGTGCTCTGATATCAATGGAAAATATTTAATGGAAGCTGCAACTGTTTTCGAGAAATCAATGTGTGTGCATCTGTGTAAAATAAACTTTTGTAGTCTGACATGGACAATTAACACATTCTCTCTCTCTCTCTCTCTCTTTCTGAAACAGTTGTACACCCACCCGCCTCCTCAACACTCCATTAATCTGAAGCCTAATTATATTTGACCTGTGTATGTTTGCGAAGTCACACTCTGAACAGTACATTGCTCCTGGCCAATTACCACCTTTCACACTTCATTAACAACAAACTACGCCACCAGACATGGCTTTAAACATGAACAGATCCCACATTAATACTTTAATTACAACGCTAAATTATTGATTCAAGAAACTAGTTCATATGCAAAACAGCAACACACCTTACTTTTCCAGCAGTGAGTTGAATGTAGTGTATATCATGTTCTAAAAGCCCATTTAGGTATTTAATATTTTAAAGCCGGATCGTACCTTTGCCGTGGTGGACATGGCGCCGGCCATCTTCATTTGTGAGTTCATGACCTTTGTCTGCGTCGACATGGAGGTGACCTTGGAACTGACAGCGTAAGTGCGGGTCTTCTGCTTCCTCAGCTGCACCAGCTGCTTGGCCAGAATCTTACAGGCCTCCCTGTTACCACTCTTAGCCATTTTCTTGATTTCGGCTTCCTGAAAGATGAAGAAAAATTTCAGATATAAGGACTTTGTACTCTTATATTGACGCTAACAAGACACATGAATTTTCAGCATACTAATGTACATTTTCTGCAATGACAATATACAAATCTATCAAATGATTGTCGGTATTCATGAAATTTGAATAAAACTTACAATGGAGTCCATATTCCATATTACACAATGGTATTGATTTTGTAAAGATACAATCGATCTGATCAAGATAATGATCTTCATCTTTATGATAAACCTTCACTTGAATTTTGCAATTTATATTTATTCTTTTTAATAAAAAGATTACATTGTTTTTCATTAGTTTTCGGGAGAGTTCAGTAATAAATTGTCAAATCTTATTGTAGCTGCTATTGTGAGTTGATATATAGTGACTAATTGTTTTAAATTGGCATGTGATATCATCTCATACAGATGGCATGCTGACTTTGTGAAAATGCTGTGTCATGATGAAACACCCCGAGTCCTATATGACTAAAAAAGATTGAGGAGCCACTAATAGCTCCAAATTCTAATTCAACTGTATTGAAGATATCTAGAACAATTCCACTGAGGTGAGAGCCACAGAGTCTCCTTTATTTATGGGCAAGTAAGTCATCAGCATTATATTGAGAGATAAGCATTACATTAAGTGATAATGTCCCTGGGTATGAGCATAAAAAAGAGGCTTTAAGGCTGCCCATATTGCAGAATAGCCATAGTGGAGCAGCTACCTTACAAAACAGATACATTTATTTTCCAAGTACTATTTTGTGAACTTTATAGTGTCAGCGAGCACCACTAATTTCCCATCTGTTTCAGCAATGTGACATGCTTAACCATGTCCAAAGCCACATTAAGATCTTGGAGAATCTGGATGGAATAATCAGCAGCCTTGTCAACAGCAGGTGGGAGAACACTGGTAACTGGAATCCAGGGATGAAAATGGGCAATCCACACCGATTCCATCTTTTTAAGTAACACTTTAGATATCCATTACTTGGCATCGCCTTCTTAAAGAGATAGTTTGGACAGTAGAAGTTTGAAGTTTGTATGGGGTATTTATGAGTATAGTGTATTACTAACAGGAGGAGCATAATCTGCAGTCCATTGGAAACATTTTAACTAGCCCTTTAAAACTTTAAAATAACTCAAATGCCAACCGCCATCTACTGCACATAATTCACTGACTTTGGATAAGTACCTCATACAACCCCAATGTCAAAAAATCTGACATTGGGGTGATACTCCATGACTGAATGATCAGGGGGTCATTCGTGAAGTATATTGTATAATCATTATTATGTAAATAACTTCTCTCTGCTGCTGCTGATCTTATGACCTGCTAAGTGCTACCGTAATTTCCTCTTATTGCACTGGTAGTCTTTGTGCATACATACGCACAATATGCATTGATAAACAAACAGAAATAGATCCTGCATGCTCCCAAGAGACTAATGTATTTGCAAATATAGACACAGTAAATAAAGTCATCTGGATCAGGCTTTACACACTGGCAAGCTAATACATGCTTTTAGCTTTGGTAAACATCTGAAAATACACTGATGCCCACAGGGAACCAGTGTGTGGGCATGAGTGTGTGTGAGCATCCCAAGAGACATGCGTGGAGCTGCAGGTTACAGTAAGCTAGCCAGGCCTCTCAGCACTGCTACAGCACGTACAACAGCCCCAGCATGTGTTGTTTATTTCTTGACAGTGAGCTAAAAGCATCTTCAGGAAACAACAATCAATTATTAATGTTTGACGAAGCAATAGACATTCCCCACTCAGCTCAGTGTCTCTCAGTTTCTCTCTCTCTCACACACACACAGACAGATGCACTGGGTTCAGTGTGTATTTGCCTGCCTTTCCGAGCAGAAAAATATTCAAATGAATGCCAGGGAAAGAAAAACTGTAGTGCTGTCTGAGAAAAAAAGGCACACAGTGACAATAATAATGTCAAGTGCACTGTCATCTGAAAAACTATGAATGCTTTAACAGGGAAAAAAGATACAGATGAGAGCAGTGGGACTTCTGCTGATGTGAAGCTTGTAATGTCTTATTTACTGTGCTGTCACAAAAGGAGGGAGGGGGCGAAGGGCTGTGATAGATAGATAGTGCTCTCCTAGACATGAAGGAATGCGTGAGGCTGTTAGACTTTGCCTGGTAGGAAGTCGGAATCTTTGTGAAGAAACAAAGACAAAGATTTTCCTGAACAGATGGACAATGTGTTGCAACAACAGCTTCAATCCAAATCGCATTAACTTTACACATTTTTTTGTAAATCCACTTGTGTTTTCAATATATTTCCCTTATTTCCCTAGGAAGTCAGATTTTATACAATTTAATATGATTCTAGTTTGCCGCTTGTCATTCCAACCCCCCTTTTTTTGAGAATTGGGGTTTGTGGGCAGAGGATGTTTAAGGGGTATAGCAAGTCATCAATAAATGCCACATGAAAGTGGTGGGCATCACCTGAGAGCTGTGAATCTGAACATCTATTTGAGATGCAGCTCAGCAATGTGTGTAAGCAATAAAAAGTGCCTGAATTTACAGCGTTATTTCAGCAACTTGAGCCCGATATGACCTCCAGAAAACAAACAACCAGGCCGTTGGAATGACAACTGGTTTTGAAGAAAAAAGAAGAAAACAAAACAAATCACAAACTTGAATAAACCTAATTTACTTACTGTAGTTCTATAAAACTAAATGGAAAATGAAGGATTTTACTAAAAATATTCTTTCTTTTCTGAGGAATAACCTTTTGCTGCTTCAGTTTATGTATTACCTGCATATGAATGTGTTCTTACACGCACATTTCAAGCATGCATGACGGGTGAGGAGGGGGGGTCAACAGATCACAATTGTGCTAAGCTGCTAATATAGGTCATTTCCATTTCTTAGCAAAAGTATGTTTTATTCAAAACATGCAACAAAGCTTAAAATAAAAAAATTAAAGCTAAACTAATTAGCGGAAAGCATTAATGAGGAATAAAAATCTGGTTCCCTGGGGAGGTAATTATGTCCTGTATGATATTTACTTAATACAACAGAGGGGAGAGGACACACAACCGGCTCCTTTCATCTTTCACAGAGGGGAAATGTTTTTTTGTGTCTGTGAATATAGCCTTATCGTTTAACTCTGAGTGTGTGTGTGTGTGCGCGAGTGTAGTCTGACTTGCCTGAAGCAAAGCCACCACACCAGATCATTCTTGTCTATTCATTTAAAGCCATTAGCCAATCAGGCTCAATCCCAGATTGTAGGAAGTGGATGTAATATGCATCTCGAGCTGTGTGTGTGTGTGTGTGTGTGTGTGTGTGTGTGTGTGTGTCCCACCATTTGTTTCTCTTGTTTCTCCAGTGCATTTCTGTCCCTGGTGATCTGTCTCTGCGTGCCGCGCAGCTCCTTACTCTGTTCCTTGATTATGTCTTTGAAGAAAGACAGAAAGGCAAGGTCATATCTTTGTAAAGGCTACAACATCAGAACATTTAAAACAACAATACACTCTCTCTGAAATGATGTGATAACATGCATTACTTTAATTTTTGAGCTTTGAATTTCAGCATGACAGTCAAACTAAACAGTTCGGATAGTCACAAATGTTGCCCTGTAGTGACGGTCGCAACCTTTACAGCCTATGGTCGCACAATTAATTAATGAGATAAAGCAATGTGGTATGTGTATGTGGTAAGATAAGTCCATCCTTGAAATCTGGCATCACTCATAGCTTGCATAGCTGACATAATCAGAATCTGACAGCTGAACAGTAAGAGTGTGGGATACTCTCTTTTTTTCTTTATTCTGTGTGGTATAATCAAATATCACCTTCTACAATTACATTGTTTTTATTCTCAATGCAGTACAGGTAAAATGTTCAAATGGACTGAAAAAAATCAGTTAAAATGATTATCTTTTAAATTCAGCTGTCACTGCATGTTTTCTCTGCAATGCAGTTACAAAGGGTAGGGTCTTGGTCAGCTGCATGGCTTTGGAAGAAATCCATAATATCTATTCATATCTATTCAGTGGCTTAATGGTGAGCATGTTTGAATGTGCACTCACATGAACACGAAATACCTGAGAGTAACAAGCAGCACATGGAGAATGCATACTGAAGCTGCCAACTGAGGAAGAGCTTGGACAGCTCACACAATATTGAGTCAGCTCTAAATTACCCACACAGAGTGGCATCATGTGAGATAATGTATGACCCTGAAGTCACACATTCATCCATGACTTCTGAGTGGAAGGACAATCTGAGCAATCAGTGACACACATACACATACTTTTAGGACCTCCAGAAAGAAAACAAATGCAGAAAGTTTTAAAAAAAAAAATGAAATCAGCTTCTTTTTAACCATATAATGAAGTATAGTTCTGAGGTATTTGGGGATTTTTTTAACATATAGTACAATACATGCACATTTCTTTTTAAATATTTTAGATCCATAACAAACCGTTCAATGAAAAATAGATGATACATTAAAAAAAAAGAAAAAAAAAAGGAAAAATCCAGGATATGTATACTCCAAAAAAACTTGGGGAAGAGGTGAAATGAAGGAAGAAATATTTAAAAAGTGCAAAAGCAGAGGAATCCCAATTCCTGGTCAATAGCTGAGCAGAGAATTACAATATAATGAATAGGTTCTCTGGGAAGACATTCAGAGTTTTTATATTAAATTAATTTCAAAAAGTAATAACTCAACAAAACATGTTGAAAAAATTGATCAGGCTCAAGCATCATGACTTAATATACAGCCTTAAATAAAAGAGTATAATACTTTTTGTAAAAAGCAAACTACTGCCAGAAAATGCTTATTCTATCTGAAAAGTTCAGAAATCATGAACTCGGTCAAAACACGTCAGTGCGTTGGACCACTTGTGGGAACGACGCATGCACACGTATAAGGTGACGTGCCGCCAACGTCTCAAAGTGGGAGGGATATCGTCCTACAAATATGTGTGATCTAACCCCCCCACTGCTGCATTCGCCAAATAACCAGAAACTACTTCAGCCACCCTACACTGGGCAACTACGAAAAAACTGCCCAGAGAGCAAGAGATGAGAGAATTTCAAATTATGAGGTGGAGACTGCAAAATGTGACAGCTGAGAGGACCAGCTGATGACGGCTTGGCATGGAGTTGAGGTAACACGGCACAGTGAGTACAGTACGCAGATGATCGGTATGGGTGAAACTGGAATGACAATGATGGGAGGGGTAGGAAGGCGGTGCTGTGAAAAGATTTGCATTGACCAGCAGAGCGTACATTTAAAAATGTGGATCATATACTTTTATATTTTTAAGGAATTCTCCATACAAATGAATATGATCCAGAGGAGGTGACCTTTTATCTGCCCTCCCTCCAAAAATCCAGCCCTAGCAGTCAGTCTAACCAGTATTTGAAAAAGAATAATTGATTCATTAAATTTGATTAAAGAGTTTTTCATTTGACCTTGTGAGGCTGATTACTTAGCCTGGAGAGAATTACTGAAATATTTAAGATTGAAAGGCTTTTCAAAATTTTGACATCACTGGGTATTACAGATTTAAATGGCCACATTAGACTATGAAGACAGCCTAACATAATACAATATTTTAACAACCTTTACATTACAGAACTGTACCCAGGGTTGGAAATGAACTTTTTTAATCACCTCTCTGTGGCTGGTGGAGTCCAAAATCTAGCAGCCACCCAATAGATTACTATTACTTTTTTCTGACAAGTGAATGAAGCACATCTAGCAGCCACTTGTATAGTTTTTTGTATTTGATAGATTTCCAACCCTAACTGTGTTGCTGTTTGAGATAAAGCTTTAGTTATTTTAACAAAGCATGAGAAGAGTCTATGTGTAAAACACAAATGGAAAATAATGTGGCTTCCACAAACAAACATGTGAGAAATACAACTGAGATAGGGTAGCCTTTGGATTAATTTGAATAAATAAATACAAATGGTTATATATCAAGATTTCAAACAAATATTACATTTCCTAAAAATGTATTTAAATACGTATTCAACGTTATGACAAACATTTGTGATAATATGGATTTAAGTCCATGGATTTTATTTGGGCATTGACAAACAATGACTTAACCTCAGCTCTTGTGTAACTTGGCAATACAGACACCATCTTCCTATATGCACATGACGTTAACAGATAGCTATCCATAAAACCAGTCAATGGAAACTAACCTAACCTAAACAGCTCCTGTAACAAGTAACACCACATATTGTTGTTCACATTTACATTGAAACACAGTCGTTTGTGTCCCGAGTAGCATGTTCACCTATGCTACATTTAGTTTGGCAGCGGTTCGATGTTTCAGTCGGCAGTGTGACTAGTGACTCAGAACAGGTTTAACAAGTTAGCGTTAAATGGGGAAAGCTAATTTAAGATGGAAACAACACAGCAGTCTGTACACCCGGGCTAAAAACAAGTTAGCTAGCTTTTCACACATAGCAAACTTACCATCGACAGTCTTCTTCTTAAAAAAGGCCATGTCGTTGTTTTTGTATCAACTTAAATAAAAAATACAAATCCTGTACTGTTATAGTGTGAGATTCCTGTCGTTAAAGCCGCTGTTTTGGCCGTCACACCGGGCGGTGGGTCAGTTTAGCAGCTTCGGTTTCCTGGTTGACTTTCTGTTGTCGGAGTTCCTCCCTCAGCTGACTGAATCAACGGCTCCACGTGACGTCACGGCGGGACTCTCATGCTGCCTTCATGTGTACTTCGTAAAGTACCCGATCGTGATCAGAAAAATGTGTCTCACGTCAAAAACTATGCTTTTTAATAAAAATGTTAACACGATGGGGACTCCCGTCTATCCTTTACTGGTCTGTGAGCCCTGTGGATATCTGAACTGAAGGCAAATGGCACCTGAATGCTGATGTACATGCCTGAACCCAGAGATCTATGTATCCATGTAAAGGATTTCAACAGGAAAAGCCAGGAAATTATCGCCCCACTGTCATTGAAGAGTGACCACCGCAATGACCCAAAATATTAATAATAATAATAATTACTTAAATTCGATGTGTTTAAATTAAGGTCTTATGCCAGTCCAATTCACTACTATCTTGGTTTATTCATGTCAAAAGAACAAAAAGTGGAAATATCCCATGCAGTAATTGAAGGCAGCATAAAGGCAACTGATAATAAAGATGTTCATTGGCAACAAAGACATTTCTTTTTATTACTTTATAATAAGGCTAAGCCAGCAATCATAATGAAGTCATTCTGACTCATACTGATATGGCATGGATTTTTGCTTTTCACATTTACAGGATATTGATTCTAACTGATGTCTTAATTGGCCTACCCTTCTTTCAGTCTTATAAGTGGGTTTTTTGCATGTAGTGTAAGCAAGCACTCTCTGTATATGGCCATTTTATCAGTATATACACTGGTCATAGCACACGAATATGTAAATTGTGGTAAGGAAACAATCCACAGAGGAAGTTACTGTCTGTAAAATAACCCCCACGGCTTCTCACAGGATCATAAATTCTGTTCTTCTCAATTTCCTTCCTCATCTCTTTATCCCAAGAGGCGATGGTTTTCATGCACTCCAGCATGTATTCATATTGTCTTATTTCCTGCTGATTCTGAGAGCAAGTTTATGTGCGCTGGCGAGACTCTTGAACCATAACCAACTCAATTTGGTGCCTGTGTCTGTATTGGAGGTGGCAGAGGGAGGTAGCACTGAAGAGGCAAGGTGGGGGATGTCAGCCCAGAAATAGTGAGAGGTGCCAAGTTATGGCTAGAGCAGAGGAGAGAGGGGTGACTTTGAGGAGAAGGAGAGGAGGATGGGTAGCCCTTAGCTCTTTTCTCTATCTCCAAGGAGGTGTGTGTGTGTGTGCGTACACTTGCCTGTGTGCATCAGCATGTCGTCCTGAGGCGTTGCTCTTGTTAAGGTTATTAGGGAAGATGTTTGGCGCTAATCAGTGGAGGACTACGGGGACCCCCACTAAACGGCCTCATCATCAGAGGGCCCCAGTGGTGATAAATCTAGCCCCAAGCACCCAGAGGGCCTGCAGGTACCAAGCCAGTATCTGTCTTTGCTGCTACAAAGTAGGAGCATGTAAATCAATTCATGGGGGTCAACTTTGGGATGTTTTCTATCTGTGGCAGATTTATTGGGTATTTAATATTTAATATTTGGCAAACTTGTCAATATTATGGTGAATACTAATGCAATATATTTTGTGTAAGCAGGTGCGGCCAAGGAAGTTATAAAAGATAAAGAACATGAAAAATTAAACAACAGATAAATAAAATGCAAAAAAGCTTCTCTTTTTCATTTTCAATTTCTTTCACCATCCCTTTTCCCCCTTTTCTCCACTTTGTTCAACTATCTATCTCTCCCATTCTCCTCCTCCTCCTCTCTGTGATCTAGCCCGGGGCAAGCAGACATGTAGTGTTAAGGCACTAACTACAGAGTGGCTGGACACACACAGAGCAGAGAGAGACGTTCATGTGTGAAATGAGATCTGTGCACAATCAGTGGGAGTCTCAGCCATAAAGCACTTCAAGCTTTTCAGCTTTGAGGTATCATCGAACAAATCGCACAGATCCTTTCGCTTGATGGCTGTGGAGTTATCCTTGTAACAATAGTGTTTTTTCTCCTTTTTACAGATAAACCCAGTCATGGACATCCAAAGATGGAGCCAACTGTGGGGTCCAACCATGAGGAGTCTTTTTTTCCTATTCAACTAGACAAATCAACTGATATTTCACACAATTTGGCAATTTTCATTCACAACAATCACACAAAAATTGGTTCTGTGTTTACAACTATCATACTGTAGTTCACACACAACTTACAGTAATACAAAAGCTCTCACATGAAACTAAATTACTCTTTCTTTACTCTATTCTGTCTTGAAAAATGACAGAATGTCCAATAAGAAATAAGATTAAACAACTTCATATCCACCACAAGAGAGACAGACAATCCTGACTCGATGGTGTCTCATTACCACTGCAACAGACGGCCAATATCTGCCACATATCTCAGCAAACCCACAGATTCCATTATTTTTTTTCTATTTTGTCATTTGCAATAGAATTTCAACAAAGCTCCCCCAGGCCTCCTCGGGATATATATCTCATTCCCCATATTTATCAAGCGTAAATCCTGAATCATAATAGGATATAACATATGACCATAAACTGCATTCTTCTCTGTGGCCCTGACATGTAAGCAGGCTGAAATATGTTTGTATGCAAACACAGAGAGATGAGCGGCTGTGATGGGAGGCACGGGACTTCAGCAGCACTTCTTCCCTCTGATGGATGGATACTTCACTGCTACCCAGATGGAGAGAGAGAGAGATAGAAGGAGGCAGGGAGGACACAAAGAGTACCAGGGGGATTAAAGGGAGAGGAGAACAGAGGGCACAGAGAGGAAGAGGGGATGAATCAAAGGAACAATCAAAGGCAGGCAGAAGTTACAGTTTACAGGAGGGTCAGAAAGTTTGGAAACACAAGGAAACTGAGAGTGAAACAAATACCTCAGATGCTGTAAACTTATAGAGATATACGCTGTTGATTGTCACTTTATCAAAGGGATAGTTTGACATTTTTTAAAATGCACTTATTCGCTTTCCTGCTCTCAATTAGATGACAAGATTGATACAAATCTGTCTTTTAGATATGAAGCTATGGAGATGATTATCTTAGCTAAGTATAATGTTACGGATCCTGTTTTTTTTATTAAGGTTTGCCGTTTTAAAAAACTAAAACAAAACCGCTTCTCTAAGTTAGGCATTATAATAGATAAATGAATGTCTGTAAATGACAGAAGTGATGCAGTTATGAGGACGACGTGACTGCTAGAAATGACATAGTTACGTAAAAATGTGATGGATGGAAGTGAAGTAATGTTTCAATCACATTGTTTACTTTTGTTTTCACAAGAGATACAAACCTCGTTCTCCTGGGTGACGCATCCACCAAACCTCCCTCCCACCCTAGGCGCAATTTTTGTTTTCGGTCGCTCATAATTATTCGTATTTACCATGGTTACCATGGTCCAAGCATAAACACGTTGAAAGGATTGTCACGTTAGCACTGGAGTGTATATATGTTTCCAGGCTTCTATCTTTCCCAGATCAGTATTCTATTAACACACATTAAACCTCCAATTGTGTTTGGGGCAAAGTTCACACATTTCAGGTTAAAATATTTTGTAGCTGAGTAACGTCTTTTTTCAGGTTCCCTTTGTTTTCAGGAAGCATAGAAACCATTGATAGGTTCCCATAATGCCCCATAGAAATCTGGGGAATATACTGTATGAATGACCCTGTTAACACAGCTGGCTCTTCCACCTAATGTCCAGCAGCCATGTTCAGTAATTCAAATTTGCTCCGCACTTGGTTTAAACACTGGGTTTTCTGCAGATTAAACAAAAGAAACGTGTTAATTCGTAGGCTTTAGAGGGCCAGGAGGGCAGAGCCTAGCTAGTTGTTTCCTCCTGTTTCCAGTCTTAATGCTAGGCTAAGCTAACAGACTTCTGTAGGCTGTAGACTGACATAAAAGTGGCCTAATTCATCTCCTCTAACTCTCTTCAAGTAGAGCAAATAAACATTTTCCCCAAATTTTGAACTATTCCTTTAAAAAAGATTACATTTTTAACAGGTTCATCCAATTAGAAAACGAGGCAGTTTGATAGTTAGAGAGGAATTATCTCTGACATGATATTTAGATTAGTTTCCAAACAAAGTGTATAAGTGGTGTCTGGGATTTAGGACATATGGAAGACAGCAGGTGGCTGAGAGAGCGAGAATAGACGGAGGGATGGTAGGATAGCAGCGGGGAGACAGGGGGCAGGGAGTAGGGATGCTCTAATAAATCGAGTGAGTGACTCCACTCATTTCTGCCCGTGGGATGAATCTAGTTGCGCTCACCAGCACAGTGCAGCATCAGGGAATTATGGGTAATGAGGGATTATTCTCCCCTGTAGTGTTTGCTCATCATCATTGCCGCTCACAACCTCCCCAGCCTCCCCTGAAGCTCACACACCCCAAACACAAGGCAGATGTAGCACACGTGCAGGTGTGGACTATAAATATGAACATGTGCAGACACACATACTGCAGACATGCTGTTGGTTTTGTGAGTAAGGTCAAACAGTGAGGTGTTATTGTTTAAATCTGCTGCTGGCACCAATTTTGGATGTCACACTCAGTGAGGCACACACACACGGTTCAATGACACCCTGTTTTACCCACAGGTCCTTTTTGCCTGAGGAGACCAATCTGTCTAAGGGTACATCCTACATGCATCAAACCAGAACCCCCCTTTTTTTGTCTCTCCAGTCCGTGGTCCTCCCAGCCCCGGGGCCAGGCTGTGACCACAAGAAGTAGGCTGGTGGTCCCAGCAGGAGCCGAGGCACAGACACACCATTAGCATGAGGGAATTAGACTTATTACAAGTGGAAGGGCAACAGAGGACGAGTGCAGAGGAGGTTTGGGGAGTTCTCTGAGTGAGGAAACAGAAAAAGTAGGAAAACACCGATCAGAGATGTATTACATGGATTTATTAATGATTCTGAATGCCATATTCTGAACAGGAAGAAGAATGCATTTTAAATGAGTAATTTATGTTTTATATTGCATTTGAGATGCAGCAATGACATCTAGATAGGTATGTGACGAGTATGTCAATTAAAAACACCTTTTACACCAGTTTCTATTTTGTTTTTGTTTTTTGTTATTTTGTGTAATAAATAATTAAACCTGAAAGTAATCTCCATGATCTCCTCACCAAGTTGTTTTGTTGCCTTAACCTAACCAAACTGCAACCATCTCACAACATGTGAAAGTAAGAAGACTTGTTGACCCTCTGACCCTGGTATGAGAACTTGGTGTTTAAGCTATTAGCCTGAAGTGATGTCAGTAGTTTTGTAAGGTGGAAATAGACCTAGACCCCCAAAAAGACAACTACTGGCATATCCCACATTTGTGCTCAATTTCCTTTGTGTTTTATATTCATGTTGTGTATAACAAAATGCTGGAGAGCATTTTATTACAGTCACAGATAATAGGAAGCATATCTACCTTCTTCCCCATGTCATTGTTTAAACCAGACATCACACGCAGCTCCAAAAAATAATAGAGCAAAATGGTATGGACAGAAAACAGTAAGCTTAATTTCACACATATCCACAAAATGATGCCAAATGCACCCCATATACAGTATAATTTTCCAATTAGCTGTGGATTTTCAGATTTAAAATTTTAATCCATGTCTAGCTTTTGTTAAAAAGGAAAATTCCTCTCAGTTTGACCCTCCAAAGGGGACACACATCTGTCAGGCGGGTTCCCCCTCCATCAACATGACCCTGTCTTTGAGTCTCCATCATCTCATTAACTTGTGCCGGGCAGCCTGGGCAGTTTCCTTTATCTTTATAAATGCAGAATATGATTTAAAACTGGAGGGGTACTAAGTAATTATCTGCTTTTTAAGTAAGGTCAGCTTGTCGACTCTGTGGGGACCCAATATGAACTGGTCACTTTGTTAACAGAGAGTACGGAGGCAGGCTGTCAGTCACATAAGCACACACACTGTGAAGGAGGCACTTCTCTTTGTCTAGTCTTTGCAATTAAAACTTTAATTTCCATTTATAAAATGCGCAATAATGGCTAGAGCAATTAAAAGTGAATATGTGAGATCACTGAGATAATGAAAAGGCGAAACCATGGCGCTTTTGTTTGACAAAAAAAGCCTTTGTAACAGTGTTTTTTTCCTTTGGCTTAAAATGGAAATTCCAATTCCATTAACTTACAAATGACTGTCTTTTGCTCATTAGAAAAAGACACTGGTGCTACACTGCTAATGATCAGACCATGATGTTTTGTGTCTCATTTAAACTGAATTATACATCAAGACTTCTTGTTTTGAATTAGAGGCTAATTTTGTTGTATATAGAGTGTAGTAAGTCAGGTTCTTTCTGAATATGAATAAAAAAACATCTGACGTTGCATCACTGCATGCACTTCAACATACACTAATGGTTCTTTAATTAGACTCTAATGTCTGTACTCCTCCCCCACCGCTCACACACACCAAAAGTAGCAACTGCATGAAATCCTCCACTGAATGTACAGACAGTGTATGTGTGAGATAACTGAAGAGTTTGACCAGTAACTGGGCAGACATTGGCTTTCTATATGTATTTTCCTTGTCCTGAGATATCTTTTGTTTTTACTTGTTGTTGTTGAGATTTTTCCTCTTCTCTGTATCCAAAATGTGAACATACAGAGATTTATGACAGTGAAATATGAGGATGGCATATGAAATGGTTGGTAGTGACTACGACTAAAATAAATAAATGTATATGGGATTTTAAGTCTTTTTCACCAAACTGAATGTAAATGTAAATGTTGTTTTGTAAGATTTTCCTTGAATAAAATTGGTCCGATTCTTGCAACTCAATGGTCGTGGCCTTCACGTATCTACAAGAGAATCTCCATGTGCAGCGGCTGTTTGTTTCCCTGCACAGAAGCCTCATCATCCTCATCATCATTGTCATTATCATCCTCATCATCTTCTGGCCGTCCGGAGAGTGAGCGCAGGCAGGTGTGCGTTTCTATAGACTCTCCCCGGGGCAAAACAACGTTAGCAACCTCGCTTCAAAACTCATGATGCTGCAGTCTGCTTAATGTGAGATATCATCATCAACAGCACTCAGCGCCCTCTCACACCTGCCTCATCAGGAGTGCAGTGTAGGTTTGAAAAAAAAAGGTAGATCTTTTAATTTGGCAAGATGCTGCATTTTCTGCTGCGAAGGTGTTTGACTAAAAGCATAGTTCTTTGCGTTTGGTACACATGTTTTTTTATCGTCTATGGCAATTTTTCCAAAAACTTGGAGGGTCGAACTTCTTTTTACCTCTGAGACTCAAATCTAGGACACATCACTTGTGACCTGTTTTTTGGTTTCTTGGGATGTATCCCCAAAACCTCCTCACTCCCAAAGAGTTTCTCTGAAACGCGGCTTTTATCTCAAGTAGTGGAAGTTTATTAGGCATGAGAAATTTCTTCAGATCTAAAACACTGGAGGTGCCCCTCGTTCTGAGAGGCTTTTTAACAGCAGGGAAAGCAAACAATTCTCCAACTCCACTTTCATTTCTGTCCCTTCCCTTCTCCTCCCTCCGTTTCCCCCTCTAAAGCATCCACTAATAATCATCTCTGTGCCTCATTAAGAAGCAGAGGAGAGGAGGCACAGGCTGCTCCAGATGTTTGGTGGGAAACCCCCGAGGTCCAGCGTCTGTGTCAGAGAGCTCGTGTGTATCTGTCTGTTGTACTATCAAGTGTGCATGTGTGTGCCTGCGACACCACCATAAATCTGAGTGTTTGATACTTCCTGCTCCGTCTCCAGGCATCACTCTGAGTGCTCCACTGCCCCACTTCCACCGCAGACGAAGTCAGCCAGGGACACGATTTCATCTCTGAAAACACTAGATGGAGATGCGGACTAACTCTGCTATCTCTGCACAATTTTATAATCAGTCTCTTTGTCTGCTGGTGGAGTCACAGTGAGCGATCTGCCAGTCAACGCATGCAGGTGACAGGAGGATTTGAAGGATTTATTTTGCTGTTATTTACTCTTTATTTCACATCTATCCCAGTCACTTTGTTGTGATAGATTTTTTATTGATTCTAATCTGTGAATCGATGCCTGTTACTATCACTATTATTTAATTGTAATCTTAATTCTGAATGTTTTGACAATTAAGACATCCCTGTAATCTGAAAAGATTTTGGCCACATTAATTGTACTTCCTTGTTATTGATCCCCCTTGCTACAGCTAAGCTCTTTTCAAAAGAGCAAAACTCTGCAAAAAATGTTTTTGTAATTCCTGTATAAGTGCTTCTCTTTCAAAATGCTGCCCCACTTCCATGATGTCTAATCGCATCATCAGCTTGCGCCTCAATAATTCATGCTCCCTTTGTGAAATCAAAGTGAATGAAACATGAGTGAAAATAGCGAGGAACTGTTTCTCTCTTGCCTTAATCTCTGAGGTCTCATCAGATGTGGCACCTGGCAGCCAGCAAAGGAACTAAATAATAAATCTTCCTGTTGTCTTTCATAAACATTTACATTTCACCAGCTCCCACAGAGGGGTGAATGATGCACGCTAATGAAAGGTGAGACTGACAGGAGAAAAATGAATCACAGAGTGAGAGAAAAACATATTTCTGATGCAGGTATTAAAGGCCATTGTTTTTTGTTTGTTTGTTTTTCTTCATGTCACGAAGTAAACGGTGTTATTTGAAGTAACATCACTTAACTTTCTGCAAGCTTTTATTTAGAAGGCCTGTCAGTGATCCTTGTCAAGAACAATTAACGATTATTGATAATTTCATGATAAATAAAATGGCCTGTTGTTATGTGCTGTGCTTGGTTTGCCTGAACACTGAAGCTGTTGCGTTTCTGCTGATGTTGCAGTGAATTACCCATAGTCTAATCATATCAAACTTACTAAGATTTTGGATTATCCCATATTTGGCGTATCATATTTTTTATGCCACAAGAGGGCAGAGTTGCTAATATGATGTGCTGGTTTTGTGTGGCAGTAAAGAAATATATGCTTTTTTTATCCAAAATATTCACTTGGTGGGCTGCGATGTCATGGCATCTTTTATTGTAGTTACTTTCATAATCAATTAGGTTGATTCAACTTGAATTGAGAATTATGAAAGTTTTTACTATAATAATATTAATTAGAAACTCTAACAGGCACTACTAGTAGCAGTCTTACTAAGTTTGACATGTTCGGAAAGTTTTTAAATATTGTTCCTTGTGCCCTTTCTTTTTTTTCTTCTTTTTACTTTGCACACCTGCCCCTTTAAATGTCTCTGCACGGCCTGATGGGAGACCATTCTCCAGTGCTGACACAGATCTGTGGAGAGCGGTCTGGCTTTGTAAACGCAAAGATGATTTTTCTTCTAGATGAATCTATGAACAACACAATTTAATGCCTGTATTTTGTTGAAGCACCCTAGATGTGTCGGGGCCCCACACTGGCTCCTGTTGGAAAAGATTGACAGAGTTTTATTGACCTAAAGTCCTTTTGCACAGAATACATTTTTGACATGTCGCAGTGGGAAGAGCACAGGTGTAAATAATACAATTAGTGATGTATTGTGCACGCTGGCTCACTGTCACACTGTCAGGACTGGAACAGAGCAGAGCCTTCGTTAATGTTATTAGTAACACCTGTGCTTTTCCTACTGAGATAAGCCGATAGGCCGATTAGAGTGACTACATGATGGATTGATGCTGGTGTGTGGGTGTGGGAAGGGGAGGCCTGTGTGAATATTTTCAGTATACAGTGTGTGTGTGTGTGTGTGTGCTAAGGCTTCAGAGAGTATCAGTGACAGCTCAATGGCGATGGGATCACATATTATCTAATCATCTTTCATAACAACGCATTTTACACCTGTGCAACAAATTAATCCGACAGCAAAGACAAAGGTTTCCACTTGCAGTGTTTTTTATTGGAATTTACTGAATGTGAGACTCCTGAAGAGTTCCTGTGCATATCAGGCAGCCAAGCCTTGGTGAACAAGATAACCGCAAGCAGAAAAGAAGGCAGGTATCATCAATCTGTCTGAAAAATAATATCATAAAACTGCAGCGTGGAAACCTGACAGGGATGAGAATAATTTCTTATTTGTGAAATTGTGCGTTATAAAAGCGTTGGCTCTCATGTTTAAATATTTAAAAGCCCTTTGTAATCATGCCTGTATATTGTGCATGTTTTTATGTCGGCCCTTTTAATGACCTGTTTCTTTTTGCTTTGAGATGTGAGTCTGTGTAATTGGTTACTGCAGCTAACTGAATCTATTATATTCAAACTGTGCAGTCTGGATTAGAAGTTTCCCTCTTGACTCAATCTGATCTCTGGCCAGGAAAAAAAAGTGTGAGGCTGAGCCAGAATGGGCAGTGGAATCACTCTCTCAGCAGGATCAACAACAGCCTGCTCAGGAAGGGCAGTTCTGTTGTGTGGTGCTGAGGCCATTTGAGACTTTTACAGAGAAATCTGTCCTCTGGAGCTTGCAGGAAGAACCAGCCATGATAATTGGAAGCTGCAGCACATCTTGTTGGCAGACAAAACTGATGTAGAGCTTCATAAACTGCTGGCAGAGGGGTGGTGACCTGCAGAGAGGAGGAGAGCCATGTCCAGGTCAGCCTCATCTCAAAGAACACCAAAGCACCCCAAGGACGATAGCTGGGCTAAAGACATTCAGCCTCAAGTGTTTTCATTGTCAGCGGAGAGCTCTTACACATCCCAAAAGAGTACAAAATAACAAATTTAATTTTAAAGAACACTTCTCATTATTACTAAGTAAAAACTGAGGTGAGTTCAATGTTAAGTGGACCATAAAAAAGCAACCCATTTATAATAACAAGATCTAAACGACAGAATAGACCGTTTGTCAATACCTTCAATAATGGCACATATGAATGTTTGTCAAAAGCAGCAAATGATGATAGGATTCTAAAAACAGCACACATACATGTACAGTTCATGGTTTTAAAAAAGGCTGCAGTTTTTTAAAAATGTATGCTACAAACCACTGAACTTGGTTTAGGGTAACAAGACCTCCTGATTAGATGTTATTTAAGATGATAAAAAGTAAATATATGTATGTAAACGCTGGATTTAAAGTAGTTACGAGTTACAGAAAAAAACATGATTTACAAAACGTGAGTCAAGGAAATTACGCCAAATCGGAAGTTTCAAGTTACATTGAAAATATATTTTCTTTTCACATGGGACACAAACCCTGTTCTCATGGGTGAAAGTCTGCGATTAGTTCGACTCATGCACCTCCCCAAATGTGGCTTCCGCCATTTAAACTCCGCCTCACCGTCAATCACTACTACTACGTCAGCAAGATGGCAGCAGAGGACAGTCTAAAACTTAGATATGAGTCTCATTTTGTTGCCTGTACAAACTTATATTGACGGTTGTGAGGGAGGTCGTCGGTTCGTAATGCAGATATGTCCTGGTGGCAGCCATGGAAAAAGTAAAGAAGATAAGATTTACACTGAGTGCTCTATCAACACATGCATTATGTGCTGTATGGTTAACTATACCGCTGTACTAAGTAGCAGCACACAGCTATTGTGATATTACATCAAGCAGCATCTCATCCCCGAAAAGAAGGTTTTAAATGTAGACTGGGTCTCACTTATCATATATACCATGGAAATATACTATGAATAATGTGCCCTACTTTCATGAATTCATTGCAACAGATTCACCTCACATTTATAACTCACATGAACTTGAAGAAAATCATGACCTGAAATAAGCAAGAACTCAAAAATCTCAATGTCTACATGTTTATCTAAATGCACAATTACACAGAAGCAGCACATCTGGAATATGTAGCATTGAATGTTCATCCTGTAGGGCTCTTTTGATTGAAAAGGTTCCTGGCCCCTGTTATAATAATTGAAACTTCAGAAAATTCTCCTTTATCATTCTCACTTGTTCTTTACTAAATGTCTCCTGCTTGGGGGTAATTTGCTTCTATTACAGGCAGTATGGATGTACGGCTTACTGCAGCTCTCCTGAAGGGTCCATCTGACAGCCACGTCGTGTCACTGGCCTCGCCAACAGGTGGCAGCAAACTGCTCAACTCAGCCAGTCAGGGAGCTTCAATCAAAGAGCTGATTAAGGACAGTCTCTGTATGTGCATAGCAGTAACCAGGGTGTCCAGGCAGCTGAATGGTTAAAGGGAATCCAATATTCATGGTTTGATTTCATCTGGGTTGCATGTCCTACCTCTACCTCTATCTCAAGAGTAAAACACTGACTTTATTATAAGGCGACAGACTTTGAAAAGCACCTGTTGCTCAAGGATGACTTGCAGATGACATTGTTCAAACAAAGTTTTATCCAATCTGCTCCAACATGGAAAATTTCAGAGTAGTGAATTGTATCACAGTAAGGGGAAACTTGGAAGATAAAAAAAGGATGATACCAGTGATTTGTATTTGAGAATTAGTATTTAAATGTTGATTGCCTTCAGGCCAAATAATAAATATCAACTTGTTAAGTGTGAAGATGGTTTTGAGCACATAAACCTGCATGATGGGATATAAAACTTTAAGACAATATAACTGAGCAGTAAAACAAGACACTACAGTCAACATTGTATTTCAATGCAGTAATTTGCACCCAAAAACATTTCTATTTTCAGATTAGAGCAAAAGAAATACTTTATTACACTTTATCTATGTGTGTCTGCACATTTCTCCTAAATTCAACAGAAGTTAGAATTAGTTAATGCCTCATTAGCATAACATTTCAGAAAACTTACTCTGTTCAACTATAATGACTTGCAAAATGTATGGAAGTTTAAAATGCATATCCCTAAAGGCTGTTTTCTTTAAGTTCTTTTTTTTCGGACACTGAGGCAGAAATCTCCCCTTCAGCAGCATTTACATACACGAAACCTATCCATATTCTGAAGGCTTTTACAGTGGGGTCATAAATCATTCATAACCTGATTTGTAGAACATTTTATTTAGAAAAACATGGCAAAAATAGATTTTCTTTTGGTTCCAGACCATATTTTCTTATTCATTGAGTGAAACAAAGAAACATCTAAAATTCCCTCTGCAAAAACCTTTGACTCTTATGCCAACAAAATGAAATAAAGAGCCTGGCCTTATCCAGTCCAATTAGCACATATTTAATAAGATAATGCCTAATTGGCATAGTAATTTATACATAACATTAAAAAAAAGACATCAGAAAACTTGTAAAGCAAAAGTTAATTGTCTCAATGTAAATAATCAGCTGGGGTTCATATAGGTTAATATATATATTACTTTAAATGTAACCCTTTTCACCTGTAGTCTCACCCCAGAACTAAATGAATGTTTTAAATACTTTTAAGGGTCTGGGAAAGGGGGACGACATTCAGGGTATTTCCAAAGCTCTGACCTCTGGCAGTCCTGAGGTCAGAGGTCTCTTTATATGACATCTATATATGACCCACGTCCTATATGGGCCACACTATAGCACATGAGTAAATCAAACTTTTATGAATGAGTAACCAGAGAGAATACAACCCTTTGCTCCATCATGGCTGTGTTAGTGCCTTGCTAAACTCCACCATGCAGGCCCTTCCCCGGTGGGCGTGAGTAAACGGCCCCAGCCCTCTCTAAATATAACTCCCCTCCAAAACAGACAGGGAGAGAAGGAGGGAAGGGATTATTCATCCAATCAGAGGAGATCTGAAAACTTGTCAGAGAAGAGTTTTTTTTTCTGTTTTAGGATACAGTGTGTGCGTCTCATACCGTTTTGATCCATTCTGTGGCCCCGGGTGGTGCTGGTGGAGCGCGCAGCGGGAGGCGCATTGTCTGTATGCAAACTGGACGACATGGCTATTGTACGCGTTCGGGCATATAT
The DNA here is from genome assembly GCA_903364295.1 of Serranus cabrilla. Lineage (NCBI taxonomy): Eukaryota > Metazoa > Chordata > Actinopteri > Perciformes > Serranidae > Serranus > Serranus cabrilla. Next base: position 199,003 of record CAFUXE010001028.1, read on the forward strand.
GGAGGCACCGGTGGCTCGGAGGATACAGCCCGTCTGAAGTCTCAGGAGTGGAGAGTCGCCCTCGGCTGCGCGTTTCTCTCCTCCGTGTCTGTCTCTTCTCACTAACCGCTCGGCTCCGTCGCTATGAGTTGCCTGGATGTGATGTACCACCAAAGCTATGGAGCGCACTACCTCCCTGCAGCGGCGTACAAGGCGACCTACTACAACCACCACCACCAGCAACAACAGGTGAGAGCTTCTTCTTACAACTTTTGAAGCTACAGAGTGACACATCCTTAAATTCTTTTATGGTTTGAACGGATTTTTTCCTTTGAAGTTCTTTAAAAACTTTTTTCTTGAATCTTAAATCCTGAATGTGTGAATTATATGTCCAAAACTCAACTAACTTTAATGGCAGTAGTTGTAAAGTAAATACCAAAAAAAAAAATGTAGGTGTAAAAGTTAGAAATAAACTTTCTGCCACCTGCCCTGAAATCAAGTGTATGATTATTAGACTTTTCATTTAAAAAAAAATCTATTTCCTTTGTTTTTCTACCCATTGTGGCTTCAGCACACCTCCTTAAACGCCCTTTACGCCCCATACACACACCTCTCAACTTTAATTTCACTTCTGAATGATTAAATTCCAGCCTGAAGCTCGGTATTCGCCTCAGGTCAGGCGTAATGACACGGAACTATTAATCCTGCGGTCAAATGGTGATGTAATGACAGCCGGTCAGTCACTCAGGAATGTGGATGAGGCACACTGAGCTTTACAAATAGTTGGAATGCAGTATGGGAAAAAAGAAACTAATTTTCACACACGCCTCCCAGGCTGCTCCCAGATAAAACAATTACTGGAATGCTACTTTAAAAGGGTTTATTTATGATTTGATTATGTCTCTTTAATAAATAGAGATAAAAGCAGAAAGTGCTTGCTTTTAAACAGTGTTTAGGCTCTATTTTATTAATATTAATAGTTTCTCCTGGTTGGATCTGTAAGTTAATCTCCTTCTATCTCTTCCCCCAGAGGAGGCTGAGTGTTTACAGTAAGATGCAGGAGTGTATGGAGCAGCAGCAGCAGCAGCAGCAGCAGCAGCAAGGAGGAGGAAGAGGGATGCTTTCCAGGGATCAGGGCCTCCGGCAGGGTCCCGCAGCACCAGCAACCGAATCTGGCCGCAGATCCACATCCGACTCAGAGCTCAAGGATGGTACTCAACCAGCAGAGGCAGAGTACTTGAGCTCCCGGTGTGTTTTGTTCACCTACTTCCAAGGCGACATTGGGGACGTGGTGGATGAGCACTTCTCCCGGGCTCTCAGCCAGTCCAGCACCTTCAGCAGCGAGACCAAACCGATCAGAGTGACGCAGCCGTCTGCCTCAGCCACTGCTGGCCTATGGAAAGGTGAGGCAGTTCTCAGAGAGCCAAATATAAAACATATAGCTGATGAAATCCATCCTAGTTACTAAAGTCCTTTAAACTAGAGCCCTACAGATAAAGGAATTATTATCTTACACTGATTTTAGAGGGGAAAAAGTCACTGATTTTGCACTAATATTTCTATTTTATACCTTATCATACTTACAATTTATTACATTGTCAACCAATTACAGAAATGAAAACAGAGAAAATAAAGAATAAAATAAAATAAATGTATTTGCTAACATCTGTTGGGTATGTTCAGTTTCAGCAATTGCTGACATTTAAGTAAAGAATAAATAACACAATTTCAACAGTAAATATTTTTATTCCTATTTATTCTTTATTTCCTCAGTTATCATTTATATAATTGATTGCCAATTTAATACAATGTTTGAATAATGTATAATAATGTAAAACAATGCTAAATATTATTTAATAAAGTTTCCTTAAAACTATATCAGCCACCATATCAGTTATCAATTCATTTCCCCTGTAAAATCAGTGTCAGCATTGCTCTAAAAAAAAAAAATCGGTCGGGCTCTGCTTTACTGAAAACGTTATAGTTTTTGTGTCAGCATGTTGAATTATATCGTGTTTGTGATGTTTGTTCCAGATGGTGGCTCTCTCTCTGAGGGTCAGAGCAGCTCCGTGTGGAACAGCACCTATCCTTCCCAGACCAGTCCCTGCCTCCCCTCTGTGTCTGTCTCAGTCCACTCAGACTTCTCCTCCAGCCCCGTTTCCTTCAACCACCCCGATGGAACTCTGTGGGCCGACCACGTGCTCTCCCAGGCCAGCCTCCCACCCCCCGCCGCCCTCCCAGATAGCTGGACCTACAGCCTGAACCCCCAGAGCACAAGTGGCTACCCCAATGTCCACTACCATCCCCACCCCCACCCCCACATCCACACCCGGCACCACCACCCCATGCTGCATTCATACCCGACCCACAGCCCAGCACTGGATCCCAGGTTTAATCCTCTGCTGCTGTCCGGTGTCAGGAACCAGAACCAGCCGAGTGCCAGCGCAGGGAGCTCCCCGCTCAGCGAGGGGGTGAAGACGGAGATGGACCCCAGCAGCAGCAGCCCAGTCACAGCTACCTCCGTCACCTGGACTCCCTCAGCCCTGCATGGGTCTCTGGAGGTGTATGACTCAGGTAGATACAAAACTAATTCTACACAGTATAGCCAATGACTTGCACTTTCTTCTAACTAAGTGACACCAAACACAATAGTAATTTTACCTCTTTCTCTCCTGCAGCTCTTGATCAGACCAAAGCAAAGACGTCAGTTTGGTTCTAACTGACCAAAGAAGGAATATCAGTTCACACCAAAAAGGACCTACTTTGTGGCACTGTCAATGTATGGCTGCAACACCAGCACTGTAACGTACCATGTAGGTAGAAGGCTGACTTAGACTCTGAGTCCTGCACTGTCCACACACAACTCATAATGGAGATGAACTCAAGCTTTGGGCTTAAAGTGATCTCCTGCTTTGGCTGCAGGTCAAGTCTATTAGCTTTAAGAACGGGAGGACTCTTCTCTGTTGGCACAAACACCATTTCTCTTTCATGCAATGTGAGACCAAGTGGTTCTGTTTCAAGAGCTTGATTTTGATCCACATTTTTTGTACAGTAAATGCTTTTTGTAAATGTCTTGTGTGTACAGTTTTTGCCATGCTAAGTTGTTGTTTGCTGGATGCTAAAATTCTTGCCCGAATGCTACTTTGCTATTTTTGCCTGAAGGGATTGTGTAGTGTAAATATTGGTTCTGTATGTTTAAGTAATAAATTGCTGAAATTTATTTGAAAGTGAATATTCTTTATCTGAAATGAATTAATGAATCGTACCCCAAAATATGTAGAATTCAAGCAAAAATATGCATTTGCTCAGGTATTGAGCACATCATTTACAGCTTCCAAGAGGCAGACATGGGTTTTACTTCTTCTCTCTGAAAATCAGGAAAATAATTTATGTAAGACACCAATGCCCATTGATGCGTAGTGTTTTTGGCATTTACTTAGAAAAAAATAATAATTAAAATGTAACCCAATTCTTAATTGGTTAAAATGGTGGATTTTTTTCAGTTAGACTTTCTACTGCCTCCTATCTAAGTTTACGCACTGTGAGAGCGACATGACAAAACATTTGATCTGATTTGGCAGTAAACCCCCTGCTATTCAGATTGTTTGATGATCAAACCAGAATTTCAATGAGTGAAGATACAGCAGTTTATTAAACTGTTAGGAGATGATTGTTGCCAAGGTAAAGTAGGATAGGCAGCAGTACAAGCTGTTGTGGTGGGGAAGACACACAAACATGCACACACTATTAGCGACAAGCCTTGTCAGTATTGACAGATTTTGTGCTTAAACTATGTGATGCAGCGATGCAGGGTGTAAATGGTGGAGTACAACCTCTGGTTGTTGTCGGACTTTCATGCTTTGTGCATCATATTTTTACACAACTATGTCACTTCCAGTAGTCACGTCACCCTCCTAACTGCTTCACTTTTAGCATTAACATATATTTATCTGTCTTTTATAACGCCTTACCAAGATTTTTTACCCTAAACCAAGATCAGTGGTTTTGTAGCCTAAATTCAACAAAATTGCATCCTTTTATATAACTGTGAACCTTACGTGCTATTTTTAGATTTCTCCGCTCCAATCTGTACCGTGAATCGCAAAACGCTCATGTGGGTCGTTATGGATGGTCACATGATCAAATAGAGACTTGATATTGGTCGGGATCAACATACTTATTACTCAACAATCATCATTGCAAATAGGAAGGACGAAAATATCAAAGAATAGAATTAAGTATGTAATTGAAATGTTTTTTAACTCCACTGCCTGCGCTGTTTATATTTGTGCCCCTGGTCCCAGTTCTTTACAGACCCCCTCCAATAACTGGTAACTTTTCATTTTCACCACTGTATGCTGACCTGGGCTTCTTTGCTGAGAAGAAGACTACAGTCATGATTGATTGTTGCAAAACCGAATAACTTTATTGTTTCAGGCAAAAACATAACATACAGGAGCTTAGTTGTGGTACCAGGGGAAGTGGGTAACATTCCACTCACCGTTATTGTAAGATACCATGACACAGGAGTTATCTGTCTCCAAACAGACACACACGTGAAAACACACACTCCCAGACTGAGAAACACACACCAAAGAATGCATTTCCTGTCTGGACAGGAAGTTTGTGAGAGTCCTCAGACATTCAAAGACACACGCAAAAAAGACAGGTTCAGGTACAACACTTTGTCAGCTAGATTTTATTTTGTTTTAAAAGTCATTCAAAAGCAAAAAAAATTTTTGAAAGCCTGGAGAACAGTGTTTGAATGTGCATTATAAAGAATTCAAGAAGCGATAAGAATGTTAATTGGTGTGAGTGCTGGAGAAAAAAGATGTTGCTTTAAATACATACTGTACTTCAGGCTGGGTCCGGTGCCAGGACCAGCATTATTTGTACCAAATCTGACATAGCAGCTGGTTGTGCAAGCATGGCTGTGTGTGTGTATGTGTGT
>CAFUXE010001028.1:203990-218985 GCA_903364295.1 Serranus cabrilla
TGTGTGTGTGTAGTGAGTGGTCGGAACAGGTGGTATCATCAGCAGTAGCAGCCCACTAACATTCCTGTCCCCTCTCCCACGTCGTCCATTCTCCACCAAACAGCAGGATTTCAAATCTGGACCTCAGCTGTTGCATTTTTATCCAAACCAACAAGTCATAATCCAGTAAAACGGAATAGCCTGTGCGAAAAGGACAAATTACCCACTTGGACTTGATCTATCTGCTCAATATCAACAAAACATTTTTCATTTACTGTAAGTGGATCAGGTTGCATTGCACTTTTAGGATTTAACTGAAATTAAAAAGTGCAACCCAGTTCATTCAGAATGGCTGGGGAGTGTTTCATTACATAATAATGGGTGTCATCAACAAATGGAATTAGAAATGCTTTTTTCATATAGCTTGCAATATATGCTTGATTCAGTCTAGAAGTTAATGTAGAGATTCTGAGAGCCTGACAGTCAAACCTCTCTTAGCAATACAAGCTTCCATAAATAATGTCGCTCCACAAAAGACTTTAAGGCATTCCCTGGAATGTGTTTTATTCTGGCCACGGCCTCCTCTGGCAAAGGATTATCCTCCTCATTCCAAAGTTTTGTTGCGATGTTTGCTTTGCAACGTCTCTCAGTCAATGTCTTCTGCCACATTTACCGCCTTATACTCATGTAACTTTCATTAACAGTTTTACCACATCGTCCAAGCAAAAAAAAACCTCCACTATTACTTTTTCCTATTGTTGTTACACATTTTGTGCATTCATTTTTATTTCCTGTACATTGTACAGGAATGTCTTCCTTTCTGTAACACAGAATTCAATGATGCCAAGAAGCCCTACTCCTTCAGAAACTCGTGTTTGGGTTCATCTCAAATCAAAAATCTATTCAAATCAGCAGTGAAACAATAAGAGTGTTATTTAAAAATGTGTCAGCAAATTCATATCTTCATAATTGTGTATTATCATTAATTTACTAAGATGGATAGATTTCAGAAGATTTTCCAGCTCTGAAGCTCCTCTCCTCTCCACCAGTGCTCCTAATTAGCATTAGCATGTAGCTTCTGCATCAGCATGTAGTGTACTTATATGCTAACAGGCCTCCCACTGGCAGCCTTGGAGAATCTCCACAGGCACTTCCACTGCAGGAAGAACACTAAGGTACAGCAAAACTAGAGCTAGAAGCTATGTAAAAGTGAATTAATATCTCAATTATTTAAAAATAGTGGGTGTGGCGGAGATTTAGGAAATGTTGCATGTGTAGCATTTGCTTTTAATTAAAGTTTAAATAGCCAAGGCTTTGTGCTGATATCTAAGGTCCTCACAGCAATAATTGCTGACATCGTCACATAGCTTTATCACTAATTGATAATATACATTGGTGAATAAAGCAGTGCTCATTTAAACACAATCTAAATGTGTTGTTACAAACACAGTCTGGTATATCTTTCCGAATAGATACAGTTTATTCATTTGAATCTCAAACTCACACACACGCACAAAAAAAAAGACACCAAATGAAAAAAATGATGAACCCAACCTGACCGTTGGAGGCTAATCTTATTGCTATGATTAAATCTTTCGAAAACCAATATGTTTTTTTCTTTTTGAAATGGAGAATTCCATTAATTTTAACAATTGAGATGGAAATAGTTTTATTTTCTCTTTTATTTTCTTGGAATTCAAATTTTTGGGTGACCTGGTGAACCTCTTCGAAGCTTTTCAGACTGAACTTCCTCTCACTGCTGACCATGAAATCCCAGCCTGGTTCTTATGAATCCTTTTAATTTACTCTTTAATATCGTTATATAAAAGTAGTGAAGAGGGAGGCTGGATTGGAGGAAACTATCAGAGGGTTTGGGTCAAAATAATTACTTCCATCAGCAAATACTGGACGTAGTTACAAAGGTTATGTAGGCAGTGACGTAGAACAAGAACTGTTTATACACTGTCGGTAATTTACTTATTAACGAAGAAAGCTGACTTCTGGTTTCACAGGGTCTCCTGGGTCAGAGTCCTGTATTTGTTTGACCCAGTAACTAACATCCACACTAAATGTAGCCTTTCATTCTTTCTGTACTGTGTGACCTCACTCTACGATTTTCTGATTTCTTCCTGTCATAATTACTGCGGCCTCCAGAGATCACCACCTCAAATAAACCTGTCAATATGGGCCATAATAAGCTACGACTCCAAGCTCACAGTTACATGGGTTATCAACGAATTAGTGGGGGATAACATCTGGCATAATGATCCTGAGGTAAATGTGATTCATTTTTTTTAAATTCCTTTGGGAAGTTTAAAATCTATGTGTGACCAGCCACTGAATTGAACTGAATTGAACCAACTGCTGAAGAAAACCGGAGACAGAAAACAGATGCTGAAAGTGGGTAGCAAATTGGAGAGAGGTGGAGTCCACCAAAAGAGATGAAAAGAAAGAGCGGGAGAGGGAGGGTAAGCTGATCAGTCATAACACGGCCCAGCTACACATTCCAGAGTAATTGAGCGCATGATTAGTCTCACAATCAGCAACACAACACCAGCTGTCTGAACACAAAACTATATAAATACAGAGATCAGGACGGAGAGGAGAGGAGAGGAGAGGAGAGGAGAAGAGAGGAGAGGAGAAAAAACGCTGAAGACAAGTAAAAGAGGCCTATGGCAATCATAACCTCTCCCCTCTTTCTCCCTTTTTCCCTCAAACATCTTTTTCTCACATCTATGAGCCGGCTCCACGCCTACAAATCACCGGGGTAATTAGAGCTAATTTGCCCTCCTCGTGTGAGTATTAAGGGTATTAGGGGTATTACTGAGAGGCTCAGTTTTCACCACTCTGTTTGTGTCAACAGGGCAGCCTAATGAAGCATGCTGGGAGTGTGAGGGAACACTTGTCCTGCTGATTGCACTTGATTCGCAGAGTCTTCTTTGTTAAGTGATACCGGCATGCTTGTTACAAAATAACTAGGAACACCCAGGGAGAAGAGAAGTCCGCGAAGCACCAGCATGAACATTATTAGCGTTAGTATTAGAGCAATAGTTGTATTATTATATGACTGTTTTTGTCTTTTCTATCTTAACAGCCAATTATTTGCCCAATGCTGCAGGTCCAATGAACAAATCATGTTTATCAGCACTGACATTAAATATCTATTATCTTTCTCATCAAGTGTGATTTGATCAAAGCAGTTTCATCTAATCTAATTTAGATTTAGATTGGGTAAAGATAATGATACCTTGGATAGATTCACAGCACATGAGAGGAGGCAATGAAAAACTGCTGAGGACGGGGATAGAAAATACAATAGAATCTAAAGGCAGCAGTGAAACTGTTGGTGAATTTAAGTCCAATATTCCTTCTTCTTTCAACTCCTTTTAAGCCTTTTAACCTTCATGAGTAACTCTTTAGTCTCTTTAGCAGCTAAAGGCTCTGTTATGTTCTCCAACCAAAATTGGATCACAAAAAAATGGATTTACAAAGTTAACATCAAGCTGTATTTAAGAAGACTTGGAGCAAGCACTTGAGATCGTAAACTTATTAGGAAAATGTTTACCGAGGTAGCAAATCAAGTGAGAAGAAGGGTAATTTTCTCATTGTCTTCTATAGATTTGGGATATATTTTTGGCCATTAGAAAACTGCAGGTTTAAGACTTTACAGCAATAATTGCTGACATTGTCATATAGCTTTATCATAAAATGATAATATACAGCAGTGATGGAAGCTGTGCTCCTTTAATACAATTCATATGTGTTGTTCCAACCACAGTCTGGTTATCTTTCCAAAAAGATACAGTTTATTCCTTTTAATCTCAAATTTACACTTAAAACATCAGACAACAAGCATGGACACACACACACACACACACACATATCCACGCACAAGACACCAAATGAAAAAATGATGAACCCTCTCTTGACCTTTGGAGGCTCATCTCATTGCCATGATTGCTTCTTTTCAAGGCAAAATCGATTTCCTCTCTGTAAAGGAGAATTACATTAATTTCAACAAATGAGAGGGAAATAGTTTTATTTTCTCTTTTATTTTCTTGGAATTCACATGTTCGTCTGACCTGGTGAATCCCCCTTTGAAGCTTTCATGATCCCGGCTCAGACTGAACTTCCTCTTATTGCTGCACATGAAACCTAAGCCTGGTTCTTATGAATCCTTTTAATTTACTTTTTTTTAAAGTGTGCAATTTCTTTATTCAAATGCACTTCAGAGGAACGCTGGATGGAAGGAAACCGATGTTTTCTAGGAAACTTTTGCTCCAATTAGAGCAGTTTTAAATTGCTGTTATGGGTTCAATAGAATGTAGTAAAGGTAGCTATGTTTAAAAAGTATCAGACGGTTTTGCATTGGATGAGAAAACGGAGCCACATTCAGACTTCAGCATGTTGTTCTTGCACAAAAAGTTGAACAATTCCTTAAGTATTGCTTCACTTTTATCACTTCAGGATGTTTAATTAGAACTGGAGTGGAAAAAATAGGCATTTGCAACAGTTTCTTGGAGTCTGGTGTTTATATGTGTAGTCCCATATGGCACGAGGGAGGGAATATTTGCACAGGTCCATGATCCTGAGCGTGGCAAGCTTTACGTCTGTTGGAACTCCAGCAGCCAAAGGGCAGGCTGTTAAATCAAAATTCAATACACACTCATAGTCGAGGAAAAGATCAACATTTACGCCTGTTTACAATGTACAGCAAGAACATCCACCCAGCCACATTCCTCAGCCTGCCCACACACAGAGCGGCCAGGATACATGATGATGCCTCCGCTCACCAGAATTCAGATGATGGATTTTAAAATTTTCTCTCAATAGGAGGTCTGACTGCAGATATCAGCACAAAGTGAGATTGCACTGAGTTATTCTTAAGGCTCTGAATTGAAACTCCTCAGCTGGGTTTGGCGACATAAAGATTAATACGCATACAGCATATTACTTTTTCCTTGCTCCTGTTTGTTGCCAAGTCCATTTACTAAACCAGAATATTTCTTCCATCAGAGGGAGAGGCGCTCCATTCATAAAGGCCGGAGCAGCAGCAGCAGCAGCAGCAGCAGCAGTAGGTTGTTTCTGTCAGCTCCGCTCTGGGTAGTGTGCCAGTAACCACAGAGGCCAGTACATAGCTATCATTCCTCTGCTCACTGAAAGCACATTTAGCAACCAACACCTGTTTCCCCTGCTCTGTCTCCACTGTCGGCTGCTGCGCCACAGCTCTGCCTGCATCTACAGGAGCAGGGATTCAGCGCTTATGACTTTTATACAACAGCACCGCTATTTCTGGAATGTAGTTGATGGAGTATTTTCATTGGCAAGCAGTAGTTAGTTAATAGTTAGCCCACCCCAAGCCATGACACCAACATATTCAACAGCATTTCAACCTTTATCGTAGAACTTTCCTCTGAGGCTGTTTGACATTGTTAGTGGTGGATTAGTGGCTCCTTAAAGGAACACTTCAGTGTATAATAGCTTTTAATTTCTCTGTATGGGCCTTAGGGTATTAATGAAGAGGGGAGTCAGAAAGCCAATGCGGAAGTGCCTTAAAAGGGTTTAATCCATCCATAACAGTGTTTTATGGATGTTTTCTGCTGGCATAAACTAATATTAACCTCATATTAATAGTCTGAAAGTGGTCAGGGAGGGATGTGTCTTATTTAAGAGGTAGACTGTAAGGCTTGCATCGGCTCATTACACTAAAATATTGGACAAATTGTTCCTCAGAAGCTTTTCATTTCCAGTGCATTTTAAGTCTTTGAAACTGGTTTTGTTTTTAGTGCATAACACCGTTTGCTTACATTAGTTGTGTGGGGCTTTTTTTAGCCTCTCTCTCCTCAGCCCACAGGGAGGTCAGAGGTCAGGGTGGAGTGGTGCACCTTGAGATCACGAGATACTGCAGCGAGGCAACAACCAGCATGGGAGCTTGAATTTCAGCCCTGTGGTTTAATGGCACCTTGTCAACCAATATTCTAGTGGATCTGATTTAGTAATTGGGCTGAGAAAAGGATTGATCACTGTTGAGTCTCGTTGAATTTAGGGATTTTTTCTTTAAAGAAATGATGCTAGACTAATTGTACTGTACTATTGTGATGCTCTTAGAGTGACTAAAAAAGAATAAAAGGGAATAAAAGAGAACTGAAATAAATTATTAACTGTGTTAAAACAAAACTGAAGAAGAGAGATTTATTTTCAGTGACGATGACAGTATTCAAGCACAATTAAAACAATACAGTTTCAATTAGAATTTGTGAAATGACAAGAATTTCCCAATAAAACCTGGTATTGTGGTCATTCAGTGCCAAGTCAATTGAAGAGGATCTGATACAAACAGTTACTCAGCAGTGGGGAATCCCTCGCTCTGCCACCTGCTTGTCAATCATCCCAGCCTGTGTTATGTGACCCTACCTGCTGCTGCTGTCCCATGCTGCCCATAATGACCATACCACACATACCAGAGCCACAGAGGGGCATTCCTGGACCATTCACCCAGATCGTTGTTTTTTTTCCTGTTTTTTTTTATACTTTAAAGCTGTCAATGAGACCGGGTTCCCTGTGAGGATTAAAACAACTAAAGGATAGTTTCCTGAAGGATGTGTGGAGTCACAAGCTGTGCTGCAACTCAAAAAACAGTTTAGATCTTCACAGATAATTGAGGGTAGGGCTTATGTGTTAACAAGAACTGGACTGATATGGTGCTTGAAGGCAAAAATGTAGATTCTGCTGTCTTTTTCCTAAATTATTCATAACTTGGACTGAAGGCAATTTATTCAGGACCTTCTTTTCTTTGATGGTGATCTTTATTTTTTTTTGCTGTTATGCCTGACAAAGAGAAAAACAGGGATATTCAGATATATTTCTGCAACTGTTTTATGAAAATATAAGCTTGAAAGGGGGTAACTTCGGAGCTTTTGTCTGTTTGATGATATCAAAGGTTACTGTCAAGAGGCATAACAATCCCTAGTGAATACATCCATATCGAGCTTGGGACGTCACATGACTCGTTTTTATTACGAAAAGTTAATGGCAAAGCAAAATTAATGGTGCCAGCATCAATTTCAAGTTCTCTGCACACTTTAAGTCAAGGGACATTGAACTCTATATTGCAAAACTTGTTGGATTAAACATTACTGCCCCTTAAAATGCCCCCTGAGGGTTTTTTTATGAGTCTTGAGCGAGCTGGAACAGAGGACACTGCAGACCTGCACAATCCCTCATCCTACTCTGGAGAGTCCCTGAAAATCTACAAAAGCCTGTAGGGGTATAAATTGACAAAATCTGCATTTGTGCATATTCAGCTTTTGCGCCTACAAGCTAAAAATTGCTTGCCAAAAATTTAAAACCCTCTGTTTTTTGATTCACAACACAGGATTAAATGGATCGTCTGTTTGGTGTGGGGGTTTGTGTGTGGTGTGTGTGTGTCTGTGATCATGTCAGTAGAAAGTGTAATCTGAGGGATAACATGGTGCTTATCCAGCTGATCCCCCAGCCTCCCGGGTTCTGACAGGTTGACATCCATCATTCTTCACATTAACTTTGCCTAATTGGCAGGTAATTCCCCTCTCCCCTACTGTCCCTCTACTGTCCCTCTATTGTCCTTGTACTCAGCCCCTACTGTCTAGGTCTTTATCCACCAATCTAACCAGGCACCCTGCAGCTAGTCAGCCCCCCAGCAGGACTTCTTGTCCAGGCCTGGAGTCCTGGTAGGCCCTGTCACTGTAACATGGGGAAGTGAAGTTGGGGGCTTCCTCTGTGATGCTGACCCTCATGCTGGGAAGCACTCTGCAAGGCTGACAGGAGAGCCCGCCCCAGATCATCTCAACCTGCCACCCACCCCTCTCTACACACTCCTGAGTCCTAAAGTGATGTTGTTATCTCAATTATGATCATGCAGATTGTTTTCCCAACATCTTTTTAATGAGATGAAGTTGGTGTTGTCCACCTAATGTATAATTCTTCCTACATGTCTCGTCCTGACTTAAAGATCTCACTAAAATATTGTCAGTATTCTTCAGAAAAAAGAAAATAAAAACTGAATGTTGTGACTTCAGTACAGATGCTTTGTTCTCTCTGATGTTAAAGCACAAACCAGTTTTTATTTCTGACTGCCACATTGCACACTCACACTCAAGCCTGGATCCCATTTCTCATGCTACTGTCAAATCTTAAAGATACAAGCTGTACTGTAGCTCTCGACAGTGATTGACAGGTGTTTGCAGAGTCACTCTGCAAACTCAGACATGAGACATATGGGAGTCCCGCCTTCCTGTCATGTCCGCCTTCCCATGAGTCCTTTGTGGCTGAGGTGGAGGTGGCAGGAGCAGTCAGGAGCTTGTCAGAGCAACAGGAAGAGGCTAACACACTCTCTCTCTCTCACACACACAGACAGCTTCCTTCTCTCTTACAGGAACAACCCTCATACACTCTCGCTGTCAACCCCCCGGTGAGTGTCTCAGCTGTCATTAACTTCCCAGACTTCCAGTGAGCAGGGGAGCTTCCCCTCGCTCCCACCCCCTCACAGGTGACTCTCACTGGGGGCTCCATGCTGGGAATGCCAGCTTCTCTGCTGGAGGTCTCCATCCTGTCAACACGTGCCTTTGTGTGTCTGTGTGTTTTTCCAGTTTGCGCATGTTCACATTTACAGTTCTTACTGTTCATATGAATGTTGTTTTTGTGCATGCATGTACTGCATATATAATGTTAGTGAAAATACTGGGCATATAAAAGCTTGATTGCATCTTTACATACAGTATGTAGGTTTACATGGTAGGTTCTGTGTGTGTATGTGTGTGTGTGTGTGTAGTGGTGGTGGTTGGGTGGGGGTAGGGGGGCATGCGTGGAATGTGTGTGTGATATAAAGGCTCTCTCCTCACGCCACAATGGTGTCTTTGACAGGCGGGAGAAGGGAAGGCTTTGTTTGGTGACACCACACAGTGTTGTGAATGCCCGACATAGCTGCCATTCCTCTCTCTATGCCCTCCGCCAGGCTACTGGCTTATCAGGGATTCCTCTCCTTTCTATCTGCCCACGCACACCCCTCACTACCTCACTATGTGTGTGTGTCTGTATGTGTAAGTGAGGGAAAGAGTTTGTGAAGCAAAGTTGCTAACACCAAGGAAAATGCAAATGAGCTCTGGAGGAGAATAGACCCTCTGTTTGGTTACATATTTCTCTCTAAGTGGAACACTTTGGCTGCCACATTTTTAAACCATTTCAAGTAGCTGGCTAGCATTTAAGATTTGACTTGATTCTGGCCCCTAAATGCAATAACTTAACATGAACCACTATAAAACCCAATAATACAAACCTAATGTTGGCACAACCATTGTAATAAAAATGACAATATAGACAATTTAATATAGCGTCTCATTTTCCTAAATCAGGCCAAACAAGTATATGGGACAAGATTTTAGAAGGAGTCCAAACAGCCATCTGTCAGGTTGCAGTTCACATCATTGTCTGTCCAGGCTCTTATGCAGCCATGACAGTAGACAACGTGTCAGATGTTACCTTGCATGGTAGCTGGAGATAATGCAAAATCACAGGGTCATCTCAGAACTGGAGCGTCAAATCCTAAAAGGTGGCTTCAAGTTGACCTTTTGGATATGAAATGTACTTTTACTCCTATTAGAAATTTCTATGATATGTCATAATTAGTGTGTTCATTTTTGAGTTATGGCCAAAAATGTGCTTTGTAAGGTGCCAGTGACCGTGACCTTGGCATGGTGTACCTAATAAAGGTGTTGCTGCTGTAGCCCATCTGCTTCAAGGTTAGACATGTTGTTCATTCAGAGATGGTCTTCTGTGTACTTTGGTTGTAACAAGCAGTTATTTGAATTGCTGTTACTGTTTTCGATCATCTTGAACCACCTTGGCCATTCTCCTCTGGCATCAACAAGTCATTTTGGCTCACTGGATAATTTCTCTTTTTCGGACCATCCTCTGTAAACCATAGACATGGTGGTATGTGAAAATCCCAGTAGATCAGCAGTTTGTGAAATACTCAGACCAACAATCATGCCATGTTCAAAGTCACTTCAATCACGTTTCTTCCTCATTCTGATGCTCGCTTTGAACTTCAGCAGGTCGTCTTCACCATGTCTACATGCCTAAATGCATAGAGTTGCTGCTTTGTGTCATTGAGCAGTTGCACAGGTGTACCTAATAAAGTGTAAATTGCACGGTGCAGTATCACCCAATATGAACATAACTCCTTGGATCTTGAGCTGTTTGGATGTAGTTGTGTGTCTCTCAGTGAGCAATGGATTCACTTATAACTCTCCATTCTGCCATTAGCAGACTTTTTTAACTTCAGGGGCACAGTGACCTCTTGGGCTGGTAGGCAGCTGTGGCTGCTGCCGTTTATTGGCCAAACCAATAACTGAGTAAACCGCATAAAAGCAGGTTTAAGAGATTTCATTTTGAGCAATGATTGGAGAAACAGTATGATTGTGCAAGCTCCAGCTCCTCAGGCAGATTGTTCCAGAGTTTATACGTTTTTCCTCTAATTTTCCATCCTTTAATCCTCCTCTCTCATCATTCTGTTTATCTCATAGTTACACTGTGAACTAGTGTGCTGGTGAAAGCTCATTCTTCTCTCTGGTCTCGGTAATCATGCAGGTCCTTCCAGCTAACATAGTATCTGCCAAGAGGCCTGATACTGGACTTAAAGTAAGTATGGTGCCCACATGTGAGCAAATTAGGAATTCAATACACATTAACTCATGAGTGCATATACTTACACACAGCTGTTTCTTTGTGTTTTCAATGCCAGGGTGTTGTTATGTGTTTGATGTGTTTATGTGAGCTTTGGGGGCCTTACAAAGGCTTGGCAGCACCAACTCATTGGCACTTTAGAGTAGGATTAGATCGATATACATCGCTTTGTCCTTTAAAGGCACAATCAGTCAGTTTTTTCATCAATATAGGAATACCTTATCTATTTTTGTTTTTAGACACATGCAATATATTAGAAATGTTAACCGTTAGATTAATAATGCCAGTCATACACCCATAGAAACTCCAATAAAAGAAGGGACCTAAATGTAAAGGGTACAAGTGCACACTGGGCCACTTTGTAGTTGTTTCTATCTCACCTGGGGCCATTTGTAATAGACACACAAATGAAGAGTCGGGGCTTGGATGCCAGCTTATCTCCATCTGGTGGTGAGATGGATCAGGCAGACATGGTACACCCAAAACATATGTTGGAGCTTAGCCTGAAACAGCTGCAGGGGACTCTGGGAATACTTCACTCCTTAACTTTGAAGAATATTTTGTGTATATAAACAGAGGTAGAGGGGGAAGAAGGTGATGGCTGGTGGAGGGTGTCAAGCTGAAGAAATTAGCCCTCTGAGTCATGATAACACAGAAGAGTCTAGAATTCAACAGAGGAAAGGTCGGAGAGGTTATAGATGTTGGGAATCTCAGAAGTGCAGAAATGAAAGCAAGGATTTGGAAAGGATATGAATTTGACTTGGTGGGTTATAAGAGAAAGGAAACATGTCACCCCAGCTGTCCTTGTAAGGAAACATCGGCCTTGTGTTGGGATTTTGTCAGAAGGTGGTAGGAGAACTCAGATGTCAAATGGGTGTAGAGGATTGATAGGTGTTCAGGCTGAAAACAGTACATTGATAAAGGATGTTGTGTGTGTGTGTTGCTTGCAAGCACAGAAGCATCACAGTCACTGCGGTCCAGAATGAGATTTAGACAGCAGTTTTGATGTTTGGACCCCAAAACCAGTGCAAAAGAGGAATGTCAGCTGTTGACACAAGAACCATGGCTATAATCATTGTATTCTCTGTGTCAACAATGGTATGGTTAACAGCAGAAATTCACCATTGACATTACAAAGTAATATACCAGGAATGTGCACTTTTATGTTTTTGATAGGCCAGCGCATTACCGGTTGACATTCCATTGCAGAACAACTTGGACAACAATGTTTTTGCCTGAAACCTTTCACTGCAGTGGTTCTGTTGGTCTTATCATTGGTTTTAAAGATCACTGCCGAGCTGCTTATTATTTCTGCCTTCTTTTTGACAAATACCTACTTTGATACCAATAATCATAAGACAGAATCTACTGGGTGTGCACCACTTTACACAGTTCATAAGGCTGCAAGTGCAGATAGATCCTGACCTAGTAGACATTTATTTAAATTAAAATCTTCATTGATCTTAACATTAAAATCATCAGGAGTCCAACTTAAAAAACCTACAGTGTAACATTTTAAATACAGTCATACACTGAAAGAACGGCTGTTATTATATTCTTGACACAAAAACATGTCAGGAATTTCTCCCATTTCTTAGCTGATCATGGAATCACTATAACTGATGCATTTGTCATCACATAATGTCAATTTCTAATATCACAATTCACAGACCCATGATTTTCAAGCTCCCTCTCTCTTACAAACATCTATTTCCTCAAGTCATTTTTCTGCATTCCCCATTGTTTTATCAAACATCCAAATAATATCTTCAATACAGAGCCATTCTATGCTGTTAAGCTGTTGCTAGTGTTTCTGCTGGGACGTGGGAGGTTTGAGTTATTCTCATCACTTTCCTAACACTGTGCCTTTAGGGAACAATTAGGTCCCTTTTATGTTGTTGTGGCTTATTTCATCACACTCCTTCTCCACTGGTCCTCCTTTTTAGACTGAAACACACACACACACACACACACACACACACACTTTGGCACAAACAGATGATAATATGAACACATATGGTCCATTAACTCTACCAGTCTCCCAGGAGCCTCCTGCCGTTGAATGGCAGCCATTCCATCAGACTCATCAGCACTGCTGTGGGAATAATATTAAGAAAAAAAGAATTAGCCTTTCCAGTGGCGTCTCTCTCTCTCTCCACACACACAGAATCTCAGCTCAGTGTGTGACATGGAGAGTATTTATTGTATCTCTACTGTACGTGTGTTGTGTGTGTGCCTGTAGTCACAGGTTTGTTTTTTCAGCGTACTTCCAAATGTTTCATCTATATTCATGTATATGCAAGTATGCAGCATGTGCATGTTTTAGAGAGCGATTTATGTAAGGTGTGTTTGGAAGCGTGCCCGTCCACGTTTGTGCACGCATGTGTGAGTGTGTTGTGTATTTGCAGACTTGCTTGTTGCTCCCACGTCCCTGAGAATGAGGCCAATCAGATTGGACAGACAGTTTATTTCCAAACACGAGCGTCTGGCCTGCTGCCTCACACACATTCCAATACTTCCAGACAGAGTTTCAGAAGCGGGAATTAAAAGGCATCGGAGTTGTTAAAACATGACATTCCCAAAAAAGGGCTGCTGGGCCTCGAGACTACACAGAAACATCCCACATGACTCAACGCTGCAGGAATGACAGCACCGCCAGGGTCACTGATGAAGGTCCTCTCATAGATATAGTCTCTCTATTACACTGCTCTTTTTCTGTCCTTCTGCTTCTCTGCCATCATGCTCTCTCACATATTAGATCATCTTTGCTTGTGTTTTTATCTGATGCAGTTTGGCCTTTATTCAAGGGCACCTTAGCAGAGGTAATGAGGGAGGGGAAAATGTTGCTCTTTTTAACCTCCCAGCCAAGATTTACTCTAGTGACCTGACCTTTAGGCTACTGCTTCCTTGTGTAAGTAAACGGTGTATACAGTATATACATGCAAAGACACACATGAAGAATGCTTTATACATTCTGGATGGGACTTACCAGAGGCCCTATGATACAATATTATCACAATACTTAACTCACAATATTATATCCAACGCATTAAGAAGTATTCAGATCCCTTACTTAGGTAAAAGTACCAATACCACACTGTGCAATGACTCCACTACAAGTACAAAAATATTGTCATCAAAATGTTACTGTTGTACATGTAGGGCTAATTTAAAAAAAACAAAATGAAATATACTTTTATGTGGTTGAATCAACAGGAGTAATCATTTTTAATTGAAAAAACAATTGACTTAATTATTCCAGTGCCGAATAATATGACAGAATATTGCCATGCAAAATATTGCAATACAATGCTGCATCCTTTTCTTTGCCCAATTTCTATTTTACACTGATAATTGCTACTGATCAGAGGATCTGATGCAATAGTAAAATATCAAAGTATTGAAACACATTTTTGAGTTTCCATGTCAATATATATTATACAGTTTCTATGTCTCACAAAGACGTCAATGTAAAATTCTACAGATCAAACCAATTCAATCTTTTTATACCATTTCCTGGTATTGAAATGTATCAATAGGAAAATATTGGTGTCCATATAGGCCTTCAGAAAACCCCCCATGCACACACACATACACACACAAACACTGGAAGGAATGTTGTGTGTACTGTGAGTGGGAGTTGAGGTCAAACATCACTATCAGGGACTGTGTTAATGTATTCATCGCCTATAGAGGCTGGCTTGGCGGGCTATCTGTCCAACAGTGGCTCAATTCATCCTGTTAGCAAAGGGGGCCACTGGCAGAAAAAAATGGGGGCTTTGACGCAACTGGAGAGACCATTTCAAAGTGTTAAAGGGGTTGATCAACTTCCAGTCATTTCCGGGGTTATCGAGGTTGCGCATACATCGAGTGGTTGGGTTCATTAAAAGTACCATGATATGTTAAAATCTGTACATAGTGGGAAACTGGTTTTAAACATACTAGAGTAGTTACGAGAGTGACGTGACAACCAGAACTGACATAGTTCCTTAAAAACGTGATGCACAAAACGTGAGTCACAGAAGTTCAGTGATGTTTAAATCACATAATTTACTTGTTTTTACATGAACCCTGTTCTCCTGGGTGAAAGTCTGAGGTTTGTTGAACATACCTGTTGCTAGAGCCAATTCTACCATTTAAATTCTGCATCGAAGTTACTCATTGTTACTGTGGCCATGAGAGGGCGGCGAATGACAGTCCAATATATGCAAATATGGGTTATATTTTGCTGCCTGTGTAACTATATATGGGGTTGTTTTTTGAAGGGAGACCTGTCTCTAATCAGCACTTGACA
>CAFUXE010001028.1:224403-236703 GCA_903364295.1 Serranus cabrilla
CTGAATTTATTTTATTTATCCCCGAGTGGAAATTAATTTAGTCTGATGGCTCCTTATGATTTAAACAGATTTGGAAACCGTTTCCAGATGCTGCGCTGTCCTTCCCCCCTAGAGGGCGCCACTCTATGGGAAGAAAAAGCTTCACCATCACATGATCATTCATCCGCCAAATTTGGATTGTGTTTTGTCTCCATGCAGTTTACAGTTTTCACACAGCCGACAAACGTTTAAACAATTTTCGTAGTGAAGTAGAATACTACCGGAAGTTCTGTGATTGGAATTTCAAAATAAAGTACGTCAAACAAAGAAAAGCTATCCATATTAGTGAAAATGGTATTAATTCGAATGTTTTAACCGGAAGTGTATTATTTTTCGTGGCTTTTGACACTAGCTATAGAGAAGCAAACACAAGCCTGCAGTTAATCAATAGTACAGCCACAGTAACATTAGCCATGAACCCGCAGTTTAAAGACAACGACGTGGCTGATACAGCTGGCAAGCCCAAGCAGAAATATCTGGAAAGAAGGAAACAGGTCTGAGTTTACCGTCAACTTTACAACAACCTCGGTTTGTTTGCTAACTGCACAATACCAGCTGTGTGATTGATATCGTCTAACCTGAGTAACGTTAAGGCTAACCGAGCTAACGTCACACTTATAACTGAAGTAACGTGATACACTTAACATGAAACTAGATAAAACTATCGCTAAGCATGTCTGTAACGTTAGACTTAAACAAAGGGTCAGTTCTGAGATTGTTTTGCTTAAAAACTTTTACAAAAATAGAAGTAAGTGAACATTAACTAACTTAACGTTAACTAGCTAAATTGCACAAACTTGTTGTTAAAACGTCGCATGCCACAACACATTGTGCTATCAGCTGTTAATATGGCAGAAAATTAACATTAACACTACTTGACCGACAGTTAAGAGAACACAGTTGAGAAACAGCTTAGAATAGGCTTAATTATTTTCATTTTTTTGCACAATTTGTTTAAATTCGTTTTAAAGTTTTAAGAGAAATAAGCCTGTGTGTGCATAGTAAAAGTCTTAGATCCTTTAGGTCAACTCATGAACATGGCAAAAGCAAAGGTTTTGCATTCATATTGTTGTGTGGTAAAGAAGTTGTTGCTACCTAACATCTTGTTGTCCTGGTTTTAGTTGCCTCTACCAGAAGACACTGAACAACGATCCAGTGATGGTAAATGCACTTCACACAGGGCCTTCTCATGCCCAGACAACCACTGGTTCTTTATTGGGGTGTAAAAAGTTTTTAACAGTGTATACACTTTTTATATTCACTAATATGGAAGTATGGAAATATTGAGGACATGAGAAAATGTGTAATACCCATTTAGAATTGTGCACAGTTATCTTTCTGCAGAAAAATCATTGATCTAACCCCACATCTAATTCATGATTCTTGACATAAAAACTCGCTTTGCCTAACATTATTTTATGTTTCAATTTTAGAGGCAGTACAACAGCTCATTTTGGGCAACAGATCCAAAAGGCCAAGCAAAGAGCTGAAGGGCTACAGCAAAGCTTTACATGAGCTTTTCAAAGCTGTCAGCGACCATCCTGATCAGTAAGTAATGAGAGTACTCTTTACTCTAGCATTTTTCATGTTTGTTAGTGAGTATTATGCCTTGATTGAAACATGTTGCTGTCTTCTCTAAGGTTTGGCAGTGATCATGGTCTGGATGGCAGTAATGAGGACCTGAGTGAGGACTCTATAGCTGCCCCACTTCAGGACTCTCAGGTGCTGTTTACAGAAACAGGTGTGTGCAATTGAAATACTTACTTTCCTGTAATTGCTGAAATGTCTGCCTCTGTTATAGACTAATAATGATTCAGAGTTGGACAAACATTTATTATTATGCCTCTGTTTGTCCAGATGTGACCTTGCCCTCCTGTCTGGATGGTAGCCCTGGGACCCAGGAAACTGAGGCCGACAGGGAATTGCAGAGAGCTCGCCAGCTCCCTAACTCGTGCCGTTCCTCTTCCTTAGTGCTAGTCAGGGTGTATCAGGAGATGATGACCATCTACAAACAGTTAAAGGTGAGAAAACAGAATAATGGTTTCTCAGTAAATCCAGATATAACTAATAAACTGAAAGAGACTAGGTGTAAGTTTCCTTCTGTGTTATTAGAAGATACTTATAGATGTGTGTATAGAGCTATTTTACACTGATATGAATGCAGTCATAATCAAGGATGCTTGTGTATTTGTATCTCCCTGTACTACCGTTTAGAGTAGTTTTGCTGTTTAGAGGTTATTTTGGAATAAAAATGGATTATTATGATATTAGTTGATTATTATTGTATAGTTTATTAAGTAAGATTAACAGGCATCATGCAAGAGCAGCTTGTACAAACAGATGTTCTTAAGCAGCTTGAGTGACATAGGTGAACTTTTCTTCTTTCTTGTATATTTCATTACTTGGAAGCAGTTGAGTTTGAAAATCCTACATAAATTGTAATATAAGAAAAAGTTGTTTGTTTGTTTATTTATTTATAGGCAGAGCGACAGAGCCAACAGCAGTGGGAGAAGGAGCTGCAGGAGCGAGAGAGGAGGCTGAAGCAGCAGGAGGAGGCTGCTGGGAGGCTGGCTGGGCTGGAGGAGATGCTACACACTCACACAGCTGCAGAAGAGGTCCCACACACACAGAGTCCATCCAGTTACAACACAAGGAATCTACATTTTATGCATAGGATAACCGATGTAAACTAATGGTCTAATTGAACCACAGACAAGTTTTCAGGAACTCACGAAAAGCTTTGTTCGTGTGATTACACTGTTCATTATGTGTGACAGTGTATGCATGTTCCACCAGAAACACCAGCTAGAGGTGAACAAGCTGCAGGTTCTTCTTGGGAAGAAGAGCAAGGAAAACAGGAGGCTCAAGTCCAGCTTTGACACCATCAAAGAGCTGAATGACAACATGAAGAAACAGGTCAGAAGTGATCACATAAAAACAATGATAGTTTGTTTGCATTTTGTTGTTGGTATTTAAGTCCTACAACATTCCTGAATTATACTAACTAGGCAGCTGAAATGTTGGCCAACACCTGCATATTCTTATTTTGATCACCAAGTCTACAGATTTTTTTATTAATTATAAGTAATTATATCTGATTAAAAGCTCATTATGATTCTAAGTCGTAATTGTATTGTCTTTAAATGTGCATGCTTTAATGAAAATTAAATGCTTTGGGAGGAATATCCCAATGAAGTCTGGAAACAGCCAATACTGATATATGATTAGAACCAGCCAATGTGACCAAAAGTAGTTCAGCCTTTTATCATTTTTGGTGGAGGAGTAAAAGGCATATACTGAACAGTTAGCATATCTAACCACAGGAGGGCGCTATGACATAACCCTCTTGGATGTTGAATAATACAACAATAAAGTAAAATCACTGAATCTGAATTGTTTTCTTGGTATTAGTGTCTGTTGGGACCTTTAAGTCTTTTTGTTGCTGTTGTCTTTCTAAAAATGCTTGAAAAGGCAAATCAATTTGTATTCATGGAATTAAACAAATGAAGTACTGTTTTTTTGACACAGGTCTTGAATAGCAGATTGACATTCAGTGTTTTTACATCAACAGTTGAATGAGATCAGTGAACAAAATAAAAGGTTGGAGAGCCAGTCCAAACGGGTGCAGGCTCGACTTGAGAACCTACAGGTAAGAACATAATTAACTAGATTCAAGGGAGATTCATAAGGAAAGCACATTACATTGTAATATTAAATCTGACTGTCCACCCTAAAAATAATTTCAAAGCATTTGATTTAGCATGGAAATGTATTTTTAGGCCTTTTGGTTATTAATTTATTGATTTTTTTTGGTTTTTCAGAGGAAATATGAGCACAGCATAACACTGAGGGGCTGTCAAAAAGCGAGTGTTAGGACCACAGAGTGTAGTAATCCATCCAAAAAGGAGAAAATTGCCTCCTGTGGAAAACCCAGCAGCAGAAAGGTACTTAAACAACCCTGTGTTTGTGTTACAGGTGAATGTACTGCCAATCACCAAGATTTGTTCTAATTAAGGCTGCCCTACTTTATTTACGGTCCATGTGTTTCTTGAAAAAGCACTGTGCACATCTTTTGGCATGGTTGGACACACACTGACACGCTCATTTACACATATCAAAGCTGGAAAAGGCACAACAGTCCTTTTCCACAAACCACACACATCCTGCCAGCTGACATGATAAATCACAGATTGTGAAAGAAAAGGAATTATCAGTGGATACAACTGAGCTGTGAGCTCAGTGAATTCTTTTCCTTATTCAGGGAACACTGACTTACCCAAACTTTTATTCCATTACCATTCTTTTTCCACAGTTTTAATTAACACCTTAAGGCTCCCCATTGAAATCACAGTCTTGATGTTCACACTTTTCCACATACACCTGCAGGGCTCTCACTTAACAACTTTTCTCCACAGTCCCAAAATACAATTTAAACCGTCCAGATGCTGGCAGTTCCAATTATAAAATAAAGGTTTTGCTAAAAATAAAATTATTACCATAATTAAAAGTGATGCTTGGCATAAAGACTCTACTCAACTTTAGCACTTTATGCCCCCTTGCAGGTTGGTGTGTGGGCAGATGTTTAGGTCATCTGCTGTGCCTGTTCCACTGAGAGATAAAGACGGAGAGCTAGTTAGAGTTCTCGTCTTTGTCTCTTCCATGGTTCATCTTCTTACTGTATGTGCACATGTTTGTGTGCTCTTGAATTTAATCACTGTTGTATTTTTGTAAGGCTTGGTATACCTTCTGTCTTGCAACTGTCCCAAAATGTCATAATTATCATCCCTGATCCTTTTTTTGTCCATCCCTGGGATGGTGGGACACCCTTACCTGAGAGCGCTGCACCTGTCTGTCGCATGGCTGAACTATAACTAAAGTAATTTTGTGACAGAGTAAGTTGCAGATCTATAATTTTACCCTCATTCTTTCAGAGCGCTTCCAGTCCGGCCCCATTAAAGCTCCTGGCCCTTCTCCTGGACTGGGTACTTGATGGACTGAAGTTGTCCTCATCAGGAGCAGGATATGAAGGGAAAGGTGTCGGCCAGTGTCTTCCTCCAGATCTCATACTCAATGAAAGATGCCTTAAGGTGACATTTTCCCTCTAGTATCACTGTGATCTCTGAACTTTATGACAACAGTATTTACGTACATATGTTGGTGTCCTGACCACGATAGAGCACTAAATCACAACACATTAAAAACATTTTTTATTGGAATTAAAGTTCTACATTATCTTTGGCTCCTCAGGTGCTGCCATTATTAGCAGATCAGCTTCATCAAACTCCTTCATCAGAACCTGAACTCTTCCTCAGTCTTCTACGCCTCACCCACTGGGCTCTGAGACACATGGACAGCAGCACACAGGTAAAGATAAGATAGGACTATTCTTGTGGGTGAATAAGGCTGTCGCAGCAGGTAGTTATAAGATGCATCGGAAAACATACAGTATATATATACTTACAATAATATTTTGGGCTATCAGGGCTATTAGCTTCATTGTTTTTATAGATTTTAACAAAGAATATCTAGATTTTAGGAGCCAGACCAATGGTTGAAATTATGACAATATGTGATGTTCAGGAAATGTTCCAGTTAGCTTGACAGCCTTTTCTTTTGTATTGAATCTGCCAAAAATTAATTTGTAGGCCAGATGGTGTCACATGACCTGCTGTTCTGTCTTTGGTCACTATGGAAAAAATCATAGCACAGTCTGTCACTATTGTGTTTGTCATTTTGAAGTCAAAAATTGCAACAATAAAAAAAGGCAAGCTGTTTATATACTACTCAGGTGGCTGCCTTTATCAAAAACGTCCGCACTCTCACATGGCTGCTAGAGGAAGTAATTAGCAAACAGAAAGCCACTTTAATCCTGAAGAAAAACTGTTTGTAGGTATCTACAGCTTTCGGGAGCATCACTGTGAATGGATTATCTGGGCTGTCAAAAAGCAACAGCACTGGAAGTGAGATTACACTCTACAACAAAAGGCTGTTACTTCTGGTGCCTGCACCTCCCTGTAGTTTTCAGTGTGTGGCCTTGCAAGCCATGAGTGTTTTTCTGCAGAAAGCTGCTGGGTCACTTTCACAGCATCATTGTAGCAGAAACCAAACACGACACATACTTTTCCCTCAAGACATACTGTAGCTACACATCAGAGAGGTACACATCCACTTCAAGCAGGGGATATCCACTTTATCACTACATCTCCCTTCACAGCAAGGCGGGCTTTAATGTTTGGAGGTCCTGTCGAGTTCCATCTTGTGTTCAGATGAGAAGCGTGGTTATCTGAAGTCCCCCGCCTGTCTCTCTGTGTTGAACAGAGTCTAGACATTAGAGCAGGCTGTCCCTGGCTATGTAGCTCTGATAACAGCCATGAGCCCCTCGAGAGCCCTTCATGACAAACACTACATCAGTCGTCTCTGATTGAGGGGTGACACATGAGAGGACAATTTTACTCTATTGTCCAGTCCCATGTGTGGGCTTATCTCATTGTGAAGGACCTTAACACTTACCTTTAGCTCACTGTCCAACCTCCCAGTCCCAACTGATATTTACCCTCCAGCCCTCACCCCCTGCCCCTGTCCCACAGTTCTCTTCCCACCGTCTCCAACTTCCAAGCTCCAGTCCTCTTCTCAGTTCTGCTGCAGGGAGTTTGCCCCCCCTCCATGTTTGTTTGTCAGCCCTTGTCATATCTGCTCCGTGACATGCTTGATGTTCAACTGGAATCACATGCTCCTTTATTGCTGCAATATGTGTTCACATTTAAGACAAAAGCCACCTACTACTGGGCTGCAATGCAAAATAGGAGAAGGAAGATAGATTCAAATCTTGGGTCCCTATGGAGCTGATGGAGACTTTGGGGAGAAGGAGTATTAGAGAGAGGGATAGAGGGAGTTCAGCCTTTCACTGCATTGGAAATATATAAATCTTGGATGGTAGCTGTAGTTTACTGCGCTGATTTATTGGTTCCATTAGTTGTTTGGAGACGTCTGAGAAGAAGCCTGCTGGCTGCCTGTCTGGCTGAGCTTGTATTTTCTACATTGGCATTTGATGAAGATCATTTTAGACATATCATTCCAATTTTATGGAACAAAAGTAACTGATTGCAGGCACAGTCATGTGCAATGACCAGTGTGTGTGTTTGTGTATGTGTGTGTTTGCGTGTATCTGCACAGCATGTAGCACTATCTGCCACTCTGCGGCGGATAGGAGAGGAAGTATCAAAGCCCCAAGCCCAGTTAACGGTGCCTCAGTCGGAAGATCCAGACCTGCCCAAGTCCTGCAGCGGGGCTGCTGGTGGACCCTGCAGGAGCTGGCCGCTTTACCGCAGTCCCTGTCCGCACACACGCATCCTGTCCACCCTCATCATCCTCCGCACTGTCACACAAGGTAACAATTCTTAAAACACATGAGCATTATTTTTAGAAAATGCAATCGCATTAAATCACGGACATGAAACAGTATAGCAGGGTTAGAATGATGAATCAGGTATGGCTGCAATTATTTTCCTTTTTAATAAATGTCTTTATTATTATTTGGATGAATCAATTGAGTGTATAAAGTGGCAGAAAAAAGTGTCTGAGAATTCCAGCAGCTAACGGTGCTAACACCTCCACAGACTGGGCTTAGATGTCAGGTTTAGGGGTAGGGTATGTTTGGATTACACTTAACACATGTTTGTTAATAATTATTTCAGTTTGCAAAAAGCGGATTTTTTTAAATTATAAAGGTATTCACTGTAGCTTTGGTTGTTTACCATCCAATGTGTAGTGATGTCGTCGCAGCCTAATTAAAGTTTCAGGTCAGAATCGTAATCAGGCAGAGAAAATGTGGGTGTTACTTCACACTTTCCACTACATTAACACTCCACCTGTGTAGGTGTGAATCCACAGAAATAGCAGAGTGTT
Source organism: Serranus cabrilla (assembly GCA_903364295.1). NCBI lineage: Eukaryota > Metazoa > Chordata > Actinopteri > Perciformes > Serranidae > Serranus > Serranus cabrilla. The sequence continues at coordinate 232,348 of CAFUXE010001028.1, forward strand.
CTCACACATACTTTGCATGCTTTTTAATCATCTTCACATCACTGCAAATACAAATGCATATCATTGTGAGCGTAAAGCAGAACACAACTGAAGCCAAAATGTACTTTATTATACTGTGTGTTTGTGTGCTCAGTCTATTACAGCTGATGAAACCCTGCTGGCCAGGGGAAGGTTTGAACATTGTTAATCAGATCTGCTTATCAGGGCACACACAGCCCCACTGGCACTGTGGCACACGGGATGATAACGTCACTCAGTCCACCCAAATGTCTTAACAGATATTGAATGGGTTGCCATGAAATTTTAAACATACAGACATGATATGCACAGCATTATTCCTAATGACTTTAATGATTCCCTGACAACAAAATTCTGATATTTTGAAACTGTCTTGTTTGCTATTTAATGGATTGCTTCTAATTTTGGTACAAATACTCAAGGTCACAAGAATATTTATCCTAATGACTTTGGTTGATGGACATCCGTGAAAGTCGTGCAGATATTAATGCTCCCCAGAAACTGAATTATAGCATCATCAGGTTAAAAATTTTAATTCTCCAAAGCTCTGAATTACTACTAAATATCTGCTTACTTTTCACTATCCCAGACAATCTTTAGATCTATTTTACTTCTTCTTTACAGAGAGCTTTAACCTCACATTGCTACTGCTGTGGGTTTAGGCTCTTAGTCTTCTTCTGATCCAAATATCTGAAAAGGGCAGGGAGCTCGGGGCTGCATCCAAATTTTGCTCCCTGGCCTTCCACACTATAAATCTTAGTGCACTCAGTGGGTGCCGTGTACATATACTGACATATTTTATGAAACTCTCCTCTGAACTGACTGGCCTCTGCTCGTAATGCTCGAGGGCTCCTTCAGTATGTCTCTATATGGACTTATTTCTGTCAATCTGCTTACCAGGTTTGCTTTTTCTCTGGATTGACGTGAAACCAGATTGAATATAATGGAGAGATGGTTCTCCCCCTGCTGGGATCTTACACATAATAGGTACCATTCACAGTCAGAGCGAACCAAACTCAGTCCAGAATTAAAAAGAAAGCTTTTATCCCATGTCAGGTTGTATAAATCCAGCACATTTGAAAAGCATTTTCTCAGAACTGTAGAAATTCTTAGAACTATTTCTTATCATGTGTTTGAATTTGTCAAGCAAAATGTGTTCTGTGCTTGAAAAGTGACTGCAGAAGAATGGCATGCATTATTATATACAGTATATATTAGTGCAGTGAGAAAGAAAAGAAACACAACTTGGACAGTGGTGTTGCTCAGCATGTGAATGTCTTTATAGATCAAAGACGAGGTTGTTATAAAATTGCTGAGCTATAAAGAAAATAAGTTGTAGCCCTAGAGAAGAATAGTCTCTGTAATGGTTTGGGATACAAAATAAAATAATTCAGCTTCTGTTCATATCCTGGCATTGCCTGATATCAGACAGAATTCTTTGTCGTTGTCATTCGTACATTGCCTTCAATCCAATGGATTTCTGTGGGGAAGAGGAACTCGATTTTCCTTAACCAATCACTAGAGACCAGCATATCAAATGTTGTGTAATTCTATATAAGCACTGATGTTTTTTGCTCCACCCCCAACTTCTAGTGCTCTTGCTTGCACCACATCTAAAACTACAGACCTGTAAAGTTTCGTGACTGCATCTTGCACTGTTGTATCACTATTGTGTTGTCAAATTTGTTTTGATAGAGAAATAGATATCACTTTGCCAGGTGTTTAAAACCACTTCCATGGGACATTTTGCTATGATGACATACACACACTCACACACACAGACTCATAAAGTGGAAACGGTTGGTAATCAAGACTCTGTATTTATGTCTCTGTCCTGTCTGCAGCTGATGTGCTGGCCCAGGTTCTGGACACGCTCCGCACCGAGCTGAGGTCTGAGGAGAGCCGAGGCCTATTCATCCACTATGGAGGTGTGTGTGTGCTGCTGTCGATGCTTCGGGCTGGCCGCGGAGGTCTGCACACACCTGTAGACATCCTCATGCAGCTGACTGAACAATCCCGTAAGTCGGCATGTGTCAGATGACTGTAAAATACAGCTAATCATCTTTGTATAATTGCGAAGAAGAAAAAGCTGTGGCAACACAGTAACCTCAGTGATATTTCTGTCACCACCACTACTGTGCAGTTTCCTCAGTCAGGTATTTTGTTTGAAGATTTTCATCCTGTTTCAGTTATTGTTGAAATTATAATTGCCATGATTACTTTTAGTAAGCTGAGTGGTGCTAAATTGTGGAAAGCTGCTAGACAGAAATAATGGATGTGTTACGGAAAGTAAGAGGAATTGTTACACATTACTGCACTGAAGGAGTCCAACACAACACAATCAGCATTAATAGTAGCAACCATGAAAAAATATAATAACAGATGGCAAAAGGGTATTAAAGTTACAGTATTATGAGCGAGATACAGAAGTGGAGTCCATAATTAGTCAGTGAGGATCTACAGCAAGTGCTGAAGCCACTGTTGAAGTGGAAAAATAGAGAAATAGAGTCCATATCTTTCAAATCTGTCCCTTTGAAGAGTGAAGCAAAAAGGTCAAGTGTTCCAGAGAAAAACGCGACATGATTATCTTATGCCAGATTGCTTTAGTGGGAGGTTTGTCATTAATCCACATCAGAAAAGTCCTTGCCTCATACACAAGGATATCATAGATCTGCTATATCTAACAACAGTTATATCTGGACTTGTATGATCCAGGAGCAAAGGCAGGGGGTTCATATGCAAAACCACAAAATCCCATCTTGAGCACAATACCCATCTTATGCCTGAATTTTAGGACCAGAGGTGAAAGGTTTTGGTTCATTTAATGTCTTTTGTTTGGAAAGTTTTGCAAACAGTGCAGGTTTTTAAACTGCAGCAGTCAAGCACAGTAATACACTGATGACTTCGTCCCGTAATCACATTCCCTTTATTCTTAACACTTACTTTTAAAATTCACTTTGCCTGGGAAATGGGCTGTGGTTGACGTGGCTTTGAAAGCTCCTGTGATCACTCTTCTAGCTCAGATTTATAGACTGACTTTACTATCACTATTTACTTTGATTTATACCAGCTTCTCCCGAAGTATCACTCCACATCATCCCCACATAAAAAAACACATGCGAAAAGCAACAGTTTCTCTGAGCTCACATCAATCATAAGCACTGGTCAGACAAAAAAGATTTACAGGTTGTCATAAAAACTTCAACCTCCACCACCTCCTCTGTCTTTTCTAAAAAGACAAAAGAGTTGACACAGGTGGACGAGGGCAGAGCACAGCTGCAGTGTGTTTCCATGGACGGCCGAGTCCTGCGGCAGAGCCACATGCTGGAGGTGACTGGGGACGGAGCTCTGTGTGTGTGTGTACGTACACACAGTTGTGTGTTTCAAGGGGACTGCAAGTCTAGCAAAACTTGCTAATTATTGTGTTTTACAAGCAGTAATGAGGAGAGACGGGAAAGGGGTGAGGAAGAGGGGGGAAAGGTTTTCACCTGAAGGTTGCCAATAAAACAAAACAAAACCCTAATGTCAAGTCGGACACCAAACACGCACTCTCACACACACACAACCAAACACACATAAACCACACACACACACACGTATGCAGCATGTCTGTCATCATACACAACATGTCTTGTTTATAGCACATTCGTGGATCACAAATTGCAGTTGTCCACCTCTGCAAACATACGCTCTTTATTTTACTGGCTTTGACTGATGTCTGGTAAACAGTGGGTACTACCAAACTGCCTCATGCTGCATGTTTAACTTCCATGGTCACATATGAACCTCCTTGGTGTGTGCGTGTGTGTTCTCGACATGTTAGACATGTTTCTGTTATTATACTGTTGCAGATTAAAAAGCACTCCCTGACCTGGTTTAATTACTCCAGACTAGACTGGGGCTCTTACTATTTGTGCACGAGGAATGCGTCTGTATTTTTGCAAATGTGTCTGGTTCCATCAGTCTCCATATAGCCGCATATGTGTAGAATGTAGCACACAATAAAAGGATAAAGACCCATCAGAGGACTGGCCAGTGTATAAAGAGGTGCCGCAAGCATTTGTTAGGCTCCTGGTCCTAATAAGACACAACAGCAGTGCCTCTGAAACCGATACTGTAATACCGGAGCCAGTTGCAAACGGCATCATGATAATCACCTCATGAGTTCACCTCAAGGTTTTGTTTCAGGGACGTCACTCTGAGAAGATTTTGGTTATTAGATATGATTTGGACAGTCCAGAAGACAACTGTAGATAAAGAGAAAACTATGATCACATTATTAGTACTATTAAAACTCAAATTGAGATCACTTCTATAGTGATTTAAGTAGTGAAAGTA
>CAFUXE010001028.1:257205-282816 GCA_903364295.1 Serranus cabrilla
GAGAGAGAGAGAGAGAGAGTCTGTGAGTGTGTGTGTGTGTGTCTCACCCTGGCCGCTCGGTTTAGCCTTCAGGATGTAAAACATAATGATGAGGACGATGGCGATGGCCATGATGAAAATGGTTGACATGGCGATAATGAGAGCTGTTGCTAGGTGACCTTGTCCTGTGGAATCTGAAATTAATGATTTGTGTTAGGAAGAGAAAAATATCAACAATGGATGGTTCCAGACACATGAACCTTGTTTGTTCTTACCTTTATCTGGATGAGGGAACACAGTCGTGCTGCCGGGGTCAATTACAGGTTTTTCTCTTGGCCCTCTGGTTGCCATGCCTGTGAAACACACACATGGAGACACATACTTTCAATCCTGACTCATTATTATGGATTAGTGGAAATGTTCTATCGTTTGCTCATATGTGCATTAGAAGAAAACTTTAATTTGTATCACAGGGTTATTTTTTGATCAAAGGAATCATTTCGGGAAATTCTTTTTCACTGTCCTGTCGAGAGTAGGATGAAAACATCTACAGCATCATGATATCCTGTTGCAGAAGGGGCCTAATAACACTCCACAGGAGGGTTGTCAAAGAATGTTTACTCAGATACTAATTGATACTAAAACTGAATATCAGATTAGATACTCATTTCCAACAGTATTGATACCAACAGTGCCGTCTGTCCCTCCTCCAGTTGACACACAACTTTAATGAGCCTATTTACAAAGAATGCTGCAAAGTGGTGGAAACAAAGTCAAGTTGCACAACAAACTTGGCTTAACATCTGAAAGACTGACACCCCGGTGTTTCTGAGGAACTCTGAGAGGTCAGTAGAGTCCCCTAGCTGAAAGCACCGTTAGCTGTCTGTTATGTTATCATTAGGATAGCTGCTAATAATAAAAAAGACTAACATTCATGTGGGAGCCAAGCAGCAAACATTTTCTATCTATTAGTGGTGATTTAGTGGCCTTATACTATCTCAGACAACAGAAAATAATTGTCATTGTTGCTAGTTGGTATTTGTTTTGGGGGATTTTTTTTACACTACTCAAAGTCAGACAACCTACAAATATTGTTATAATAAATATTGTTTAAATGTTCTTTTTAATTTGTTTTTCTATTATACCTCTTTTGAAAAAAGTATAGAGCATCAAGGATTTTCCTCTGTATCAGTATTGAGTTTGAGATTCTAGTATCACGACAACCCCACTCCAAAGTTAGGCTGAATTTGGGAAATGGGAAAACGGGGGGTTACCATTTTTAAAGTGCTCCCTTGACCTCAAGATATCTAAATGAAAGTGGGTTCTCTGGATAACTCTTCTCTTTACTTGACATGCCCACTTTATGCTAATCCCATGCAGTTTAGTGGAAAAAACATGCAGTTTTTCTCATGCAGTACCAATTATTCATTTATATATTTCTATTTCTGCCTGTTTTATGTATTGCATTTGAATATTTCTGCATACTGGGGTCTCTAAACAAATGTTTCTATGTTGCTCACAGTTCGGGTCTTAATATGATATTCTGAAGGACATTTCCATTTCCATTTTTTTTATCAGTTCTTGAGTAAAAAAGACATGAATATGAATGATATGAAGACACTTTCTGCACAGATGACCAATATTACAAATTGTTTTCGGAAGAGAAAGCTCCAGAAATACTGTCCAGCTTGGACATTTAGTTGTCGCTGGCAGATGCGTCCTCTCATCTGTCATTGGTTATGGCATGTTCGCTTTGGCCTTGCATTTTATTGACTTCCTTCCCTGAATAGTGCTCCATGACATCATTTAGTAAACAGTAGTATTTCACAAAATCAAATAATCTGCACTAACAGCAGTCTGTCCTAAAGTTTACCTCTCTCCCGCCTAATGAAACCTTTGTATCCGCACTTCCCCGTACAGAGAGGAAGCTTTCTGTCTAAATGTATTTATTTCTCTTTGTTCACTTTCCATCGCTTCCAATCCCCCCTCCTCCTTCCCATCTGTCTCTTTCTCTGGATTATTCATCGACTGTTTTTCCTCTTTCCTAATGGAGCTGTAAGCTCATGGCAGCTCATAAATCAACTCTTTTAATCAGTCTTTTATTTCACCAAGTGGATACACTGTGGACCTCTTTGGCATGTGCCGTGCTGCTTCCTGTGGTCTTAGAACCTCATGTCATCACACACACACATACACACACACACACCCGTGCCCTGTGGCTGCAGACATTAACTCGGGGTATGTGTTTACACTCTGGATAAGGATATGAGCCTGAACTGGAATTCTGTTTAGCATCTTGCGGTTTCATCTCTTAATCATGTCTCGCAGGCTGAACTCACACTGCAAAATGATAATTCTGCAGGGCATTCTGGGTAGTCAGGTCCAAACAAACTGAGAGGAGCAGAATTACAGAGTAGAGGAGATATAAAAAAAAAAATCAAAGCATATTTGTTTGAGGTAAGAATTGTGAGCCGGGATGAAGCAAAGGTTAGCTTCTGATAAATAGCTGTGTGAAAATATAATAGGAAATGAAGCCACATGCGTCGCTCTGTAAATTAAGATTCAGAATATATTCTTACACTGAGGCATTTATGATCTCTGCTGATAAAGAGTATTTATGTGCTCTGGTTCCTGCTGAAGAGCAAAAGTCAATAAAAATCAAAAAGTGACGGTAAAGAAAATTGAGCGACAGACTTGTAACTGTCTCTCTGCCAAAGAGTAGCATCGACACAAGCAGTAACACGCTAATCATCTTTCTTTCTCATACCCACTGAAGTTTTAATTATCACACACACAGAGCGAGGCAGGAGCCAGGGTAATTTACAGATTACACGGCGAGTGTCAGCCTGCCTTCACCCTGAGCAAGGAGAACTCCCAGCTTTCAGCTCCTTCTTTATTTACTGTTGGGGGAGCATCGTTTTTATGCTCTCATCTAAAGAGGGTTTAATTAAAATGTACCACAGCCTGACTTAACACATAGGGAGATGTGGTGGATGCTCTTTGTTATTCTATCTTTTATTCAGACTAATTAAAGTAACTGCAGAAAATCATACTGCACTTACAGCTTGTGTTGAAGATTTTTAAGATTTCTTATTTTGCATCTGCTTAACATTGACTGATGCTACGCAACAGCAATTACACCTTTGCCCATTTCATTAAAAGCTATTAAGCATCAAGGTTTTGTCATTTTTTTTACAAGGAAATAGGACCAGATCAAGCACTAATATCCAAAAAGTAATTATCTTGAATATTTTCATTTAAGAAAATATCTGTTAAGTCACTGTCTGTACCTGAATGAGGTAACACAATGATTATTGAAAGCCCTTGCATTATTATGAACTGGGTGTCTGTGGTGGCATTCCTGGGAATGTGCGTGGTTCACCAGAGTGGGTGAAAGAGATAGCACAACAGATTCACTCTTCAATTCACTTGTGTGTGAAGCAATGTACTGCTTATTTCTGCTAGTGTCTCAAGTTAACATAGACTACGGCACAACAAACAAAACAAATGAAAAAAACAATAACTGCAGACGATGAAACTTCAAAAATAGGGGAATGAAAGGGAGATCCGGAAACATTGCAATTACTGCCTAAATCCATAGGTGGCGCTACAGCAAGAAAACCGAGAACGTGGAGATTTTAATTTTAAAATCTTAAAATGAATTTGCTTCTTGTCGACAATACAGGTTGTTAGCAAGCTAATGTGAGCTAATAATATCCCCTGTTGTCCTCTTAAAGTCTTTCAGTTAGCCTGATTGTAAAAACGTAGTTATCAGTTCTTTAAATGGTTGTTAATGCATTTCACCGCACAGCATCTTCTGACCTCTTTTGAATACAAAGTCATTGGAGAGCGAGTGTTTGTTTCCCCCCCGGTGGGCGTGGTCTTCAGATTATGACATGTGGCGCTCTGTCTCTGTGACTTGAGATAATTGTTGTCACTCTTATGTCTGAACGGTGGATATGAAGCTACAGTCAATAGCTGGTAAAGTTAACAGAGCTTAGCATAAAGCCTGGGAGCAGGATGAAACAGGTAGCCTGGCTGTGTCCAACTGAGTCCATGTTAGACTGAATTTTATTTGTTTAGTCCGTACAAACACAGCAACTGATTCACTGTGTGTTATCAGTCTTTATGCTAAGCTAAGCTTCCCAAGCTGCAGGCTGTAGCCTCATTTGAATGGACACATAGCAGATCCTTTAATCTCACTCTCAGTGGGGGAAAATGTCATTTCCCCAAATGTCCAACTATTCCTCCAAAACAAGAAACTTAAAGTTTAAATGATCCGTCATCGCAAAGAAATTGCAATAGTTTGAATTTGAATAAAAGATGAAATTTCTTGCCACACTACATGTGTTACATCATTCTATATCTCTTATTTGAGTTCTGCACTGCCTCATTCAATCACTCGTTTTCCATGCCTCTGAGAAACAATTAGCGTAGTGTTGAAAAGCAAGTGTTTATTCATACACACGCACACACACACACACACACTTCACACCCTCTCCTCTGCAGGCCCGGGCTGCTTTTTGGGGTTTTCGTCTTTCAAAACACACTCATTAAATATGACACAATAACAATACCATTCATTTCCGGCCTCTTCAATTACACTCAAAGGGGTTTTTTAGTAATTACGGGCCCATAAATATCATTTCCATAGCGGTATGTATAAGCCAGGACACAAAAACACGGTTCAGATCCCGTCGTCATTGTCTCATTTTTTTATCAATGTGATCTATCTGTCACATGTGGACAAACCCACAGAGGCCACAGCAGGGACGGTGAGAACATCCGCCTCCAGCTCTGCACTGCAATAAATACTCATCTTGACAAGTATTGGAAATTACTAAAAATGTGAAATGACATTGGATGTCTTGAAAGTGTATTAACGTCTGCAGCGCTGAAAGATTATTTCCAATTATTGTGACAAAGATTGAATAATGAGACTGATTTTCAAACTAAATGGTTTGATAGAACGGACATTTTTCGACTGCTATCTACTGTATCTAATTATATTTAATGGATTGAGGTCTAATCTTCTTCTCATTTTCATGGTGTTTTTAACCACATCTGAAGCTTTTTATCTTTAAAAGACGACACAAGAGGACAATTAATTACATTTTACATTCATCTTCCTCTCTGTCCCCAAGTGTCCTAAAAAGATACAAAGTAGGCTTCAAACTTTGTAACAAAGATGTAGAGGTAGCAGAAATACCTGGAAAGTAGAAGACAGGAAGCTAAGGGAGATAAATGAAGGTTTTCTGTGTGTGATGAATGCGCTGAGAAATAAATGATAATTACATTTAAAACTAATGAATGTGACCTAAAAGTTATTAATACTATTTGCATTTTTTAAAGGCTTTTCATAATCAAGTTTACTCAAGTTAACATGAGCATGACCCCGAAGGAGACAAAAGGTATTCAAATTCAGCCTTAGGAAATGAAAAACACTGTATGATGAAGTATAATACTGAAGCATAATTACAATAATGCATTCTGGCAAATCACAAAGGCTGGGTTGTGCCTGCTCTGCAGCTTTGTGAGGTTACAGCACTAAGCTTGCGTACATATCATATATATGGTTGATATGTTCTGTATGCATTACCGCCACAGTCAAATATAAAATCTGCAAAATATCAGAAATCTATTTTCTCCTCGACTTCCACTTGACAACATTCACGCTTTGTGTTGCAAATGAGAGGAAACGTTTATGAACTGCGGAGGTCGATAGTAAATGGGAAACGGAAAAATGGAGACAACCTCTGGTAAATATTATCGTCCAGAGATGTGGTCGCAGCAACAGTTGGCGCCATACTTGCACGCGCACACACACACATACACACACAGAGATGCATGTAGACTCAGTGTCAGGTATGCAGGGTAATCAGTGAGGCAGTGAGGTTATGGATAAGCTGCCAAACACCCCTTTGGAGCCAGAAAAGCAGAGATGCAGAAAGGGGGGCAGGGTGTTGCACTCCTCCAGGGGAGGACAGTGACCAGAGGGTCCAGGAGAACTCACCACAGCCTCTCACCTCTGATTGTTCCCTCAAACTAAGTCCAGGCTTTCAACATCTGCTTTTACACGCCATGTCCCCTTTTATTTCCTTTCATTCAGATAAAAAAAAACTTTAATGTTTGATAGCTTTGAATCCAGCGGAAACCAGGTCTGTGTTTGGACAGAGAACACTGTGAAGATAAAGGCTGAAGAAGAAAAAGGGGGAATTCATAGTTGAAACAAGAATAAAAGGTTGCTGGGACGAGAGGTTGGAAGTGAGCGGAAGGAAGGAGGGAAGGAAGGGGAGGGAGGGAGAAATGAAACTGCGGAGAGGTTGGTCTTACATTCTTTGGTGTTAGGTGGTGCGTTCTGGCAGGAGTGGCAAACCATGCGGTAGAGGTTCCTGGGTCTGTTTACCAGCATGTAATACCTGGAAGACATAGAAGTATAAACCAGCAACTTGTTAGACTATATAATTAGAATAAACTAGACCTAGTTCGGCTCACTGCAGAGACATAAGCTGGAGAAAAGGAGAACATTTTTAGATAAAATCAGTTTTAAACACTTACAGCACGATCAGCAGGTGTGTGTAGGTATGTGGCCTCCCTACCTTCTAGACATACTGTACCTACATGGTGAATAAGTGTGGGGAAGCCGCTGAGGTGAAAAGTTTGCCTAAGTGAAGATATGCACATAATTGATGCCCTGAAGGCACTCGAGATGGCTTAGTACATATTATGGCCCTGAGTCATGAAGTGTCTATTAGAGCAAAGGAGCGTGCGAGTCGAGTCTGTGAATGACTGCTGGTGGTATTAAATCATTTAGACCTGAGCACATGAGCAGGATTTATAGGAGCATGCCCATAATGTATTCAGCATGCAGGTAATGAACTGATGCAGAGAACATGAGAATTCATTAGCTGAGGGAACATCTGGTTTGTTCTCTGATGAATGATTGATTTGGATTAAACATTAGTCGCTGTTTTAACACAAATAACTGCACAATTACAGATGTTTGACTTATTCAAACAGGTCAAAAAATGAGCTAACATTATCTGACTCATTAATGATGAAGGAATTAAATGTTTAATCATTTATTGTAATGTTCCACAGAGCAGTAACTCTGATTATACTTTCAACCAGAAAATAGTGTTTTTTCTTTACCGTAGTTATAATCTATGCTATAATATAGTGTTGACAGGGACATCACCAGCAAAAAGGCCTAGAGGTCTGGGATTTCATACAGATGTGGTTTGTCAAGATGTAGAATATGTGGTGATTTGCATAAAGCATGTCCCAGCTATTGTTATCTTTTCTGAGCCCTGTTCAGCTGATATGATTTGGGTTGTGCATGACAAACAAGCACATTTTCAGAATTAGAAATTGAAACCTCACGTATTTGGGATTTACAGTTTGCCCGTTATAAGCTTTGATAGTAAGATATCCGAAATAAGCAAAATTCCCCAAAAATTAAGTATGGGGTCGATAGCAAAAGTGCACAAGCTGTAAGACATTGAATTGCGCATAAATTACCTCTCACATCAATTAAATTGTAAAAAAAATGTTTTTAGATACTTTAAGATAAAAAGCGCATCAACTATTAAATAATAATAATTAACAAATAATTTCTATGTTGTTTCTTTTTCTTCATGAGCCCATAAAATCGTTGTCATAGCAAAAATATGCTGGACTTACAGAGGGAGGTATGCACCACTGAGACAGCATTATATATCATTGGTAAATAAAGTATTAATGGCTTAATTATGGCTTATAAACATGAATTATTTTAATCTGCTCTTAAAGTTGCTTCCATGGGAACCAGCAGATAAACATATCTGTAACGCATTTCCTCGAGGTCTTTTTCTTTGCCGATATGCCGACTTTGACTGAACTTCACTGCTACTGTTCAGGCCTGTCCTGTTCTGCATGGAACAGGTATGGACTCTGCTGACTGCAGTACATGACACCCACACATACAGTAAACCGCATACAGTGCAGACAGAGATACAGACATGACCAAACTCAGTCTGCCGGGGCGAAAGCAAAAACATCCTGAAAAAGACAACTGAGAGCCAAGAAAAGTAGGAGGCAGTAGGACAGCATCCAGACTGATGACAGGAGGAGGAGAGTCATGAATCTCATATTTATGCCAATTCCTTTAAGACTTACTTAATTATATACTGCCTACATTCAATCACAGATATTGGATGAAATATGATCTAGAAAAATAATAAAAATGTCCTCATTAAAACAAACATTTATGTGTAAAATATATCACACAGCAGGAGGTCTCAAACGGCCATTTAACAATGCTGTCATAAAGTTTGGTGTTGACAAAGTCTACAGAGAGGAGGAAGAGGAGGAGCGGGAGTGATGGATGATGGAAAGGATGAGCGAGAAATAGAGGACAGGAAGACCTGGTAACGTTTAAACCTCCCTTATTGACTTAATATTTTTAAGTGACAGGGGATGCCTCCACAGCTGTCATGAGCAAATGAAAAGGTTCAGGATTTAGAGAGTGTTTGCACACAAAGGGAGGCATTTAATGAAGACAACAGGGTGGTCCATTCATGTCAACTCACACTCTGCATGCGCCAAGATCAGAGTAGTCACACTGCAGCACAACACAGAGCACTGTAGTCCATTGTGTCCTTATGCATACAGTGAATTTAACTAAATTTTACTTTATGAATAAATATTAAATAAAGCAGATGATGACACAAGAAGAGGCTCCTTTGACAGAATTAACTAAATGGTTAAAAACAAATCTGTAACATGGATTTGAATTATGCATGGAAATTGCCAGGAAGTCCGATAAACTATTTTATCCTCCATCATTTGTAATTTACAAACATCCTCTGTCACTTTTAATGATTATTCCCATGGTGGGAGATATTATATCAAGTCTGGTGCCATAACTTTTCCCAAATGGCTCATCATGTACAGTTTATGTGGAATCAGCTATAGAGAGCAAATCCATTTTTTGTACTGGGCTCTAAATTTTTCTGCTGTAAATTTTGGCATTTTAACATGGCGGTCTTTAGGGATTGACTCACTTTTGGAGCCAGCCTTGAGTGGACATTTTAGGAACTGCAGGTTTTGGCATTTTGTTTGGTAAACAGTGCAAAGGCTTTGCAGTTGTTATATGAGAAAGGAAATGCATTCAATGCCATTTATGTAGTAAATCTGAAATCTTCTGGCACCTTTAGGCAAAGCATTGAACTTGCCAGTTGGCAGCTGTTTAATTCAGCACTGTTTCTTAAATACCTGCCCTCTTTTTTGTGTTTTAAATTTTACTGGAGCAAAATAATCTTGTGTGTGTTTGTGTTGTTTACCCTGGTAAACAGGCCCCACACTCTGCGTCGCTGTCCGGCGTTCCTGCCACGCGAACAGTGGCTTTGAAATAGGCGTCACAGTCTTTATGGCGTCTGCAGATCTCATACTTCCCTTTGGAATATTTCCCTTGTGGGCATGGCACACAGGCAAAGTCCTCATCCTTCACACCGTAGCCGCAGGTCTGAAAAACAAACACACACACATTCACACAGTTGGTACATATCTCTCTCCAACAGTACATTTTGTGATTCTAAATGAAATCACCACCATTCAGATCAATAAGATGATTCCCAACTGTGCTGTGGACACATTTTCAAAAAAGCAAACCCCACGCATCTGTTTTTATCCCTGTCCTTAACAAATCTAAGAGAAATCTGATTGGTCACAGAGGTCCCTATGTGTGTGTGTGTTTATTTGTGTGTGTGTACAGCTCTCCATGCCTGGTAGTGTTTAAGATGACCAAGTAATCATTCTGTCTTCTAGCATCGATCTCCTCCCATCTCCGCATGCTGAGTCCTCACACAGTGGGGAGGCCGAACAACAGGCCACACACACAACATAAAAACATACTCTCTTTTTTGCTCCCTCTCATCTTTCATCTTCCTCTGACTTTCATCTATTAAATCAAGCCTATGCCTCTACGCTTTGGGCTACAGTAGACCGACTCTCTGAGAAATCTAATATTCCTTCCCTTCTGTTTGACGGTCGTAAGTCTCAGTGTGACTGTTTGATAGAAAACTTTGCTGCGCTATCAGCAGGATCTTGTCGCTTTGGGTTAAGGCTCACATTGGATCTTTGTTTCACACAGGATCACCGCGGCCCTGCTCCTGTACGATCACTAAAAGCTGCTCCCTTGAAAGCTTCTTTCCTTTCAAAAGCAAATTTGTCGCCTCTTTGAATCTTGTATATCATAAATCTAAGAGGGAGGGATGTGGAAAAAACTAGAATTGACTAAAGGCAGGGGATAGTCTTTTTCTTTTTAAAGTTGACAGTGAAGTGAAGGAAAGGAAATGGGGGTGATGACATGCAACAAAGATCCCATGCAAGAGTAGGTCACAGTACATGTTGCGCATCTTAAACCGCCAGGCCGCAAGGTCCCCCCAGGGAGCCAATCCTCAATGCAGAGCAGCTTTCACACTTCATGTAAGCATACTTAAAACTGCAACTCAATTCTTTAACGTGTCCTCAGCTCACCATCACTTTCGTCACTCATAAAAGCTAGGAATTGGAAAATATAAGTTTGTCCCCAGTGTTTATGTGCATATAAACAAGCATGAAAATGTAATCCAGCGTCATCGAACAAAATCTGGATTCAAGATGCACTTTAAAAAGCGTCCTTGGATGTCTGTGTGTGTGTGTGTGTGAGCACATACTTTCTGAGGTCTGTTGTGAGGAGGAACCCTGTCGTTATCCCATGATTAAAAGGGTGTCAAGAAACACACACACACACACATGCAAGTAAAGCACAGGGGAACAAATAACACATGAATTACAGACTGCGGCACCCAGAGGATCAGACAGGCAGGAGAAAGTGAAAAGGGGGCACTCGTCTCACTGATTAATCTCCTTTCTTCTCTCGTGTTTCTATCACTCACAAATGGCCAAATTACTCTTTATGACAGAGCTCTGTGCTTATCAGGCTGAACTTCTCATCGCTGTGTCTGTTTCAGGCCGTGATTTTACAAGATCTAACACAACACATTGTTGGGGATGCTTACTGGAGGCTCACGGTAGCTTAGTAAACACAAGGCAGGAAGCACAGGAGCAGGAAGCAAGGAAAAACAAGCTGCACAGATGAAACAATCACAAGATTTTATGCGTTTATCTCATGGAGAGACGAGGATAGAAGACAGGAACTGAAGAAGTGTTTATTCCCAAATTTATGAAGGATGAAACAACAGTTTGTTGCTTTGCTCTCAGCCCTATTAGCAGCCTGGTTCTGGTCAGTTGGACCCTCGCAATTTATGGTGCTATCACACCTGAGCTTGAAACAAACTCTGGTGTGTTTTGTTGGATAGTCTGTTTGGTTTTTGCTGGTGTGAATGCTCAAGCAAAAAATGGGGGTCTCTGTATTTAGAGTGATCATTTCTCCATGTATTCACTTGGTGATCCATCTCTAATTTAACCAAAATAATACATACATAGAGACAAAAAAATCTGAACACTGCAGCGTCATACTAGCATCAAAACATGAGTGTATAAAAGTCAAGAAAACAAAAACAGAAGTCCTGATAATACTGCAGCACCTGAATAAATTACAGAGAGTATAATTCATCCTGTTCACCCTTGAGTGCCGCTGACTCTCTTAAGAGGGTGTGGCACCCCGGGGTGCCAACTGAAGCGTTTTACCTCACTCTGTTTTCTTTGGCTGACGGCAGACTGACTGACGGGAGGCTGGAGCGCTGTGTGACTACTGCAAGTCATTCACTGTGATGCATGCCTTCACATCCAAGTCAATGAGAGCGATAAACCAGAAGAAATTGTTCATTTGAATTTAGGCACTCTTCACTGTGCAGCTATGTGTGTGTGTATGTGTGTGTTGTGGGTGGTCTGAACAAAAATGGCACAAAGGTTCATAAAGTCAGATTTCATGCTATTTATCAATTTTGGAAAGTCACAGTTTGATGTGTAACTGGCAGCTTCATGTCACTTCGAATCACCTGAATCAACAGCTGAATGTAAATAGTAAAGGTGCCTGAAAAAGCTGCTTAATTATAGTGACAAACTATTATTTGTGTGTGCATATTTGTGTATGTGAGAGAGAGAGAGAGTCTCACCATATGTGGCTCTTGTCCTGGCTGGCACTGAGGGCAGGCCTGGCAACTGTTACTGGTCTGGTTGAAGAATTCGTACTCGCCACAGCTGGAATACTCAGCACTAGCAAACATACAACACACCTGGAGGCACAGAGAGGACGACAGGCCACGGAGGAAAGAGAGAGGGACAGACATAAAAAGTGAAACATGTCAATTATAATTGTGTATGTATGAAAACAATCATGCAACTAGTCTCCATCTGTGGGAATTCATATTTGTATATCATGATTTATGTTGATATTGAATTCCTCGTTTCTGTTTTCCATAATATATAATACATAATAATTAAATAATCATTTCAATGATTTCAATCAAATGGCGTGAATAAAATGCTACAATGCTTAAATTTGCCCATTGAACAGCTATGGAAGGTTTTGAGCCAAACATGATAAAATGTTCATCTTCAGATTTTTTTTGTCTGGCTGTTAGTTTTCCTTTCTGCTGTACTCGGGTCTCTCTGGATCTCAAAGTCTCTTGACCTCATTAATGGTTCCACAATGTTTATACTATAAAAATAAGGGAATGTCATGTGGAAGAATGGCGTTTATCCCTCCAACAGACTTCCACAGACTTGGCAGGGAGCATGTGGTGTCCATCAAACTACCACTTTTCCTCACCCATCTCTACAACAATAGAATTGTTTTATTATTCTGTACAATGTGTATTTGATGAAGTAATTCATCTTTTAAAAAAAACAACAGCAATCTAACAAATGTAATTTTTTAAAAGTAATGCATATTTTTATACGTACAGAAAAGTGTTGAAACCAACAATTTGGCTAAATGACTTGATAAACCCTCACAGTAAAACAAATGTGCATATTATTTAAATACAGTATCAGGGACACAAAAAAATGGAAGTTCATATTGATGTTGGAAGATGAATCCAACTCAACATCTGCAACAGCAGCAGAGATAAATCACTGCGTTGGATGATGGCTGATTTATTCAGTAAGATCAACTGGATAAGAATCAACATCATTATTTTAATTGGCAAACAGCGAAGAAAACAAACATCATATCCCAATTTCTTCATCTGTGACACTGAGATTAGTGGGGATCATTGGTGGTTGTGTGTGCACGTGTGTGTATGTTGAGAGCTTGCACAATACCAGGAATTGCTTGTGTGTCTATGTACTGTATGGGTATGTGTGTATGTGTGTGTGTGTGTGTGTGTGGCATTGTGTCATTGTGGCTCATTGTAATAAGTAGCAGCTGGTATTTATAGCTTTACCAGCACGCTTTGTTCTTTTCCAAACAAACTAACTGACTTTTAAAAATCATCTGCAGTCCAGAAAACAGTGGAGGCAAAGAAAATGAGTGCATGACTAACTCTCTCCGTCTTCTCTCTGTTGTTTTAATAACATCTCCCTCTCTTTTTCTCTTCCCCGTAACCATCTCATGACAGCAGACACAAGACACTGTGAGTAAATAGACAAATATACACTGCCTGTGTGTTTGTGTATGGAGGGTCTGTATGGAGCCCAATCATCTCAGGCCAAGTAATCTGTTGGTAATTTACACCAGATTGAAAATGAACTGCTTTACCTCACACACCTGCATGTACAGTTAGTGCAAACAGACACACTGCAAAAACAATACGACATAATTCACCGCTCTTCTTTGTCGGTGTGCCACACATTTACGGGTCACTGTCGGTATTTAGCGAGCATTGTGTGCCTGGGCTTTCTCACTGAGCAGCACATTGTTTGACTCTGAAGAAACTGCCGTAATGATCGTCTTCTCCACATTTTTCCACAGCTGGAAAAACAAACTTCCTGTCATACCAATATTCTCCTCAGGGCAATTACACACAAACAGCTACCCACAATGCTTTGGAAGGATATTTAGGCATGTTCATAAAGCATCCAGTGGGTCTTTATTGTTATTATTAAAATCTGACAGGAACACTGTTTCACTGTAAACAACATGGAGTGTTTATTGAAACCAGTGGTGGATCAAGTATTCAGATCCTTCACTTAGGTCCTTAAACTGCACTTTGAAAATACTCCATTACAAGTAATATACTGTACGAAACATGTTACTTAAGTATCATGCAGAAAATGTATGGACGGATAAGGGATTTGTGAGAACGATGTTGATGCAAATTTTAGAGGGGAAAACATTTCTATAAACGATATGGTGGCCCATATAGTAATATTTTGAGCTGGAATGAAAATAGACCTTTTTTTATGTGGATTGTGTACTTAGTTTTCACCAATCGAAATGTATTCAGAGAGCTACTTTCTCAACATAAAACTTTATTTAAATAAAATATAACTTTTCAGTTCGAGTCAGTTAAAGACAGAAGTGTATTTTTACACAGTAATAAATTAATTAGAGTCTTTTCTCTATTTGATTTTGTACATTATGACACTAGCGTCGCACTTCTCAGTCATTTGTCTTTCTCCTGCACCTTCCCCTGAAGCACAGTCTGCCTACAGTAAGTGCTTTTAGAATTGGTAGCAATACATGTCTAATGCCACCGCTTGGCAGCGGAGTAAATTGACACCCCTGACTGACTGAATGTGCCTTTTTGACTAAGTGCTGCAGTGTCAGCCTGCGTGTACACACATAGTGACTGATGAGAAGGAAACAGAGGAGAGAGGGAGGGGAAGGGGAAGGTGGTGGAGCCTGTCGGGAACTCTGCCAGTCGGTTTCAACATCAAAACAGAGCAGAGAATCTCTAGATTCCCAGTCAGATTATAAAAAAAGTCTGCTCTCTGAAAAACTCTAAGGTTGACTAATTGGTGCAAGCGCTGCAAAGTTGTGCAAACTGCTGGCACATAACACTGTAAGTCTCGATGACACGGTGCCAAGTGTGGAGTCGATGAAGGCTGTAATCCATGCCAATGGACTAATAAGAGTGTCTGTAGATACTGGAAATATGATGATGGTTGTAAAGTTATGCTACTGCTACTGAGGAGGGAACCAGGAGGTGAAAAAAGTAGGATACAAAATGTTGGATATGAATTGATGGGGAATTATTTAAAAAAAAGTAAACAAACTTACCAATAATGAGGACAGGAAGACGGACTTCTTCTGACCTCTCCTCTCTGACATTTTTGCGTCTTTTTCCTGAAAACCAGAGAAAGACAAAGAGAAATGGTCTTTATCATGCAAACATTTTCTGCGATCAACCTTCTGCACCCATCTTTACCTACAAAACAGCAAAGTCATGAATCTAAGCATTCCTTACGTGGGCACGCTGTGTGTGCATGTGGCCCAGATGGGCTCACTGTCCCGTTGCCATCACGTCACTGCCCATAAACGTGTATTAGCAACAGAACAGCCCATGGCATTCCTCTGGCTCATAACTGCAAGCACACATCACCGTTGGCTAACCTCTGCGTCAATAAAGGATGGTGATATCACTTAATAATTATCTGCCAATTTCTTTGTTATGTCTCGCGCATGAGGCAGATTATTTTGTCGAAACCCCAAACTTGGTTGAAACGCCAGTATAAACAGATTTCAAGTCTGGTTTTATACCAGCAAGGAACTTTATTGCAGCTACGCCGAAACAGTTTCAGGTCCTGCACACAGTGGCTGTGCAACTGGACGCTGGGTAAACAGTTATTAAGTCATAGAGTCCATGCACATTTCTCTCAATAAGGAATAAATTAACATATATTTGTGTGAGTCCATGCATATGTCTGTGTGTGGTGATGTGTAATTGCCTGTTTATTTCTTTGTACATCTGAAAGAATGGCCTGCGTTTGTATTTACTGTGTGTGTCCTCCCTGGGTCTGCACTGAGCGCGGAGTTTTTGTGTGTCACTGTGTGTGCGCTTGTGCAAGTGTGTAAATAATGTCGTCACCGTAATTG
This sequence comes from Serranus cabrilla, assembly GCA_903364295.1. Lineage (NCBI taxonomy): Eukaryota > Metazoa > Chordata > Actinopteri > Perciformes > Serranidae > Serranus > Serranus cabrilla. The sequence goes on from CAFUXE010001028.1 coordinate 273,152, forward strand.
AAAGGATATGTGTTGGCTGTGGTCCTCTGGTAAAGAATCACCCCTAAAGCTGCATTTGAATACAAGCAACGAGCCCACTCACAGGCTCAAAACAAAACAACAAGACCTCCATTCATGCGACCACATAGATCGCTTGTTCCTACCCTCTTATACGACCCACAGGAGAGTTCGTAAATTAGCACTGCTACCGATGGCAGGAGATCAGCGTACTGTACCTTAACATAATGGCTGCAATTTGAAAAATGTGGTTAACGCTGTGAAAAGGTCACGGTTTGGTTCGCTTTAGGAAAAGATTGTGGTTTGGATTCAAATAGATTGTTAACTTAATCAACACCTATATGCCAGTAACTAAGAACTAGAACTAAGGCTTACCTGAATACCATTTTCGGGGCTCATATTCCTCCATGCTGAGGAATAAATAAACTGCATCTTTGTCAGAACATGGTGCAGTTGAACACATTAGACCATTTCCTTCTTGCTGTGACAGTTTCTACTCCTCTGGATGCTTCTCTATCGTATCAAGCTCCATTTCTTGCTTTAAAAAACGTATTTGCACGTCAACTGTGACATAAGCACACGCTATGTAGAATGTCACAGACTTATGTTGGTTCAGTACTTGCTTTCATTCCAGCCATTCATCCACGTCTCTGTGGACTTTGTTGCTCTTTATGCTACCATCAACTCACCTCCTGATTATTATGGCCACTAGAGTTTGCTGCAAAGTATAAATGTAAATCTGAGAGTTCAATGGTGTGAATCACTTCCGCAGAAGGAAAAAAGTGGAACGTGTGTGTGTGTGTGGTCTCTGACAGGGTGGCAGCACAGATAAGGGTGCGCTGAATGAACACCGCCTCTGTCAGCTTCCTGAAAGGCCGAGGCTACCATAAACACTGTGGAGCTGCTGGGTGTTAAATTACTCTCTCCAATTATAATTTTCTTCTAATCTACAAGTAATTACAAGGTTACATTCAATATTCTGAAATAACAAACTCCACCATATCGGTGTCAATAAGGCCTGCAGGGAATCAAATGCACAATCCTTTGATCAACTCAGCAAGTGCATAAATTCATTTTCTGCCCATTAAGATTAAATAAAAAACTGAGTCACTGTTCCAGCCAGTTTTGTAATGATGAATGTGAATCATGGAAATGAGAATTCAATACTAACAGCCAACATCACAAACATTAAAATAAAAAAATAAATAATAATAATTTTGAGTATTTAGTAAAAACCCATATTTTAAATGCACTTTTCCTGTCTTTCAAGGTTATATTTATTTTCACAGCTAAATCCTATTTGGAGGCATATTTAGGTATGTTGGAAAAAAAAGAAAAAACAGCATTGAAGTTTAACTCTCATATACACACACAAACGCATCTTTAATTACTGTTATTAAGTACATTTCTCGTAGTCTCTCTGACTGTTAATTATATGAAAGGAAGGCGGAAAGATGCAGGTAGATGTGTATAAATGTGTGTATGGATACTTTTCTTGGATCTAAGGCTTCCATCTGATTTCCTGGTTTTATAGGGGACCCTGTGACACCTTAAACCCTGCTGATAACACACCCGCATCACATCTGCTCACACATTCACGTGTACCGTGAGAAACTAAAAGTCCACGTTGACTTACCTACATAAGTTACATAACACATTTAATTTCATTTGAACCCAAACCCTGATGTTTTCATAATCCTAACCAAGTACTTTGAGTTCAATTTCCAACATTAACCATCTTTAAAACTGCAAACACAATCTGTGAGAATGTATTTCTCCTTCAGCATTTTACCTTTTTATAATAACAGGCAGCACTGGTTTCCATTAACCATGAAGGCACTCACTCCTGAACCTTTACCAATAGTTTCACCTGCCTAAACCTAACTACACCTTAAAGAGGTATAGTTAAAAACTGTGATTCAGATTTAGCTCCCCTTCCTTTGTCACATGTGGGCTCATTAGAATATACCACCCCCCATCTAAATATCTCCACCCACAGCTTCAGAACTATCTTTGCAAAGAAGCACCATATTTTTCTCACAAGCCAATCAGAGCACACTGGGCTTTTTCAGGAGGCGGGCTTAAAGAAACAGGAGCTAAAACAGAGCGTTTCAGACAGGGTGGATACAGATATATTCAGACAGGCAGCAGAAGAAAAATAATGTGTTTTTCTGAACATCAAAGCATGAAAACATGTCCTGGTGGAAACCCAAAATACAAGTATGAACCTGAAAATGAGCATCATACATACCCTTTAACCATACGGAGCGACAGACCAGAAAACAGACGTACTGACACTGTAGATTTTGGCAGAAAAGCATGTTTCTGATTGATGTGCCCCAAGGTCAGATCAATTCAGTTCAACACATTAACAGCTGAGATCTAAATCCACCTTAAGCTATCAGGGAGCAAGTGTGTGTTTGTGTTTCAGAGAAAGAGAGAGAGAGGAAGCAGCTGCCATTATCTGCTATCTGAGGTCAAAATCTGTCTGTCTGACTCCAAACGTCTGATTTCACTCATCCATGTCGCAGACTTGAGTGAAAAACCTTTTGATCTTTGACGATGGCTAATTCCTCGACCCCGAGGGTTTGATCTTTTCTTAATTACAGCTTCCACACACACATACGCAAAACACACACAAATACACATTAACACGTAAATATATGGCCTATTAATACGCACGGAGCTGGCTTCAGAGGGCGATATAGACTTAATTGCACAAGTCCTTGTGGTAAGACCACAACCGGTGTTTGTGTGTGTGTGAGAGAGAAAGAGAGAGTGTGTGTGTTTGCGTGTGTGTGCATGCATGTGTGTACAGGGGTGTGTGTTGCTGCCGAAGAGATAAAAGGGTAGACAGCACTTTTTTTTTTTTTCAAATCAGGAAACGAAGAACTGCCAAATGGTTGTGGACCCCCTCAAGGCTACTCATTATGGGGTTAAAGTCATGCACACACACACACACACACACATACAGGCCGCTGTGTTTGAAGACTCTGTGTCTTCTGACACTCTGTTCTATCTCTTTCCAGCCTCTCTCTGTCTCTCTAACCCTTGTTCTCTCTGTCGGGGCAGGTCTGAGATGAAAGTCAGCCTAAGTCTTTTGCCCCCCGAGGGTATTAATCTTCTAACGAGCACATAATCTCTGATAAATAACCCTCCTGTCTTTAGCGGTGTCATTACCAGGTAGAGTGTATGCAGTTCTTTGTGGCACCTGTGGAACACATCGATCGCAGCGGGCAGCGCTGAATTTAAAGCACTGAGGAAAAGCTGTTTTTCCCCGACAAGTATTTTGTAAAAGACCTATTTGGCTACACTTGTCAACATTTCTTTTCAAACCTCCCCCTCCCCCCTCCCCTCATTAGCTCTGTCTTCATCTCTGTTTCTCATTTCCTTGCATTTGATTGCTCTTTTTGTCAGCCGATGAAACCCAATATGAAATTCCACATAACTATGGGAAGACGATTTACTCTGCTTCATTAAAAAATGCACAATAACAAACCCATTGACCTCAAAAATTCATACAATGCGATTCAATGAAACCTAAAACAAGACATCTTTCAGAGTTCCCTGGCCTACAGTGACAAGTATAATGACTTAATACCATGAACTTCAAAGCAGAATTAAGTCTGTATTGACTGCAGCTAAATATGACAGCCAACTTGATTAGCTAATCGTCATTATGTAGATGTCCACCCCTCCCTTCACCTACAGGGTAAAGGGAGGGGTTGCCTTATGGAAATTCCCATTGATCAGCTCATACAAGCACATATACATTAAGACGACAGTTAATGTTAATTCTCTGCACTTTAGCACATTTTTTGGCTGTTGCAGTAGGCACCCATCCATACCTGCCAGTCAGCCTCCTGTTATTCATCATTGTGCTCTTTGTGGCAATGCTTTAGACCTTTCTGTTGAACACATTGTGTTTTCATTTTGACAAACACAGCATTTAATACTGTTAGAACCAAGATTGACCACTAAAAAGCTGGTGGTGTCCCGGTCAAGGGGCAGCCTCTGGGTCTGAAAAGTGAAGCCAAGGTGGATATCACTTACACCTGCATTCTTTCTAATGACCAGCAGGTGACGATTTCACTGGCTGCAAAAAGAAGATTGTATAGAAGTCTATACAAATATGCCCCTACTTCTTACCTGATTTATTACCCTGGGACAGACTTCAAACTTTGACCCTTTCGCAGTCAGTTTCAGTTCATGACAGTTAACTGTAACATTTCGGTCACATAAAATGTATTTTCAGCGTTCTGTTGTACTAAAAGATGCTCTAATGAGTCGCCTGTCCATCTTGAAATATGGATTCATCTTGCAAACCAAGCTAGCTAGCTAGCACTAGCTGGTAACTAGTCATTCTTCTAGGCTTCACTCTTTCATCCAAATATTGTCATTTTCTGCTCCAAAAAACCAAGACAGCAACAGCCAAAATGGCTTTAAAATGGTCGTCCACAAACGAATGGGTGGCGTGACGTAGTCTACATCCACTTCTTCTATACACTGACTTAGAACTTTTTGAGCGATTAGTTGATTTTTATGAGAAATGGGCTATTCATCATTGTTCATTACTTGAAATTGTTCATCACGTCTCCGGCAGGCACCACAATAATACAGACAAGTATGCTTCGCCCAATTCCCACTGCTGTCGTTCCTGACTCTGTCGTTGGCCTCGGTAGCGCTGCAGCGTAGCATTTGAAACAACAAGCTTTGTCGTTACTGCTGAGCCATCTGCTTTCAAGATTTTAAAAAAGCCAAAATAAATATTATCTAACAAAGTGAGCTAATGCTGCAGATAAATCCAGTTCCTACCTTTAACTTGATCTTTACTGGCCACCAAAACAGAAATTAGCCTACCTCAGACTTGTTTGCTTTACCTTCCGGCTACCATCTTTGTTTGGGTTTTGGAAAATGTAATCCTTAGCTCTATGACTCAAATGTAATAACACATGAGGGACTATATTAAACCACTCTACTGCACTTAAGGGACTAAACCAGTGCCAACTTTGGCACCTTTGTTGCTCTTTCTTTCTCATTTATTTACTTCCATTCATTAACTAAAAAGCTAAAAAATAGAGCTGTATAAGTCTCTTTCTCTGCATCATTCTGTCTTTCCACCTTTATGTCATTCAGTCCAGTACCCATGGACTGTGTGGGAAACCACTTTTCACCAACAGTATTAAACCCTGTAACGTCTATTCATTACACCGTTTGGTAATGACTTCCTGCCTGATTAAGTAATAGGCCAATCAGTGGCGAGGGACCCAAGCCAAGATAACAGGAAGCAAACCAAAGAAGAAGATGAAGAATGAGGTTAGAGGGTGGTTTGTGGGCTCTGCCATGGCACTTAATTTCTGATGACAATTAAATCAGCAGCATGTGGATCCAGGGGTCTCTGTCATCCTGGTTTTGGTATTTCTAAAAGGAAAATCTGTTTTACATTGAACTCCTTCTCTTTCTTCTCTGACTTGTTTTTTTTTTTTTAAGTCAAGCAACCTCCTCCCCTGTGGTTGCCTAATAGTGCCATTGTAGGAATTTACAAAAAATGGGGCTAGGGGAATAGGTATTAACTAAAAAACCTCAGAATTCCCAAGATTCAAGAGATGAATATACAGAAAAAAAATGAACCTTGAAAAAAAAATTGTTTTTATCAAGGAACCCTATTGCTTCACAAAGCAATATGTTGAACCTCACCACTCCTGCGACTTATCATGCCTGCAAAGAATTATCTCATCAAATTCTACTTTGCAATCAGATTTAGCAATAAATAAATACTTGTGATTTTAGCCTTGAATCAGCATATCTTGGAAATTCTGATTCTAACCCTATAAGGTGGTTGTCATCTCCTGTGTTTTTATCAGATATATTTTAAAATGTAATGATTCATATGTTAGAAATGCCTAAATTAAACTGTATATGTCAGGACTGGACTGTTAATGCTGATAGTGTTTGACTGAAGCTGCAGCTAGTTGCTGATTTCTGCCGATATTTTAAAGCTTCAGTCAGTCTCAATGTCTTACTCAAAATAAAATGCCATTTTGGCCCCATACAATAGGCTAACAAAGCTGTTGCTCTAACCCGAGCATAAACACGCTCTCACATATAATCCCTCTGCTTTCAGGCCATAAACAAGTTCCAAAGTTAATCAACGCACAGCTTAATCCCTAAAAAAAGCCAATTATTTCATCCTTTTACAGACCGGAGCTCAACTTGCCAAATCCAGGCAGGATCTCAAACACATGTTACTCACTCTGACCGCCTGCCTGCGTGTGTGTATGTGTGCAATGCCTCAAATCCTGCTGTTTTCCAGCCAACCGAGCAGCGAGTATATCACACTCAACTGACAGAAGTAAAGCTGGTCATCGTTAGCTCCACTTCACATAATGCAGATGTCGAAAGAAAAATCTCCAGCTATTACAGAAATTAGATAATTTTCTGTATTTTTAACAGCTTCCCACTTCATCAGGCCTGCACATGTCACTACTGGAAGTTTACTTCTTCACACTAACTAAATCAAATTAAAAAAATGCTTTAATTGAATATAACTCTAGCTAGATATCTAGTCACAAGAGATTTAAAAAGAGGCTTACCGGCCACGACGGTAATTAAATAAATGCTGGGATAACGTGATTATGACGAAGATTAATGATCTGAGTGCTCACAGGTAATAAAACTTCAACCAAGAGGGTTTGTAGATAAAACACGGAGCAGAAAACCACTAACCCTGGATTTCCCCTCTTCTCAAGTCTCTCAGTCTGTCATTTAAACCTCCACAGTTTCTGGTAAACAACTCACTCAAAACAACATTCATTTAACCATATAGTTTCATCATTACACCGCATGGTTGTGCCACCGATTCTATCTATTCTGTTGGGTTTTATGTCAGGTTTTCCACTCAAGTAGGAACACAAAACACCCACCACAAGTGATTGAGAATTATTAAAAGAGAAGCTCTTTTTACAATAGTCTATAATCATCAAAGAAGAATTTCATTCAGTATAGCACCATGTCATTTACTGTAGAGCCGCCGTAATCATCTACTGTACCTATGCTTCTAATAATCTGCCTGAAGAGCATCAAAACACACCTCAATTCTCTCGATGCTTCGCTCTGACTTTCAGTAATCATTCCAAGTGTGTGTTCAAGAATTTGGCCAATCCACTTTTAAGTAATCATAAGTGCTCCTAGTGTCGTTTTTTCAGAAGGAGGAATGTGCTGCTGGCATTTTGTCTCCTTTCTATGATTTGGAGGCAGCTGGAGAGTAAATAGAGGGGTGGCGGCAGCGCTGTCAGTCATAGACCAGCCGCTTTCACCCTCAGCTGAATCACACTGTGATTGCGTCTCAAAACTTCCAAACAGAACTCCCTGATTGGAAAGAGATCCAAAAACAAACAGACATCACTATATTTGCAGTGTACATTTATCATTATTATCACATTGCTCACATTTTGCACTACTGACAGGTTTGCAAATGATCCTTCTTGTCTCCGTGCATGTCTTTATGGGTGCTAAGGGAGGACAAACTCCCTGAACAAAGTCGGCTCAGCTATCAGGAGCTAAATGAGCCAGAAACAGATAAGACTAATTTGCAACATGATGGCCGTCTGAGTTTGATGTGAAAATAAACTTGTGATTAAAGAGAACTTTGGAGACAGGCGTAAACCTCAGACAACAGCTGGCCCTCGTCTGCTCTCTAAATATCCTTTTACTCCACTCCATCCAACTGCAGCATCCTGATTCATCAGTACGAACCGTATTTTAACAGCAGTGTCAAAACATGCTTTGCTGCAACTTGAATTTCCACCAACAAATCAGAGTAGTATACTACTGTCACTGGGACACACAAGGAGATGATGGCTCAAATGTCACCCAGAGGCTATAACTCATGGAAAAACTTCACGTGACTCCTTAATTCCTTAAATAATGTGCAGATTTCTTCAGCAGCAGAGAATCACACGTCCCATAATATCACTGCTGAGTTACATACATGAGAAGAGCGATACATGTGTGTTTCTGTACGTTCACGTCTGTGTGATGTTTCTTCATCTCTCTTCATCTTTTGATTGCTTTAATTACAGACTTACTGTCAGCTTCCCACTCTGTGCGCAGGAAAAACAAACTCTTAAGGCACATGAAAAGAAGTCACACACACACACATAACACACACCTATCCCAGCTCCAGTCAGTCAGTAGGCTCTTTGATTCTCTGCCTGCCGGTGATCTGTCTTTCATCGTCTCCTCTCCCTGATCCCTTGTTCCCCTCTTTAGCTCTGCTGGGGCAGAACATCTCTCTGTCTCCGTCTCTGTTTATTTTGCAGTGGCTGTAGGTGGGAATCCTAACCTGCAACCAGGAATGTCTGGTGCGTCTCATTGCTGCCCTCTAACTAACCTACAATAAAGGGACCACAGAACAATGCACCCTCTTAAGTAGAAGGTGTATTTATGACGAGAAGTTGTGTTAATTGTGTTTCTCTCTGTAGGATGATTCCAGTTTCTAGACAATACAGCACATTAAATACTGAACACTCCAAATCAATAAGGGACAAGATTTGGGGAATTTATTTAGTAAAATAAATCCCCACTGTATCCGCTTTGTTCATTTCTGTTTGTCCCCAGTTGTCAGTGTTGCAATAACACACTGTAGGTGTGTGTTTTCGCCATTTGTGGACAGTTCTTAAAACAAATCCGAGGGCTCTTGGAGTTTTTCTTGCGGGCGGATAATTTTAGTCGTCTGAGCAGCAGCTAGTCATGATGGATGGAGGAATCTTCAAAGCGCAAATCCTCAACAATCCATTGAAAAAGTAAAGACTTAAGAATTTAAGCAGTTACTCTGAGAGATGAAAGTTGCAGATCAGCAGCACCTTTCACGCCTACTTCTGCTAACATGTACTTTAACCTGCTACCAGCAACAAGGAGGGCGTGATACGGATCACTCCCCAGATCATACACCCATCTGCACAGGTGTCCACACTGACAACACCACCTCTCACAGCCTCCCACCTGACACTTATAGGTTTTCTCCATTGTGTCACCCATAAAATGTAACTATAGCATCACCAAGCAACTAAACTTTGGGCACAATTACATTTTCTTCAGTCTGTGATCCATTCTGTATCACAGCATGCCACTGTCTGAGCACAGACTGCAGCATTCTTACTGCAGTTTCTTACTGTCATTTTTCTCATTTTCCTTATCAACGCTATTATTGTGAGTTTTGACAAAATAAGTAATATTGCGTATTTGCAAAACTTAAGCAATGTTGCAGTATCAACTATATTTTTGACGTGGGAAGCTTGTATGTGAGTTTTGCCAAATTAATGCTCATTGGATAGAAAAATGTGTATTGCGTCTATGCTGATACACTGAATGTGCCAATGCAATATTTATATGAAATATTCACAGTACTTTTATACATTTCAATGTATAAAATGGATATAAAACATGTATACATTATTTTCGATGGTTTTAAATTTAACACACCAGTGATTAATTGATGCTCTGTAAGAGAAATTCATACATATTCAATAGCTGTGTGTTTTGTTTTGGTGAAGAACAGAGAACATGGAGCAATTTTGAGCACAGCAAAGATCTGTTGTGATTGTTTCACTCTTTTCCGTTTTGTGTTTAGAGATTTGGGAAATTGAGCTGTAGTTTGGGGAAGCTGT
>CAFUXE010001028.1:305892-320265 GCA_903364295.1 Serranus cabrilla
GATTCGTGGAAACACATTGTGGTTTCTCCAAGTGTCAGCCAGTGCAGGTGTGTGAATGTGTGTGTGCCTGTGTGTTAATACGTTACAGTTCCTTCCTGTCTTGTTGCAGAAATGCCTCCTCAATCCTCCACCTCCACCTCCTCCTCCTCATCTTTCTCTGTAATGGAGAGATGTTGAAATGCACCCACCACCCACTTTAGACTTGGCAGGAAACGGAGTCTTGGCTAGAGTAGAGAAGAGAGATCAGCGTGCATACACACACGCACTCACAGACACATACACAGATACACACACATCTGAAGAGAATTTGGAAACATGGCAGCAAATACAGGTCTTCCTCTTCATCGACCTGCTGTTCATTCTCACAGCTCTCAACTTCAATTCATCACCAGCAGTGTTTATGGATCTTTGACAAATCATTCTTTTCCCCTCTTTTCTACTTTGCTCGTAGGACTGAATGAACTTTCTTGGGAAGTTCAAGCCCTCCTAAAGGGATTTTATCAGTAAACTTAACAATAAATTGCTTTCTTGGTTGTATTAATTGGACTTTTCACAAGTTTAACAGCTTTGATTAGAGGCCCCAGTTCCCCATTCTTAACCTTATACAGGGCTATCTGATGGCAAAGTATAACAGTGAAAATATTCTAAATGTAGCGTACATTCAAACTAATAATTGATTTATTTAATAATATGTTTTTTAAAGTGGCTGAAATATGTTTTTGCTGCTGCCTCCATCAAGAACAGTACATTACTTAGCTTCATTTCAAACTTTTGGGTGTGCCCACCACCATGCACCGTAGATATTACACTGACTATGGACTGGACCCTCAAACAACCCAGTTTAATCATTCCAGCTATCTATTTAATATGATATCAACACAAAAATACCAAGCAACTTCTATATTAGGAGCAGGAGCATGAACATTACAGGAATGTTATTGCAGCACTAGTGGATTACCATATGGCCACCATAAACTCTCTAATGAATATGACTCATAATAAATTGCGACTACAGGAATACTGTTGAGATATTGCAGTAATAATAAGTTTTGTTTTGTTTTGTCCACTGAGATGTTCTTGTAAAATGTGTGCTGGCTGCGTATACATTTTTGGGGGTCAGATAAGAACATGTCAGGTTATTTCGGGACGCACTCTGATCCACAGTGCTCATGGCTGCAGTACAACTGTGATCAGCTTTCCCCTCTGACGTCTGTGTCAAAACATCCACTCCTGGCTGAGTTTTCATATGCGTGTGTTCATGTTTGAGTGTGTGTGTGTGTGTGTGTGTGTGTGTGTGTGTATTCAGTTTATGTGTGAATGCTTTGTGTGCATATTTGCATTGGCGTTGTGTTTTGTTGTGGTTAGCATGTGGACTTAAAATGTGCTATGTGTTTATTGTTTAGTATGGGTATAAATCATCATGTGCATGTGTGTGTTGTTTGGCTGCTTTATGTTTCGAAGCAGAATTTCCCAGCCTTTATAGTGCTGGACTTGAGGTTTTTTAAATGAGGTTGGTGTGTGTATGTTTAAGGGGTGTGTAGCGGGTCATGGTAGTATGTTAGGACCAAAGGGAGTGTGCAGGGAAAGTTGGAAGGAAAACGCAAAAGCCTAGAGGCAGTTATGTAGTGCATTTTTGGCTTGGGGTCTGGTGTGTGTCTGCATGTGTGTGTGTAAGAGGGATCTGGCAGTTTTCTCCCTGCAGGACAGGGATTATGTAAGCAGAGCAAAGTGAGGTTAAAATACCACACTCTGTCCGGCTGTGTTCTGTTTAGACTGGAAACAATGGAAACACTGGGACGATCAAACCTCACCTCTTAAATGTGAAAAGTTTTACTCTCCGGAGACACTGAGCTGACTGTCATTTTCTCAGGTTGCATGATATAATACAGACACTAAATCATCTGGCCTATGACCTGTCTATCCTTGCTATTAAGTGTCACTTAAAGAAAGAGAAGTAGAGAGGAAGAATCACGATGATCAGACATATCAACAGAGATAAGAGTAAGAATAGTCTGGAGCTCAAATGTACATCACTATTACACTCATGTAGTTTCTTCATGTACCTGTTGCTTTCTGACATTGTGTATTGCAGATAAGGTTTACAAAAAATGGATCAGTAGTACAACATAATGTAAAGCCTGGTAAAGGAGGTTGTTGTTGTCTTTGGCAATAGACTTGTTTGTTTACAGTAACTGCAATGAAATATCACACCTACTGTGGATATGATTATAAGTGCTGCATGTCACAAGATTACATTAGTTTACCTGTTTAATCATTACTTTTAGCTATTTTGTTCTACGTTAAGCATCCAGTTTAAATGTCTGTGCTTGCTTTATAGATGTCACACACTCTTCACAACAACATGGTGTTCAGGTGTTACAGCTATTTTAATCGAATCATAATTTCAGTTTATTCAAATTAGATAAGCTGCTTATCATTTCTTTTCAAGGGCCCCTGGCAGCAGCAGGAGCACAAGTACCCCTGGAGAAAAGCTTGATGGAAACATTATGTTTTTATGAAACTTTGGAAAGTGCACATAAATGTTTTTACACTCAGATGACGTTTTTGTCTTTTTCAAAAAATAGTTAATGCACTAAATGAGAGATGGAAACACTTTAATGAGTTCTGATGTAGCGAACATTTAACTCACATGACTGATCAGCTGTTTCCGCTCTGCTGGTCAAGACAAGCTGACATGAAAGATCAGTTATAAATTGGCCAATTTAAACCAGTTCCTGAAGACTTTTCTCCATTTTCTCTTGAGGGTGGCCAAAGTTGTCTGAGTGGCAAACTCTTGTTTGTTGTTGTTTTCTTCTCTTTCGCGCAATCTCTTCTTCTTGAACTGTTTACTGACGGATTAGCGTACAGCAATACATTACACTGCCATCTTCTGACCAAAGTACGTTTGTGCAGCTCTGTTTTTTTCGCTATGACCCAGATCATGTAAATGTTTATAATTCATTCTCTTTAATGCAACATTTAAAAATTTCGCTTTTACTTTAATGGAAACACACCAACTGCTGATTACATTGAGTAACCTACTTACTTTGTGAATCTTTCTCTTCAAGAACATATCCACTATTGCTGTGTAAGCAACTTTTTTGTACAGTTTTTCTATGTTGTCCAGTCAAATTAGTGTCATTCATGTTTAGAGGCAGCTTGCTGGTTAATACCTCAGGGAGCCTGTAAGTGTCCACATGTCCCAGTATGTGAGAGAATCTGTGTGAGCCTCTACAAGGAAAACTCTGAAAAGGAGCCCATTGTGTGGAGCCACTGCTGGCTGCTACTGCGAGGTGCTTATCACATCCACCTTCTGATAACACTTTATAGTCAACTACATTATGTGTGGGCATTGCATGTACCAGTACAATACACAACTATTGCCAATGATGGGAAATGGAAACAGTTATACAAACAGTGTTGGCAAGTAGTGACTCAGTTTTCATAAACCTGAACTTTTTCTTCTCTTTGCTGCAAAATCATCGAATGTGGACTCAAATATGACTGAGCACTGGACAATAAAATCTGTATTATTCTATAGAAGATTTTGTGATCATCTGTTTACTGTAATATCATATCATATATTATAATAATTACCATCTTATATGTAATATGTTGATATTTGTCATACATGAATATGACAAATGTCCAGAAATATAACAAATATTGTCGAAAAGACAATTTCCAGCCTCATAGTTTATCAGGGTGGGATACTGTGCAGTTTCATGTAGTCATTAAGTCAGTTAACCTGAGGAAATGAGTCTGGCAACACTGCACACACTGTCTAATTAATGTCAGTGAAGTAACTCATTTCAAGTTTGCACAAAGGGTACTGATGGAAATTAATCACATACACAACACACACAGCTTTATCAACTCATTCAAGACTGTCTAAATGACCAAACCACAGAAAATAACAGTCTTTTCCTGTCCATGAGCCACTCTGTTATTTGTTTTTTCCTGTTTATGAGAAAGTGTGTGTTTGTGGGTGTCTGGGAATGTGTGTCTAAGTGACTCTTTTCTTTGTCCTGTGTGACTTATATGCTTTGTGCTGGTGTGTGCGTGTGTGTGTGTGCATGTGTGCTTGTGCCTGTGATGAAACTTTAGGTCCATCATGATCCACTCCACACCTCATTTCCAGGGAGACAGATAGAGTTGTCACAGTTATTATTCTGTTGTAAATCCCAACTGGAATCAGTCTCAGAAACTCTTCTCCCCTCCATCACCTATCTTCCAATTTTTTTCTATTGTCTCACAGCCTGACAACAAGACTGACATACTGGCCTAAAGGCTGTACTTAACAATATCCTCAATATTCTGTAATATATCCTGGCAACTGAGATTGTGATACATAATATTGCAAACAGTGATCTGTGATACATCATTACATCTGTGTAACCAGGGAGGAATGCATGACAATGAGAAATGGCATGGTCATATTTACTGCATTGTGAAATATACCATCATTTAAATGCAAAAAGTAGCCTAAACCAGTAAAACACAGCGCTGGAAGAAAGCTGAACTGTTCAATGTTAAAATACATTTCTGTGGGGATAGAAAGGATGTGTATTGTTACTCTCATTTTCAATAAGAGTAAACTTGCAGGAAAAAAAGCACTACAGCCTACATTTCCCATAATGCATTTAGACATTCTGGTGGATATTATTTGTGGTGATGCCTTTCATCTCCCTGCTGATTTCTCTACAGCCAGCTGCCACCATGTTTAGGTTTTTGTGGTGAAATGATCAGGTGTCATATCAGCCAATACTTGGCCATTGATGAATGAACAGTTCGTTTAACAAAAATTCACTTCAAACTGGCGTGTCGCATTGTGCAACACTGCATCCTTCACTGCGATTAGAAAAACAATGCAGTCCAACTGACTTTGTGTCTGAGCAACAAGATCCCCAAAAATGACCCGTTTGAGCGTTTTGCGGTCTCGGTACAGAGCGGACTGGAGTGTTTAAAAAAATAGCACACACGCCGTCATACATACGTGTACTGTTTGCGGTTGTAAGACAAAAAAGGCTGCAGTTCTGTTGAAATTAGGCTACAAAACCACTGATCCAGGTCTTGGGCAGGAAAAATCCTGGTAAGACGTTATAAAAGACAGTTTAAACAGTCAATGAACATACGTACATTCCAGAAGTGAAATAGTTAACAGGTCTGACGGGACGACCCGAAGTGACATAGTTACTTTTACAATGTGAGGCACTGAAGTTCAGGGATGTTTAAATCACATGGTTTACTTTTTGTTTCCACATGGGGCATGCACCTTGTTCTTCTGGGTTCGACGTCCTCAAAAGGCTGAATAGTTAAACATACTAATCTTGATGTTGAATTAGTGTAGTGTCCCTTAACAGAAAAGTCAAACTGGCATATTACTTCGAAACAAAGCAGATTCCAATCTATATGCATTAATCAAACACAGGCCAACATCGAGCAGTAGAGGATGTTTTATGGCTGCCAGTGTATCGATAATGCATTATTTAACTGGCACAAAAAGTTAGTATTCTCTGTGAATACTAAAGCGCTCAGTGTCTTGCTCTGCCGCTGTGCATCACTGTCATCTCTTTCATGTTTCATTTTCTCCTTTCGCTGCTCCCTCTCTTTCATTACTCTCATCTCTGTCTTTGAGTGATGTTTGTCCTCTTGGAGAGAGACTTCTAGGGAATGATTGCAGCCACTTCTCCACTCAGCTCTCCATTCATTCTCTTCATCAGTCCTCAGACAGCTGGCCGAGGTCCAAACTCATCTCGAGCTCCCTTTGCCCAGTCCTGCCAGCTCTATTAAAACACCATTGGTCATCATGCTGTTGTCTGGCACAAGCTGCATATCGCTGCCATCGGGAAACTTCATAGTATGCCCGATATTAGTCTTTTGTTGAAACTGGGAAAAACAGCCTTGTAGCCTGACCATTATCTATTTTTAAGGTTCACACAGAGACACTGAAGTCCTTCAGTTAAATAATGAGTGCTTTTTTGTGGCCTTGCCATCTGCTCCTGTGGTGATGCATTGTTTGCACAGTTTCTCGTGTCCTCGCCATCTTTTTATCTTAGAATGTTAGAATTTTTTTCATAACTGACATTGGGTATTACTTACCTCTTTGTCACCATCATGATGACCACAATTATAACTCACGACCCACTTTATTCTCATTTTGGTTCTTCCTTCCTGAAGCTTTCTCTTTTGAGGTTTCACTCCTTTGTCTGGCTCTCATGATAGATATGTTTTGGTTTTCTCTCTTCCTATGCACAGTTTGTCATGGGGTTTAAGTGTTGGAGTTTATTTAGCTTTCGGAGGAATTACATTTACATTACATTAATTGCTCTGTTGTGGCTCCCTGCTAATGCAAATATGACAGAATATGGTAATGAAAAAAGGATGAGCTCAAAACCTAGTATACAGCTGAACGCATTTGGTCGATGCGATTCAGATATTTACAGGAATAGCTAATGGTAGTGTCTATGATGTGAATATTTTGGATATTAGTAGTTAGTGTGCTTTTGTCCCTGTAATACAAACAAGTAATAATATGCTTAATGATATAATAAACTCCTCGGCCGTCACTCCTGTGTCTCACAGATCAAATAGGATTCATTCTAAGTGTCAGTGTTTCAATCCACACTGAGGCTTGAGACGCACGTCTCATGTGAGACACCCCAACTCTGTTTAAAGTTATACATTATAGAAGATAATTGTTGACTTTATTTACTCCTACGCTAGTTTTGCTCATGCACCTACATCTCTCTCCTTCTTAAGCAACTTTATCGCTTATCTCAGTTGTTTATAAGTTATGCAGTTCTGTTAGCTACTTAGCTTAACAGCTATTGATAGCTTCTCTCTCCTGCTCGGTGTGTCAAATGTTTACCTACCCCTCCTTTACTGATAATGGTACATGTACTTGGTGTATTGGAGGTGAGGCTTATTGAAAGGGATGTGCTGCTCCTTACCATGGAGGGACTGATAACGCATTTGAAAACAGACGCATGTTATGAATGTAGAAGCAGGTCCACTCAGTCAGTCAGTCAGTCATACAGCCGTGTATAGGGCTGCCCTCCGGCGGTCGGCCAAAAATCAGTTTGCATGCAGACCAATGTTGGGACACAGGTTACTCTCCGATGTAGTTCTGATAGTATTATAATGGAAGTTCGGGTGTCCTTCTCTCATATGAAACTGGATCCAAGCAGAGGCTATCTGTGATAAGAGGAATCAATTAGTATCAAATCCCTAACCAGGCACAGATAACAGCCAGACATAGAGGATCAGAAACTGTGTGTGTGTGTGTGTGTGTGTGTGTGTGTGTGACTTGGTTATCAATATAGTATTTCATCTTGCATTCAGCATTTTCATACATTGGGAATGAAAGTGCAGTACTTCTTTTTTCTTCTCGGTTTTCAGTCTCATTTTAGGAAGGAATCTTGAGATAACTTTAAGGGGGTAAAAGTTAAGTAAAAAAAAATTTGCTGCGTGTACAGAGTAAACAATAAAGGACTCATGCATTATTGAAATGAAATATATGGAATGTTTGAAATAGTAATGTATGGGTTTCCAAATCGTAGCCTTAAAATCAAAGATAGAGAAATAGTGCCCTTCACAGCTCTCTGTGACAAAGAGCCAAACTCTTGTATGCTGGAATGGATCAGTTCCCATTAGAGTTGGACAGATGGCTTCAATATTGGCCCTTATTAGGGCTGCTAAAGATTTGTATGTGATATGCCTTTTCTATTCTTACACACACAGAGCTGCTAAAGATAAATCTCTTCCATCCAGACAAAAAAAAGAAAAGAAAAACAACAACTTTAGATTCTATGTATATGATCTATCTATCGCTTCTGCGAAAAAGAAGCAATAGATAAAAAGTTAGAGTCCAATCCAAACTGGAACCTTTGATACCTTACAACTCTTAAAGAAATGACTGACACAGAATGGCTTTCAAAAACCACTTTGTCCCACCATGAATGTAATTTGTCACAGCGTCCAACCTGAGCAGCAGCATGCTGTCATGGCCTACTTCCACCACCCTGGCATCATGTCCCTGCACTGTTAGGCAATCAAGACTAAAACTAGGCTAAAACTGAGTGTGGCGTTAAACAGAAAATTTTATATGGATCATCATAGTGTTTTTTATTCAGTCTTCAAAGAAGCTGGCGATGGTTGTGATGGCAGCATTAATCAACTGGGTGGAAATGTGCTGGAGAGCCACAGGAGATACTGGCACAGTAGTAAAACTGGGACAGTGTCAGACCCTGCAGCCATGGCTTTCCCTTTTCCTCTCTGAAAACACATTCTTTCATACATTAACCCCATTTCTCTCCTCATCAACACACTCCCCCTTTCTATCTCGCCCTCCTCCATGCGTCCTCTTTTTCTTTTGCTCCAGTGTTCCCAGTATTCCAGCTCCATCCTGTTCTATTGTGCTTCTTTGTAATGACAACAAAGAAAAAGTGTTGATAAAGTGATATAATTACAGGGAATATTAAAAGACAACTGACAACATTTAAAATCTATGCTTTTCAGTACCATAATGAAGGAAACGTATAACAGTGGAGGCCTCCTAACGTGTTTGATGAGAAAAAATAACTTTTTGGTCAACCAGTCATCACTTTCATGATTATATAACTCCTCTTTGTTTGTATTTTACAAGGCTGACAAACTGTGAAAAAATGGGTTGTGTCACCACCTGTGACTAGTTTTGTGATGACTCATAAGTAAGCTGTGGAAGCACTAAGTTAAAGCATGTATTTTAACAGAGAAAATGTCACTTAACCTCAGTTTTGCTATGGCAATGATACAAGAAAATGTTTACTTCTTTCAAGCATTTGTCACACACAACAGCCTGAAGGTTTTCCCTCTCAGCTGAAGGCAGCAGGTACAATAAGTGCTTATCTAAAGTCACTAATTCAAGCAGTTCACATTGGTTCCTTTGATCAAATTTTGTAGCACCATGCTGTTGGATAAAAAACACACAGATATCTCTGTTCTTGTGGAAATCAAACTGGTTGGTTAGGATTGTTCTTTGACACAGTCTGCCAGCATAGAAAATCACCAGGACCACTCGGGACACACAGTATACTCTTTCTTTATTATACTGCTTGAAGCAATGCACATGTACATTAATTGCAATGGAGATTATCTTATACACTGGAAACAAGTCATCTTTAATGAAAATCCATTAGTATTTTAGTAGCAATTCATTATTGTTGGAGGAATTGTCAGTATAGGCAACGATGCAAACAGGTTAAGAGTATATTGTTTTTTTCTAATATGGCAGTGATTATATATTAATGCATGTTGATACAGTTAGATTTGCCCACGTTCAACACTTCTAATCATATAAGCAAAAACACAAAACCTGCAAAATACTTAAGCCCATTTTTGCATTTATACTCATTGTATTTATTTGATTATTTATTTATTTTTCCACAGCATTTATAGCTGCAATTATAGTTATTATATAAATATTTGCAATTTCAAATGAACTTGCTAATCATTAATGATTAAGTCCAGTACAGAGGTCACCATAATTTCTATAAGTCTAGAATTGTGCAGAAAAAGAGACATCCTTTACTCCTGGCAGCTCATTTACACTGCTCTGTATTTCAGCTTGCAACACTGCACTTCCCGGACAAGTTTGCTCTCAAGAGAAGCTGCTCTCCACCCTCCATTACCAAACTGTCAGTACATCGTGGTGGGAGAGCGCTGCTTTTAAGGGGAATGAGAAGAGCCAATGTGGCTGTAACCATGATTACCTAACACCAGCCCCTAACACACACACACACACACACTAAGAACTGTGATAATGCATGTGTTTTTCACACCCTGCACACCTGCAGCCACGATGATATAAAAGTAGTCCTACATCATCATTATGACTGTACCACACAAGCAAACTTCTCAAAGCAGTCCTCTGTTTCAGCGGCATTATATCAAAACACAGACATGATGCTTGCTTAATTGGCTGTAATGCTTTGTTTTGCTTTGAAACTGTAACCCCAGTGATGCTGCAAGCTCCTGTAAAAGCATGAAATAGTGTTTGTGAAAACTGTCTTGCCAACACAAACTTCTGGGCAGAAGATCTGCATTTTTTTCCCCTGCCTTTTCCAAACACCCCTAATAGTTATTCTCAGTATACACTTTGAAGAGTGACTACTGGGGCAAAGAAAAATGACAATATTTTAGGGGATTTAACAATAGTACCAGTCTTGGATTCTCGCGACTCTCCCTGTGTGTTTACTTATCTTTGTGATGCTGGCAACTTTTTAGTGTCTCACACTCAGGGGAAGAGACACTGCTTTGTCTCTCCCAGGCTTGTTTTATTTTTATTTTTATTTTGAGCACAGGATGTTTTGCTGTGGTGGTCTAAATTTAAGTTGTGATGCATCGCTGCAACAGAGTTTAAAGTATGTATGGAAAATATTCTTACCGCCCACAGGGACCAATAGGTTTAAAATCCTCAGTGCAACTCTCAAACTTTACTAGCAATTAGCCCGTGGTCCATGCTGAGGACCCATTCTCACTGGGAACTGTAAATTGACCCAAGGGACGGAGTCTTGATGTTCAAGGGTTTTTCCCTGCCCATTGTCCAAGGCATGATGAGAAAGGCTTCTGTGACCTATAATCCTCCTCCTATGTAGCACTAGGGTTAGGCCAGTGTAAAACTTTTCAAACCTGCATGTTATTAAGCAGAACACAATGATTTGTTTGGGTACCTTTCACATTTGAACATTTGTCAGCATAGGTTGCTGATGTAGGCTACTTTGTCATGACAAATGCCAGTTCAGAAAACCAGAAATTGACCCAATTCTAGTTGCTGCTTCCCAAGCATTGATGCAGCAACACATATTTTTTGTTACTATAATTACCTGATGATGCCATTTACACCTGATAACATAATTGGTTGGGGTGTGGTCAAGGTTGCTTGAGAATTACCCAAGATTAGAGACCCAGTTCATTCTTAAATGTGTTTTACATCAGTGCTAAATACAAGTGTAAACAGGGTCCAAGGCACATTGTGATCTGACCACTCAAACCACTTGTCAAGGTGGTCCAGGACCCATTTGACCACATACATTTAGTAGTGTAAACGCCCATGCGTCCTGATGCGTCCCAGATAAGTACGTAACAGGAAAATACATCATCAGTGCAGGCTGTGTGGTGCTCATTTTGGTTGTGTGGTATCTGATGTAATAAATGTGTGCAGGGCAATTTTACCTTCTAGTGGAGGAGGCATAGGTAGTAACAAAATCCAAACACAAGTGGTCAGCTGCACACCCTTGGAGACGCATTATATACACAGGTGTAAACATTGATGTGTCTCATCTGTCCTCCTGTTATCCAATCGCCCAAGGCGTATATAAAAGCCAAGTATAAGCAGGGTCATTGATGCCTCACGATTCTGTGAGTGCACTACTGCAGGACTTGAGGTGCACTTCAACATGACTGCTAGGAGAGAACTAAATAAAAAATATACTCTGTAAGTGATAAAAAGTAAACACAGTACAATAGCAGCCACCCTCTTCAATTGACTAATGTCCACTCTCCAGTTCTGCTCTTTCCCCGTTGTTATTTTTCCTCTTTGTTGTCGGTACTCTCCTTTTCTCTCTTTTCTCTCCCTGTGGTTTTGAGTGACACTACAGTGTTTCTTTATATCTGCTGAATTCAGCTGCTACAGCTTTAGGCACGTACACATATTCTCACACACTTTTTATGACATAAAACAATGTCAGCAGGAAGACTTTTCCTGGCGGCCCGTTCTTCTGTGCATTGTATGATCTTGGCTGTATTAAAGGAAAACCTCTGCAGTCACACCTATTCAGTCACGCTCTTGCTCCCTCTTCTATCGCCACCAGAAAATTGAATTTCTACCGCTGTTGTTCCCTGTGATGTCCCTGTCCCAGATAAGTCACTCATGTCCCTCAGTGCATGCCTATAGACACACACTCATGCACACACATACACACAGTACTACCCAGCTGATGTGGGCTTTTTAGGGCCAACACTATTGTTTTGTTGACAATTGCTAATACTGTAGCTGCTATTTCTGCTCATATTTAATGACTTCCAGATTGTCTGTTTCCATGCCAGAGACTAGAAGTAGTTAGTCTTCTCCCAGATTTGTATTCTTGTCAGAGTTGAAAGCCATCTGAATACAGAATTAGATTTAGGCCATAAGACACTTAAACTGAAATCCAAGATAATACCACCACCACTACTACAACTACTGCGCTTACAAGTACTTATGTAATAACTAATTTTTTTAAATTTATATATTTCTTTTTAGCCTTTTTTCTGCTTTATTTGATAGTGGTAGATACAGAGTGAAAGGGGGAGACATGCTGCAGGGAGCCCTGAGACAGATTTGAACCTGGGTACGCTGCTTTGGAAGGACTAAGATTTATTTTTTAAGAGATGTGCAGTGCATCCCGAGACACAAAAACTATACAAACACCTAGAATTGCGTAAAACCTAAATATCGCAATAAAATCTGGTAATGGAAACACCAAAATTATTTTAAAAAACCCTCAAATTTCGATTAAAACGTTTTTATGCTCTCATGAGATGGTTTTTCAGAAGTTACGATATTGAAGTTTATTCCAAAAGAATGCACCTAAGCATCTCCCTCACTGGACGTCGCCAGCTTGTACAGCACGATAGCCATTCGCTTCCTCGTCGGCACTGGCTCCCGAGGGGATGACGGGTCTGATGCAGCTGGATCCTCGATTGAATTGCACAGTATGCCAAATGCAGGCCGGGTCATCCTGAAGTTTTAGATCCACAACGACTCCGTGAACTCCTCGGCCACGATCCTCTCCCAGAAGTCCCTATTACGTGGCCACTGCCATACATATGGACCAGGGTCCCCTTACTTTACACATTAAAATGAATAAATTCAAGCTGGCATGGAAAAAATTGATACAAACAGACATTTTAATTAGCTTTTAAGTAATTTATCATTCTAAAATTATATAATTTTTCTGTTTTTGATGTATACATATTTTTGAAGGCTCAGATGTTTCCAGTCACTCCTCTGCTACCTTTTTTCAATTAAAAGTATAATTAAATTTCAATTATTATTATTATTATTTTGCTGTAATGTCTTCATTAGTTGTGTGATTGACTTTTGCACAGTGATGACATATGACTCACCGGGGTCGCACAGCAGGATAGGGAAATCAACCACCACCCTGTGGGCTCTCCGCCTGCAAACTGTGCTACCTCACCAGTTGAGGTTTTTAAATGTAAACATCTGAGGAAACACTGAGGAAAGGTGGAGAAGATGAGCCCCAGCTACGATCCCAACCACATGGACAAGACACACATCTCCTCTACATCATAGGGGGCACCGAGGCAAGCATGAAGGAATTACACACTGTCTGTGATTCATGGATCTTCTCTGCCAACACATGCACTGCATCCTGCCATCCAGTGTGCAGGTGTTGGATGGTGAGCTCGGCAGTTTCCAGCAGGATGTCGGGAGATGAGTTGTCCTTTGTTTTGTCCACACTTGGCTGGACTCTGAAATGCCGGACAACTGCGCCGCTCAACCGGAGAGTCTTATCTTTGTGCCAATCTGGTGGAAACATTCTGCTTTATGATGAATATTGCACAAGTCGAAGGGATCACACTTCACTGGAATTGTACCTTGTACAATTTCCTGTGACAAATAAAATTGAGTGATTGACTGAATATCTTTGCATTGCTGACCGTCAGACAAAAAAAGGAAATTGAAAACATCACTTTGGGCTATAGGATGTGATTTATTGATGACATTTTCATTATTTAAAAGATCAATCAGTTAGATTGAAAAATAGTCAACAGAGCTGAAACAGTTACTCAGTTTATAGATTGGTCAGTCAAGAAAAAATTGTTTCATGATTGATTAGTTCATTCATTAAGTCAATTTTTTAGCTCAAATGTCAAACATTCTGTGGTTCGAGCTTCCAATAGGCTGATTTGATGTCAACACTTTTATGTTTTGGGTTGACAGTCGGATAAATGCACTATTTTCAAAAATATAAAGCTTTATCTGGGAAGTATTTCACAGTGTAGCAGCCCTAATTGATCATCCATAATAATTGTTTGTTACAGTCATAATTCTATTGTGCATTATCAAAAAAAAAACTACATCACAGGCCTCAGAGTTGAATGAATGACTGAATGAATCACCTCATCTAGCACCCTGCTTAAACCAACTGAACTGTGAATGATGCAACTGTAGTACAGTGTCACTTTGCTGTGCCTTTAGTATCGAGCTCTTACATTCAACACAAAGTTATTACGTATCCTGATTCATAGTGATGTGTGAAACATGGCCCAGCAAAAATATGGCCATCACAGTCATCAAAGAGAATACAGCACTGAATACAGTAG
>CAFUXE010001028.1:336423-352999 GCA_903364295.1 Serranus cabrilla
GTCATTTTTTAATGTGAAAAAAGATGACAAAGAACTAGTCTGGTTCTTTAAAGCTAAGACAAATCTTTTTGGGTTTCTTTCCCTTAGTGGAATTATAAGAAACACTTTGAATGGATTCTCTTCTGTATTGTGTAACAAGGATCTACTGTGATCCAAGCCAAGAATGAAAGACACCTTTTCCCTGGTATATAGCTCTCTAACACATATTCTTTCAACTTTTTTCCCAAGACCAATGGGTGCTGTTTTTTTGTTTGTTTTTTGTTTGGCATCCTGCAGGGCAGCTTTGTATTTTATGTGCTAATTTAATAATAATAATGAAAAGATAATAGATCTCCTCTAATTTGTCCTTATATTCATGCAGGTCAATGCTTCTATATAGTTCATGTAAGATACATTTAAGTAGCCGGTGATCTAATTTCAATATAATGTGCAATGCAAAACACAGTGCAAAATGTGTTTTCTTTCAATGGCTTGGCAAAAAGCATCTTCTGGCATTAATTCTTTCAGCGATGGCAGAGTAAGTGATGCACAGGGTAAGGCACTCTTTCAGAGGGTGGACTTTATTACAATCAACAAGATGTTCACATTACAAAGGGATAATGACGGCCCATCAGTAGGCCACTGAATGTGAGTGACACCGGAATGCCTTAATTCCTCAGCCAGCAGTCTGTTCATGCTCCATATTTTTTTTTGATCCACAGTACCACAGTATCTCCACATATGAAGCTGTGCTCCATAAAAACACTTGACATCTCCATGGAACAAATATGGAGATAGAGTGCTCCCATTGGTTGCATTAATTACCAGATTCTCTCAGCTGAGAGTTTGTCTGTGTAGTTCTAACGAGCTGTAATGAACTGTTAAATTAACCACTGCAGGCAACCTATACAGTGCAAGCCATCAATTAATCACACATACAGCACAGTACATGTAGGTGTGTCTTGATGGAGCGAAATAGACCTTTCTTACTGCTGACATTTTGACTTGAAAGAACAGCACAAGTGCAATTACATAAATAACGGCTCTTTCCCATGCAGGTGAAACATATGCCAGCATGCACAACAACAAGACCCTGCAACAGCTCTTTCTCACAGAAGGCATTTTAACTCGTCATCGCAGGGAAAGCACAGGTGGTACTAATAGCCTTAATAATGTTATTCTTCTGTGAAAAAGGCCTGCTGGTACAGCTAATCAAATGCAGCCGTTATTAATTTTATTAGTCAAACATGTGTTTGGCAAATCATGATGGTGTGTAGAGGCGAGGTGAGGGACGCTGACACAAAAAGTCCTGCTTCTTTTCCGATACATTTATTTGTATGATAATGTATCGCAGTAAATAAGGAACATTAATATTTTTTTTGAGAATTCATAACATGCTACACTTCACAGAATACTTCACTTCACCTTTTTTCTATGTCTTTGATAAATCTGTGGTGGGATCTTGTGGTCACATTCTTTTTCATAATACATGTCCCAGAGTTCCATTAAAAATTGAATTTCTAGTATCCACATAGGAAGCAGCACCATGTTGGCAGGAATGTAACTGTCAGGTTGTGTAGATCCACACAAATGAAAGATTCATAGTTAAAAACAGCATTGTTTTGCTTTTTAAGTGATGCTCACGTGAATTTTGATGTGTTGCGGCCTGCTTATGAAAGCACTGGTAGATCTGAGGCGTTGCTGACGGTTGTCTCTCATTTCTAGATTTAAGAATAAGTGAGGTGCAGTTTTGATTGTCAGCCCCATTTAACATTTTGTTCTTCCTCTACTGGATTATTTGATTCTCAGCTGCTCATACCTTTAGGCCGTCCATGTGCTTGTCAATCTTTTTTTCAGAGGCACGTGGCTGTGTGCGGAGGTGCGGAGTGAGGTTGCATGGATTCACATTTTTATAAACAAACCTTCCCTGAGTGGAGATGACTACATAAATGCGGGTTTGCTAACCGCTGTGTTTTTACTCGCACAGTTACACAAGTTAGTAAGGTAATTATAGGTTTTAGGAGGTCTGGAAAACAAATATGGAGAACCTGAGGTGATAGTACTGTAGAGGAAGAGTGTGTGTACAGTAATGATGCCAAAGGAAAAATAAAACTAATTGTTACTCAGTGTCAAGAGCATTTTCAGCCCCTCTCTTACTCCCGCTCTCTCTTTGCCGTGTTCCAGGTGATGTAAGACTCCCAAGTCTACAGTTAAATCTCAGTAAATGTCTACCTCTGTGCTGCTGGGGTAAATTTACACCGTCCTGCATGGCCTTTCAGTCCATATAATACCTAAGCAGTCTTAAAGCACTTCTCCACAACTAATCAGGCATGTTAGGCAGAGCAGAGACAAACAAACTGTAGTGTAGCTGCAGTTTTAGTAATTGATCATTTAGATTAGTGTCTGTATCTAATGTTTCATAAGAGGAAGGAAGTTGGCAGGATAAGGACAACTAAAAGAAAAATATTCATGCTCTCTGTACTTGTTTGCTCTTTGATCAGAAAGTGCAGCCTGAGGGCTTTTTAGTAGCCAGCCAGTGTAGCAGTGATTTGTTTTAGAGTCACATAAAATGCATCATATCCATCATATTAGAGGTAGAAAACACTAACAAGATGTATACTGTTTCAGTGGCACAATGGTACTGTTGCCAAGGCTCAATATTTCTGCAATACAGTATCATAGTTGTTATATTCTGGCTGAATTTGTTGCATTCACTTCCTTATTAATTGCTTTTGTTTGTGTTGTCAATACAACAACTTTAAAGGGAAGTGAAACTGAAAATCGAGAAACAACCGGAGACAAATCAGGAAAAAAAACACCCCGGAGCAACAGGATGAGACAGAGCAGGAAGGAAAGTAGATAGTCAGAGAGAGACAGGAAGAGGGAGAGATGTGACATGTGATAGAGGGAAACATGCCAGGTGGAGTTGGGAGGAGGTGTTGGATGTAGTGATAGAGACATACAGAGGAGGTGTTGGGAAGAGGAAGAGAGAGAGACGATAGGCAGACACTGCTGTCTTTGCATGTTAATGTAATCGGATTGGTCAGTGCCAACAGCTTCCCCTCCAATCATCTTTGTTGTCAGTGCAAGAGTGTGTGTGTGTGTGTGTGTGTGTGTGTGTGTGTATGTATGGGTATGTGTACCAGTGGGTGTACTGTGTAAAGGACTGACATCATGGTGGAGGAATCTCCTTTTCAACAAGTACTCAGTGGAGAGCCTTGGGGAAGAACCTCAGTTTGTGTTCCTTTGACTACAGGGCTCATGTGTGCACATGCTGCTGAGTGGTCAGTGTGTGAGTGAGTGAGTGAGTGAGTATGTAGTATTTCCTACGAAAAGTAATCCACAGGAATGTGTTTGATATGCTACAAAACATGTAATTTGCTGTTTTAAACACATGGTACTATTAGGTTCCTCCAATTACTTTTTTCATAAGGAGATGCTTCAGGTGAATAGAGTCATTTTACTTTATACTTATAACTAGAATTGAATTGAATTGATATCACCACGAAACTTTCCCAGTTTGTTTTTTTTACATTAAGACAATATGTTTTTTCATTTGCAAGTTTTATGTTTAGATGTGCAAAATCCGGTGTCAGCTCATTAAATATGTGCTAATATGTGCATATATTGCTTTTTCATTAAACAGAGCAACTTTCAAAAGTATTGTTGTTGTGTTATGTGCTATAAATCATGATATGAATTATATATAGACAGACCCCCCTATAAAAACCTTCAGAATGTAGTTACAATAAAACTGGCTTAGTGTATGAGAAAAATGAGAGAAAAATTATTTTCAGAGTGTTGATCAACATGTTTCTCTCAATACTATAGTGCCAGTCAGAGTGGTGTGGTGTAGCTCTTTACATTTGGGTGTAGCACTCTCGGTTAGACTTTAACATCAGGCTGTAGTCAGTTCAGTATTCAGAATCAGGCCACGCTCATCCCTTATGTCTGTCTGTGTGCTTTCATTTTAAACCATCTCTGTCAGATGTCCAGATTGTTCAGTGGACAGAGAGTTCAATCCAGTTTAACCTTATCTGAATGGTCGGATGTGTCACTATCACTTATGTCTCACTATCTCTCTGGCTTGGCAAGGAGTTCTTGGGAAAGATAGTAACAGAAAGAGAGAACTCACAGAAGGGCTCCGTACACGCCCAGTCTGTGAGCAGTATACTGTAGTATTCATAATATCTGCATTCCTCCATTGCACAGTATGTTGTTCATATTCCAAAAAAAAGTCAGGACAATGTGTTGCATAGATATCCTTGTTAAAGAGGAACTGATTTAACACATCAAAATCTATTTCAAGGTTTTAGGGAGTACCCATGCATATGTGATAAAAACTTATATAAAGCAAAGTCTGTCTGTCTGTGTGTGTGTGTGTGTGTGTGGAGAGTTATAAAGTAGTGATCATATCAGACCTCTGCAGTCCACTCTTCACCTCAGCCTGAGGCTGACAGCTTGAGGCTACATTGCATAGGACACCTGAATCTGTGACTTTGCTGTTGGCAGTCCTGATGCATTGTGGGTCATATCAGCAGGGAAAATAATGAATTGATGGGGTAATGTTAATAATGTCCTGTAACAATGTCATAGGAGTGCAGTGCTGCATTGGTGGAGTACTCTTTTATTGTTTGCTTTATGTTCACTCTATATATATGTTACCCCAATATATATTAATGCTAATTAGTAATATGTTAATGTGCAGAAAATTTGATTCAGTGCCTCATAAAATACACTCAGTATTTCAGTAATCAGTATCTTATGTACCTGTGATGAATATATCTGACTGTGAGTAAATGTAAAAACACATTCTGAATGCACATTACCAGCGTCTAGTAAAAGTGAAAGAGCAGCCAAATATAGAAAAAGGTTTCAAACCATATTTCTCAGTTTTTCTTTTAAAATACAGAAAGGAAGAGCAACACATCTCTCACATGTTTTCCCTTTATAACGTGTGTTTGCTTCTTGACAGGAAGAGTTAAATAAAAGTGTCATTAGTGCGCAGCGGCTAAATTATTCATTATTTATGCACATGCATCCATCTACCCATTTAGTGAAGTACTTATCATGTTCAGGGTTGCAGGGTGCTCGAGCCTATCCCAGCATGCATTGGGTGTGAAATGTCAAGTATAAAACTGCTGTTATTTTATGTGACTCTTGCAAGTAAATACCTTCTAATGAACCTTTCTGCAGAATATGTGCAATCTTACATGCTTCAGTTTCTCCAAACTTCTGACTGCATCAACTGTATTTAGGTCCATATTAAACTCACTGCGGTTTGTGTTTCTTTTGGCCATGCTTATATCCTTTAAGCTCTTTATATCTGTGACTGTGATTGACACATTTAGTACTCTCAACAACCGCCGACACGCCTCAGCAACCATCTGTCACTCAAGGCCCCCTGTCGCCACAGTAACAGGGGTCTAGAGAGGGGAGGGGACCAATAGAAAGGGCACATCCATGACAACCTGTCACCCCTAGCAGCCTCACCTGCCCCCTCATCTCTTTCTCTCCTTATAGCTTATTTTCCTCTTTTACTTTTTCACCAGGGCTGTTAGAAATATTCTACAAACGTCAAGCCCTGCAGTATTGGCCTTCAGAAAGTCCCACACGCATTTAACTTTCTAGGTGTGAATAATTGAGTCAGTTTTCGAACATCTGCAGTATGTGGGCAGTTACTTAAAAAACAGCGAGAGGCAGCCTCCTTATTAAAGCACAGTGGGAGCTCTGGGTGGTAATGACAGAGGAGACTAACAAGGTTTTGCCTCTTCCTGCCACACCTCTGACCCCAGGACTCAACTCTGTTGTGTTGAAAGGTCAGAGTTTGCCAGCAACAGAGATGACAAGGTGACATGTCAGGGACAAGAGGTGGTTGAAGATGAAAAAATGAAAAAAAATAATGAGATGTACAGGCCTGAATTTACACTGGTGGTTCTAAAGGGGAGGAATGAAGGGGCACTAGCTTTACTTTTTTCTTACAGGAAGCATATTCTGAGCACTGCTTGTCACAACAAGACCAAACATCACACAGCAGCAGAACAGAACATCGTCTTTATTAGAGTTTGAGAATACAGCAACTCCTGGGTGCCAAAAGTCTGACTTTTTATAAATCACAGCATTCATGTCTTCAGATCTGCTCAACATACCAGTAACAGTCTGATATCACCATGAAAAGTAGAAATTTTCCCAAAACAACACAGTACAGGATTACAGATCGGTTGATGTTTGCCCATCAAAGGCACATCGGTATTGGTGTATATGCTGTTTGATATGTGCTGTTATGAAAACTTTTTTTTACACGCTATACAGAAAACGTTGCTTGGCATCATTTAGAAATGGTGTTAGCTTTTTCTTTTTCTGTTTTAAATAGTCACCAATTACCTGAAACCAAACAGTTATGATGTTTATTTTGCCATTTATTATTTTTATTCTTCTTAGTTCTAATGTATAGAATTGGCTGACAATGTAATTCATAATGTATAGTAATGTATAATAATGTTCAATATTATTAAATACACTTTTCTGTATGAAAAAGTAGCCCTCTGGGTACCTTTGCATAGTGGTAACAAAATTGTTGCAGAATCCACATTATAAAAGTAAAGCTAAAAAAATATATATCGATATCGATTATGAATTAATTCCCCCTTCTAAAGTCAGTATTGCTATCGGCTTCAAAAATAACATGTTTAAAACAATAAATGTATGAAGCCTCTGATGTCGGGACAGCAGGGTGGAACTGAATGTGAATATTTCGTTTTGCATTGATAATGTGCGCTGAACAATGAACAGAATCTGATTTTATTCTGTTTGGTTTATCTTCAATGAAGCCTCACACCAGAAGGGCACTCAGAGCGCTCCGCCAAGGCCATGACCTATCTCACAATGTTAATGAAAGTGAAGAATAATAATGATTGGATGGATGGATGGATGGAATGGATAGTGATTCTCATCCTTTTTCAACATTGTAATTGGTTCTTTCTTGGCCCATGCTACACCTTTCCACCAAATTTCTTAAAATCAGGCCAGTAGTTTTTCCACAATGCTGCTGTCAAACAGACAAACAAATCAAACCTAAAACAATCTCCTTGGTGGAGATAAAGATATTTTACTGTGGACCAAAGTGTCGGACCAAGAAACAATCAGACTGACAGTTTATTGAAAACATAAATATTGTCCGCTGTATTTCTGTTGATGCTGTCAGGGAAATATGAGTAATAGAAACAAACAAAGATGAATACAATGCATTTCAAGAATGTGTGATACTCTTTTTTTTCTCAATAGAGTTCGGCTAAATTGCAGTGTTTTTGTAGTGTAGTGTTTTCTGACTTATTTTGATACTTCCTTCAGTATGTAGGTCATGACGATGCCTTCAGAAATGTGCTGTTGTAACATCATTATTTCATCTGTGTCATCATTATGTCCCCTGTCGTTTTATTGAATCAGGTGTCTGGTTCAAAGAGAGACCTGAGAGCAAAACACATTAATCCAAATGGCAAATTCTGAATTTCAACCAGCTTCCTGTTTCACATAAAATCTCTCGGCTGCTAAATAAATGAAAAACAAACATGTTTAACTGCATGTAATGTAGCAACTACACATAAGCCCCATGATAACCATCAGGTGGCATGTCATGTTTTATGTTGTTCTTGCATCATTTAATCAGCTGCTGGTTTTGTTTAATGATGTAATAGCTTCAGTAATGTGATAAGATATTGAATATTATCTCTCTGTGGGTAATTGCCTGTAAGAGTTCAACAAATGTGGAAGCTTATATTTGTATTACAGGCAGTTATCACATTTCTTTTTATAATGTATGCCGTATTGTGTGTATTCTTTCCAGTGTGTATTGTTATATAGTTGTATGACTAGCTAGAATTAAAAGTTAGGACTTATTAAGATACATTTTGTCAGCAAATGATATTAATTCTCCTCTCCCCTTCTGTTCTCCCTCTCTGCGTTCCTTGATTCCTCCTTCTTTGACACTTTGGATACTCGATCAGGTAAGACATTCATCCTTTTCACAACTCCGCTGGCACTGAACAGCTTGCATATTTAACAAGCTCTTCTGTATGTGTATGTGTTTTATTTCTTTTTTTTTCCATAGCCACGCATTCCCTCACAGCTCAGATGGAAATGAGTCTTATGAATATGCATGCAGTCCCAGAGCTTTCTGTACTAAAGCTTGCTGTCGTTACTCCTTCCCATCTTTCGCCCTGTTTCTCTCTCTCCGTCACTGCCTCTCTCTCAGTCGTTCACTCAGTCAAATAACCTCAATGCAGGGAGCCTGACGTTCAGTCATGAAAGTACATCATGGATGATATTCACAAAGAATATTCAATGTGAAGATGAAAGTTTATATGACATTGTACAAACGTCTAAGGGCAGATTAAAGATAACTGTGTTTGTGTGTGTGCATGTGCATGAACAATTCTAATTCAGTGTGACAGGTAGTCTCAGCTCTCGGAGGGTGCAGCCGTTATTCTGTGCTCCTTCACGAGTCTTTGTAGCATCATACGCACGTTTTTATAATTTAAGAACATACCCTGTTATGTAACATGTATGTGTGTCAGGCTCTAATCTTTTATACATATATACTTTCTTTTCTATACTGTCAAAAAGATTTTTGTCAAATGAAATCAGGTGTACACGTACATGTCGTATACATACAGGGGCATTCAGTTACAATGTGGGCCAGATGATAAACACAGGAAGTCCAGACACTTTCACAAGAAGCAGAATGAAATGGATGGTGGTGCTCATGTGAACACTGTTAAGTTTGAAAAGTCACTATGCCTGTTACCAACATGATCTCCAACCTAAACGACAGAATAGCTTGTTTGTCAATAACACCCAATTTTGTTGAATTTAGGCTACAAAACCACTGATCTAGGTTTTGGGCCAAAAACTTCCTGGTAAGGCGTTATAAAAGACAGATCAAAATGTAAAAAGAAATACGTACGTAAATGCAGGAAATGATGTAGGAACAAGGATGTTGTGAATACTACATATACATAAGGGTGCAGTTTCATTTCACTTAGGGTGCAAAACCACTGAAATAAGTTTAGGGTAAAACATTTCCTCGTAAGGTGTTAGAAAAAACAGTTTCAAAAGTAAATAAATGCATGTAAATGCTGGAAGTGATGAAGTTACGAGGACATGACGACTGGAAAAGACATAGTTATGTGAAAACGTGATGCACAGAAGTTAATTGATTGATTTTACTTTTATTTTCACCTGCAACACAAACCTTGTTCTCCTGGGTGAAAGTCTAACATCCACGACCCCTCAATCACAATTACTACGGCCTCTTGAGCCCGGGGGAGGACAGTCTAAAGCCTAAATATGGGTCATTCTTTGCTGCATGTACACACAGCCTATGGAGTCATTTTTGGGACCACTCTCTGTGTAACTGGCGGTAACTGACACATCAGCCCTGACACTTTAAAAACTAATGGAAAAGGGTTTCTGAGTCCATATTAGTTAATAAGAGCTGGGAAAAGCTCCAGTGTCTGGTGAGTTGTGGTGGATGAGTATGTGTTGAGGATTGAGGGATGATTGGCAGCCCAATCTATTACTGAGGAATTATAACAATATGTTGCCATGCTGTTCATGGATCCTACTTTTAACACAGTATATAACACAAACTTGTGAAAAACACAACATCAAGCAGACTCTCATTTAAACTTTCCAACCGGGAAGTCAGCAACACACACAGATGATTTACACTGATTGCTGCATTCAGTGTTCACGCTCACTGACCCAGTAATTTCAAAGAAAACAAACATGCTCTGTGAAGTGGCTTTTGCCATATGGTACTAAAAGGGAAAGTGTGTGTGTGTGCTCATGTGTAAGTGTGCTGATAAGTCACACTGTGAGTGATTTTTTAAATGAATAGCAGTTATTGTGCTTTTCTTGCCTGTGGTTCTGACGCAAGTAGTTGTCCTTGTAGGTTTTTACTGTCCTGAGAAACAGTAAAGTCCACAGCAAGGAGTGCATTTATGTATTTAATTTTACTTTAGTTAGTTCTCTATTTTTATTTTTTTAAAGTATATATTGAATTTCAAATCCAGCAGAAAACACAATCACAACCCCCCACCAATACCAGACAAAGGAGAGAAAATAATAACAAAATAAAATTGGGGAGGATTGAGTATTATTTACAGATAAATTAAAGCAAAATTGTCATATATAGTTCTCATACTCTTAAAAATCATAAGAAAAACATTAAGTGGAGGGCAGAGTCCGCATCACAACTATAACAACGGCAGAAACACAGCGAATTATAATCCATCCAAATTTACAGCGCGTCATGTTCAAACTCTATATAATAATAAATAGTTGGAGCAATCCATGAGCTTTCCTTTACATGGAGAAGAGGAAGGGAAGTAAAAGAGCAGGATGAGTGAGAGGAGGGTAGTGAAGTGTGGCACCTTAGCTAAGTTGGAGCGATGTGCTGAAAGAGAGGAGACATGGAGGAGGAGGAACGAGGGAGTGATGGAGAGGTGAAGACAAGGTTGAGATGAATGAACTCCTGCTCGCTGCCGGCTAGACTGGTGTATGTGTGTACTGGTGCATGTGTGTGTCTAAGTTTATACACAGTGAGTGGTGTTGTGTTTCTCGTCTTCCTACTTCTCAGAAACTGCCAGTATGTGTGTGTATGTGTGTGTGTCTGCTTCACCTGAGGTGTGTGTTGTATCATGAATTATAGATGGAAAGTGAATCAATAGTGCACTGAATTACTGCCAGACAGTGTGTGTGTGTGTGTGTGTGTGTGTGTGTGGATGTGCTGACGTTTGCATGAGTGTGGCTGCATTTTGGCATAATTTGTTGTTTTACATTTTGTGTGTTCAAATAAAAACAGCATATTATTATTTTTTGATTCTCCCACAACAACTCTGGGAAGAATGTTTGTTTATAGATCTTTTTTCTTGCCGTTTTTACTTAAATTATTTAACAAAAACCCAGCACGTTAGCATCATCTTAACTTACAGGTTACACCTTTCTATCTGTGCATGAATGTGTGTGTGTGTGTGTTTGTGTTGTACTTGAGTGTCTGCTCCAATAAAACAGCAGAGCGAAGATCGAATGCGGCTCTCACAGCAGAGTGGAAAAAGACCTCTGCAGATTTACTATGCTATTACCACACACACACACACACACACACATACACAAACTCTCTATTCGCACACACTCCTTGAGGAAAAAAGTTGTAATGGCCCAGCGCCCCTCCAAGGACGGGTGAGCAAGAGAAGAGCGAGCAGAGTAATCACAGTTAAAGAGAGAGAGTGTGTGTGTCTGTAGGGAGGTGAATAGATGGACTACAGGGGACAGAAAATGGTTCGGTGCTGGAAAAATGGATGGGGATATGAGCGGAGTGGAACATCCTGTCCCATCTACCATCCCTCACACACACACACTGGCTTGCCGCGGGAGTGTTAGTGTTGCCGAGCAATAGAGTTGACAGATGAGTGAATCCAGGATACGGAATGTGTTCCAGTACTCCAAACACGGCCATTTAGTCCCTTTAATTCCTTCAATTTCCTTCAAAGCTCACTTAACCTGAAGCTCCTGCACATCCTCAGCACAGTATGCAAATGTTGCCTTTGAAGTGAAACCTCAAAAATTAAGTCTCAGTTCTCGCAGACAGTACACAGTACACATTATTGTAATACCAATGTATTGGGTGTATTGGGATTAAAAGGAGCATTTCTCTGCTGTGTTATTATGTTCAGTGTAAACTGCTCATATTGATCGTGGTTACAGTGTTCAGCTGCTTATATAGATCAACATGCCTGGGACAGAATCATTCCTATTTAAATGCTGTTCAAATAATTTGTTTGTAGTAATCAAGTAGTCAGCTTACAGTGTTCATCTTGAGTCTTTTTATATATTGCATAATATGAGGGAAACTATTATTTTTCCTTTACTCCCTCACTGTCTGTTTTCTGGCTGTGTTTCTGAAGCTGGTGCTGCATGCACATTGAAATCTCGACGAGAAAACCGAAAGTAATTTTCTCTCAATGAAAGGCAAAGTCTCCGTAAAGCTTATGACAAACTGTCAAACACGAGCCAACAAGATGCAGCAGCGAAACTTGGTGTTCCTCGGGCTACCTTGTCTTGTCTGCTCAGACAACACGAAACAGTCAAGGCTGCTTGTGATGGAGGCAGAAAACAAATGCACACGGAGACAGCACCCGTGGTTAAAGCTGTCTGTCCTCGCCAGGTGAACTGATAATGCCTGGTCTCATAGTGTCCCTTGAGCAGAAGAATTGGCAGCGAGTCAGTAAATAGCAAAGCTGTCCATTTCATGACTTTATATTCATATTCAAGCATCTGCGTAGAGTGATCAACTTCAATTGGATAGATGTGATGACTATGAATGGTTTCCACTGTAAATATTAACAGCTTTTTATTCAATTCCATTTAATGATACTTATGTCAAGAAGTCAACAAAGATATAAAACCGATATTTTGTCTACGTATCCATCTACATATTAATACATTTCTGGCTTAATCTGTTATTACTTTTTAGACACATAAGGGAGCCTCAGGTACGTGTATGCTGTTACAACAGTCGACATATTTTTGTGCAAAGTGCAGCATGAATTTGGCGAAGCAGCATTTTACTAAGAATTACTGACGTTCTGTCTTGTTCTGCTAGTCTAGTATTAAAGGGACTTGCCTTGTGCCACAGCTCAGAACACAAGATTGCAGTTTTTGATCATACTTGTCATTTCTATGTATGGCACTTCTGTGGTACTGAGCTTTTTGTTTCACTTTAGCTCTCTGTCGACATGAAGCCTAAAATTATGCTTCGGGTTGCTCTTAGAGTTGTAAGACGTAAGTAAAATGCAGGCTTTTACATGGTCTGTGTAGGCAGATGGGATGATTTTGGAAGTGAATAAACCCTAATGGGGTAATATGATTAATTTTGCTGAATAGCAAATTGTCTTCTTGGGATTTTTTCGAGGCCGAAACAATGTTTCTTTCTGATGATATATAAGAGCAGCTTCATCTGCCATCAGTTCTGTGTCTCCTTACATGTGAGGAGCAGCGATGAGGCAGTTTCCACTTATAGAGGTGTCAAACACAGGTTAAGGGCTGGGAGCTCCAGTGACTCCTGACACCAGCAGAGGAAACTACAGCACACTGTGTCAGTGCAAAGCATCATGCTTCATGGTGTCAATTTTTAATTGAAAGAACCCACCTTATCCCCGTTTCCAGTTAAAGTCTTTTACATTCAATATTGGCTTAGCAGAGCTAAATACAGAGACTAAATAGAAAGAAATAGATAAAAAGAAGTGATGGTCTCTGAGTCAGGAGTGTTTACTGCGGCTGGGATGTGCTGCCACTCAACAAATTTCTCTTATTGGTCACAGCATTGCTATGGCCGCCAAACAATAAAGCCTCAATCTCCTCCAATATAGCCTGAACCTCAATACCAGCCACCTCCATTTCACACTCCATGAAGTTTCTGCTTTTGATTCACAGTGTTCTCCATCCTCCCTTACAAATAAATAGATTTACACATAAATAGATTTATATGCATATCTGTGTTCACAGCAGCCGTTTTATTAACCATGTGCTGTTGTTAGAAGTTAGTGTGCAGATGGTTTAGAAAGCAGTTTGAGCTTAAGCAGACTTCTGCTTTTAATGTTCAACCTGCCTGTGAGAATGTGTGCACGCCTTTTTAAATGTGACCTCTGGTCCGCACACTTGCTCTTGTGACCTTTGGAGCAGCTAGAGTGTCACAGCCTGAAGGCAACGTGATGTCATGTGCTTTGTGGAAGTGTTTTAGTGGAGCTCAAAGAAAAGGCACTTGGGAAAACATGGAAGTCGTTGTTGGAATCAGCTGGTTACATCAGATCTCCAAAATATGTTACTATTGCCATGTTCTTAACTTTTATTATCCTCTTTTGTGTCGGTGCATAACTCTACAATACAAGATAAGATACGTTTTATATATATTCGTATTGCAAGAACACAACCTTTAGTGTGTAAAGGCCTTAATTCACTTTAGTTCACTTTATATATTCAGTATCATTAAGTTGCTCTCGCATGATAAAGTAGTGATACAAAACAAAAGTGACTTCAGGGAAATTGTTACAGCAGCTAAGCAAATATTTTATTTTTGCACACTTTTATGAGTGTTTTTAAAATCTCACACTAGAAAAGGCCTATTAGTCCTACATGTCTTTAACCCAACACTCTTCACTTTATGATCTCGGTGTCAGTACAGTCTCAAAATGTAACCCTAACTATTTCAGAAAGTGCTTCAGTTTTAATGGTCACAGTGTAAAGTGTGCATCAGGGCTTTAGTGTAATAAAAAAAATGAAGCTTTTCGTCTCCTAAATATCAATATTGGCCTCAGAGAACTTCTTCTTGTGCACCACTAAAAGCAGCATCAGTTGACGAGTCAATGCCAGTAATACAAATGCACTCCTGGGTTTCTGCTTTCTTCAGTCAGTCTCTTATAATAGATAAATACACAAAGCAAGTGGTGATACAGCAGATGGATGAGGATGAGAGTGGACGATGTTGCAGCATATTGTTCCAGCAGAAGAAACTGCTTCTCTCACATACACAGAGCTGAGGGTGGCTGTTAATTATTGATTTAATAAGCCCAGCATGAGTGTGAGTGTGTGGCATACAGGCTGTAATCCTATTATAAGGGTGTAGGTGTGTGCGTGTGTGTGTGTGTGTGTGTGTGTGTAGTAAATTCACAGCTTGTCTCTATTTGTTCTCCTCTCGTAGTTCTCTCAAGTGACTGTAGTGCCCCATATCTTTAACACTTTTCCCCAATAGATATCTGTGCTGTGTGTCAATATAAAATGACAAAGAAGCTCACTGTCACATGCAAATACAGTACATAGTAGTGTGAGAAACCAAAGGTGTCTAGGTGAGATCTATGATTAGGAAGTGTTGATTAAAGTTTAAGGTATAATAAAAGGTGAGAACCTACTGCCAGTGCAGATATGATTACAGACAGAGATTAATGATGCATCATGGCAGTGTGAAAGAAATATCAAGAATGAGGGAATCTAGTTTCAGAAACAAACACAAACATCCTGTACCAAGAGGGAAAAACAATCAAATCTGAAGACATTTTTTCCTTACTTAATCTATTAGTGACCAGAGTTTCAGAAACTGTTATGGACTGGAAGCTGACATTAAATTCTTAGTCAGTTTTGACTTTTTTAGTCAGATAGCTCCTAATTTAAATAATTATTTTGCTAATTTAAACTGCAGTTTATTTAGTTAAAGTTCTTCTTGTTTTTAAACCTGCAGTGTTGAACTTTTGTCTCCCCATCTGTCACTGAGAGTTATTACACACGGTTGAGGTGTGTTTAATGAGTATATACCCGCCCCGGGACCCCTCCCTTCAAGATTTCCCAGACAAAGGATTCCAAACAGGCACCAGTATTTTTCAAATGCCAACCAGTCCAAAAGCAGTAAGTAAGTCACCACAGACACCACAACTCCTATAAACTGTAAAATGCAGAGAGCTTTCCCCACCAACAGTAGGCCTTAATCAGCACTGCATGAGCTTGCAACAGACGTTCATTTAACATTTAAAAGCACTGGGCACCCTGTAGGGTTGGGCAGTGTCTACCAAATTGGCATATGATGATGTCAACAGTGAAACATTGTAATGGATGAAAATATTGTCAGCTCAATCCATCCAAACTGATCTAATCATGTGGACA
The DNA here is from genome assembly GCA_903364295.1 of Serranus cabrilla. Lineage (NCBI taxonomy): Eukaryota > Metazoa > Chordata > Actinopteri > Perciformes > Serranidae > Serranus > Serranus cabrilla. The sequence continues at coordinate 352,114 of CAFUXE010001028.1, forward strand.
CAAAACCCACTACAGGGGCTATATCCACCATTAAGAATCTTCATCATCTTTTCAGTTATTTCACCAGAAATAAGTACATTACATAAAGGATAAAAATAAGTGCATTATTTAATGTTTGAATTAGTTTGAATCAATTCTCTCCTACTTCAGATTCATTTATGTAACAGCCAGAGAGAGTGTGCAATCGTGAAATCAGTCTGTGCACCATTAAATAAATTAGAAATGTTACTCTTTAGGCACTTAATAAATGCAGCCGCAAACACCTGCTCAGGTTTAGGTGTAGATGGGGGGTGGTGCTTTTTAAATCAGGATGCTGGGCTCAGTGGTCGATGACTGGACGATGGCATTGCCTGTCAGCCCAACTCTAGCATCCTCCATCCATGTTTTCGGACCAAACAGTTCTGGGGACTCTCTGAGAGGAAGTGCCCGCTGTGTAGCTCCTGCGAGAACTAAATATCCTCTCTGGCCTTTTTTCTGTTTGCATTCACGTCGACCAAAAGTAAATTAAGCCAGCCAGTGGTTGGTAGAGCAATGTCAGTTCAGTGTAACATCCAAAAACAACAACTGTGAGTCCATTTATCTGTGATTTCTTCCAGTGTTTTCATTAGGAGCTGTTATTTGTGTTTTGTGTTGTCTGCTGTTTGCAAAAATGGTGGTTTCCAGATTTTATATTGGTTTATGTGTTCAAACAATCAGCTTTAGTCACTCAAGGTTCCTCTTGTGCCCTGAGAGGACCCAGTCATTCATAAAGGTCTACAATCGATCCATCAACCACACATGGTTGGCCCTGTGTTGGTGTGTGCGTGTGTGTCAGAGGGTCCTTGTTGAATGGAGCAGTCAGTCCCATGTTGAACAAGTCACCTCTCTGTACCTTATGGCTACAGCA
>CAFUXE010001028.1:369352-404655 GCA_903364295.1 Serranus cabrilla
GACTTTGTCTCCAGGGATTGTTCAGGACTTTGAGGTTACACTAAGCAGACATGATTGCGATGTAAATTTGTTAGAGGGCTGAAGCTGAAGATGTTGTCTGTAATGTGTTAGTTTATGTGTTCCACTTTTCACACTGGCCACTGAATGTGTGTGTGTGTGTGTGTGTCTGTATGTGTGCTAAGGCTGTGCGAAATGACGGTATATATTGTCAAAACAATATAAAAATATCTATTTTCATTCATCATTTGTATCGAAATGCCAGAAAAAAAACTGTAGCCATACTGCCTTTAGGCTACAGTTGGTACCATAGAGTATACGGTACGGTAAATACACAGACTTCCAGACCAGCACCCAGCAGTATCTTTTTCGGTGCTCTGCTCTAAACAAGAATGTTAAATTTGTAGAAATAAGTCTAAACTTCTCAATTTCAATATTGTTACATTAAGTTTAGAACATTTTTTTTATTATTTAAAACACATTGGAACCCGACCAATATGGGATTTTTTGGGGGGTAATTCATCAATTACCAATACGGCAGCTGATATTGTACTTTTTGGAGCTGGAATGAAAAAAGACCTTTTTTATTTGGATTGTACACTGATCTTTCACCACGCTGCACAGATGCGCAGAACAAACAATAAACTTTATTGAATAATATTTAACATTATTATACATCATACAAACAGTGTATTACACTGTAAGCCAATTCTATCAATGATAACTGAGAAAAAAATAATAGATAGGAGCAAAATATATAAATAAACGTTCACTGTTCAGTTTAAGTCAATTGCTGACAGTAAAAAACAATTAATACAAAATTTAAAGCAAAACCACATCTAAAACACGCCAAGCAACATTTTCTGCATTATATATTGGTGAAAAAATTTCCATAATGACACATATTGGACCAATATATACCCACTTTCAGTCACTTTCTTTATATTACAGCGAGCGACGTTTGTGTGGAGCTTTGAACATTGTAACCAGACTATAGGCCTCTTCCATTGGACAATCTCTCTATATATATATTGTTTTAGAGATATGAAATTACCTGTATCAGGCTAGAAGATTTTATCCATATCACCCAGCTGTAATGTGTGCTGTAGGTGTGATATTTCCTCTAAATGTTAACTTTTAATATCTTTCCTCTGATGTCCCTGTTCTGTGCATACAGCATCTATATATAATCAACTGTTTCTTTTTACAATTATCTTCAATTTGGCTCAGTCACTCTGTCCAAATGATGCTGTTTAACAAACCTACCCATGTTTTACCTGACCTGACAAATGCCTCAGCAGAGCCTGAGATATCCAACATGGATGAACACGAGCACATAAAAGAGAAGAATATCTTGAAACCACACCAAATGGTCCTGCAGAATGCGGCGGGGGAGGTGGAGGAAGGTAAATTGCAAGCAGCAGGTAGTTTGGGAACATTGAGAAGCAGTGTGAGTGTTGGAGTGAGCAGAATTAATGGGCGCCTGCCTGCTTCTGTGCCTACCTAAACTACCGCGAAGCTCCATAATTGTCTAACACACCGACTGTTTTCCCATTTACAACCAAGATGTGCTCACAGCCACGGGGCACAAAACACTTTGGCACAATGTCGTGATAGCTCATATATGGGCTTTTTCAGCTTTTATGAAATATTGCAACATGCTGCTCAACTGAATGTGCATGAAACACCCATCCTCACAATTGCTGAACTTACCTCTCTGATAAAGTGTCACTGGTGCACTCGTAATACATTTCTTATCCCTTCAGACCACCAACCAGCAGCTTACATTAAGTACCCGAGTCCCTTCAAACTCAGTACAATGTGCCACACATTTAAGTGTTCATTAAATCAGAAGACTTACTCATATGAAACTGCTTCAGTACTCAATGTGACAAATTAAAATAATTTCTCAGATGGTATATAATAGAGACTTCCTATTTTGTTCCTACATTTTTTTAAAGCATGATTTCCAACCTAAATGTCAGAATTCGACATTTGCAGTTTTCAAGTTTCATGGAATATACGCCAGAAAACCACTGATCTCGGTTTAGGTCAAAAAAGGTGCTGGTAAGGGGTTATAAAAAAAAGTTTAAACAGAAATAAATTTACATTAATACGAGGGTGACGTAACTACCGGAAGTGACATAGTTACGTAAAAACATGAGGCAGAAAAGTTCTGTGATGTTTAGATCACATTGTTTACTTTTGTTTTTATATGCAGCATGAACCCTGCTCTCCTTGATGAAAGTTTGATGTTTGTTCGACCTATTCACCACCTCTCCCGCCCTGAGCGCAAATTATGGGTTGTTAATATAGGTCGTATTTTACTGTCTGTACAAACGAGGGAAGACCAGTTTCTGTTTTTTTACTCATTACCCCATATCATAAACTGTTGCATTTTGTGCTCTGGCATCTCTATCAAAATCTTCTGACAGGGGAATTCACAAAATGATTGCATGTCTTTTACGGTGTCAATATCTGCACATATAAGACAAAAAAGAATTGTGAAATTATTAAAACATCTGTGTGGGATGAAACACAGCAATAACCATGCTGCTTAGCAAATATGAGCATGTTTTCATTGGTATATCAGCACAATACCTTTAGTGAATCAGACCTTGAGGCGGGGCAGATAGTTGTTGCAAGTGACACACAATTCAGCCACCACAATCTTTGCTAATTCATCCGTGAAACTCTAAATAACAAGACATTCATTTAAACTGATCTGCTGAGGGCTGGAGAAAACTTTGCACCTCTCATTAAAACAACCAAAGACATGCAGTAACAGTGAGCTATGGTACCTTAAACCACGTGGTTACCTCTCAGCAGTTTCTGACAAAAAAACAGAAACACATTCACCACATTATTAGAATCCAGAGCTGTGGAAAGACCGTTCGATACATACAGCTAATTATGTACTCTGCGCTCCAAGGAATGTTTACTTTAAATACCAAGTAAATGTACGAGGTAAACAGGAGACTGCAATCACCCAGTCCTGACATACAATTAGAAGTGCTGAGGATAAAAACACAATAAAGCTAAAAGCGTATCTCCTCTGTGTTCCTCATTAGAGAGGGGTAAGATGACAGATCTTCAAGTCGCCCGCCCATTACTTTAGCGCAGTGTGCAGGGTGCTGCACAAATCCACCCCATGTAGCTCTCTCCTTAACTCACAGTCATTTGGTTTGAATCGTGCTCCTGTGTGTAGATGTAGGTGCAGTCATTCACAAATCTATAATGAGTTTACAGAATAATCTGTAAAATCTGAAAGCATTAGAGCTGCAGTGATTAGTCAATTGATCAAGTATTTGATCTACAGCAACAGCTAAAATTAATATTATTTATAATATTTTGATATTTAATTAATCATTTATTTCTTTGATTTGTTGCTTCCCTTACTCTTACATTTTAGTTAATGTTATTAGACAAAGATTTTATGACATCACTTTAATAATAATAATAATATGAAGTGATGTGTGTGTAAATGATGTTTAAGATTAATTAAAAAGTGAATTTACATCGGTTTGTACACAAGATTGTGAAATGAAATGAAACCAAAGTGGGGAGAGAAAGTACAACCCTGACAATCCAAAGGGACGCTCACGTTCTCATTGTGTAATGTGTGGGAGTATGTGTGCACTTGACAAAGACAGACAATGAGAGTGTGTGTTACACAAAGGCGATCTCACTGGACCAGCTGTTGTAAGTGATGATTGTTATGCTGTTGGTTTTTGAAAAGCTGCCAACAAGAACAAGTGAGGAAAGGCCACACAAACACACTTCTTCACACTGTGTGCACTGGAGATCTTGTTATGACTGTGAACCACTGAGGACTGAAATCTAACACCTGAACTTCCTGCTCCTCTCCTCTCTCCTTCCTTCTATCAACCACCTGCCGCTCCTCCTCCTCTCCCCTCAGTTAAATGAAACAGCCAAGCAGCTGATGGAGATCGACAAGCCCACGCCGACTAACGCTCCAGGTCCGAGTTCAGAGCCCGCCCCGCTGGGCCCCTGCACTCCTGGTCCCTCCCCCAGCGCCTCCCCGTCCAATGGAAATGGCTGTGGCCATCGGAGAGGTGAAGGGAAGAAAAACGCCAAGAAGAGGCATTCGTTCTCTGCGCTGTCTGTCAGCCAGAGGGCCGCACAGCTCAACAACAGACACAGTATGGAGATCTCCCACCCGGTCCTCATCAGCTCCTCTGACCCCAGAGCTGCTGCACGCATCCAGGTACTCACACATTATACCAGTGGAGGAAAAGGTATTCAGATTCTTTTATTCAGGAAAAGGACACAGTAACTCAAATATTCAGGTATACATATAAAACAATAAAAAAATAAAAAAATAAAGTGGCATGTGAGTGTACATTGTGACTACTCGACCTTTTTATTCGTCCAAAAAATGTAGTGTACCGGATGTAATGGTGTCCCTGTTTATGAGCACTTTCAAACATCTTTGAGATATCTTTCTGCTGTAATTTCCTGTTATACATCTGTCAACATATATACGCTGATACAGATAACAGTATGTGCAATAACTGATATCAGCCAATATATCAGCCCAGCTTCTTTCTTAGCTCCAAGCTAATATATATTTGCAGTACACATGCACGATCATTTTACAAGGCGAGTTCACTTGGTCACTCCTCTCCACTTGAGATTTTATTAACTTATCCCCCAGTTCCCTCCTCTGACGTTCCATGTGACAATCATCATTCCTCTTTTTGATAGCTGCAGACTGGAGACACATTGCTTTTACGTTTATTGCTTCTAGCTGCATTCACACCTGGGTTAAATGTGTTTTTCAATAATACCCAGGATGCATACTGAAAAGCTGGAAATGCTGCTGGCACATATTGAAAGTAATGTTTTATTTTAAATGGAAAGCACTCAAGTTCCATGTGTGTGTGTTTCTGTGTGTCTGCAGGATGCATCTCACCCGGGTCCCTCTCCCTCCTCGGCAGGGGTACTGGTGCCCCCCAAAGTGGCATCCATAACCTCTGAGCTGCTGGCCCACGCCAAGGTGCAGCTGCCACTCAACATGTGAGTACACCTCAGGGTGCTGTCAGCTCACCCACCTGCGACCAGGTTTTTTAGTCCCTCCTTCTTCCCATACGCCGGTTCTGCGTCTGAGATCTGAGCATGATTTCAGAACCCGCCTCCTGAGAACGTTAAAAATATTTCCTCTTTTGTGCCCAGAGTTATTGGCCATGTTCCACCACCTCTGCAACCACATTTACTCCTCCACTGGTCAAGGATTAAATCCCCTTCAGAAAGGAAAAATATAGTCACACACCACTCCCTCAGATGTGGATGCTCACATCAGTGTTTCATAACAAGGCTTTGCACAGCACAGCCATCCTTTACACTATGCGTTTTATTGTACAGTATGCTATGTGTGATTCAAAGAGATGACCACATCAAATGTTTTAGTGTCTTATTTTTTTATTTAAAATTATCGATAAACAAGTGAAGTGTTTTCTATTTAGTTCAGAGTTTGTACAGTTTTCATACTAACATACTTTCTTGTTAGCTTTTTAGATATATTTTACTCAGTCGGTCTAGAACCTGGTCCACCCGCTCAAGAGGGCAGCCTCAGACGGGTGCACCACCGCACCCCCATGATTATGGCATCTTAAACCCCCAAGGCTTTCCAGGAGCTCCAGCAGGAAGCTTTTCTCTTTTTTACTTACCAAATTTGCCAAAAACATTCACCACCATAACATCCAACATTGTCCGTCTCTACAAAGGCCAAAAAATATTAGCTTATTGGCTGGTCCATAATATTAGTGAGGAGCTCAGTGTTTCTTACAGAACCTCTTTTGAGCAGCGGAGGGAAAGGGTTTTGTTGTCCCAGACCACCCTGACTCCCGCCACATCAGCAGAATTTTTACTGTTACCCTTACACAGCTGACTCGCTGGTCACCAGCCCAGTGCTGGGCTTCACACTGGATGAATTTAAGTTGCCACAGCTGCTAACTTAAGGTTTGTTTCTGCAGCTGACGCCCACTCTCCTCCCGACATAGTAGTCTTCTATAGAGGGAATGCAGGGACACATTTGTGGTCTATCAGTAAACTTTAACTTCATTGCCCCATATCACTATCTTATAAGCTACTGAAAATAAAAATAAAACTTTTCATAATCACCATCTTGTAACTAAGGCTGTGAGACACAAAAAATTGATCTAATCAATTAATGCTTTCAGATTAATTAATCACATATATCAATATTTGCCATTAGAAGCATTTAAAAATATTTAAATGTTTTTTTGGAGGTAAGTGGAATAGACATCATCTTTCAAGGTCAACATCTATTTAATTTCTCATACATTTTAGAACATTTTGTTTTGCCTCCATTAACCCTTCCACCATTGAAATTTCCCTGCAGTCCATTTAGAGAGTTGAGTCACGGGTGGATTTCTGCATCTGAACATCTCCATCTTTAAATGAGTCTTGACAAGGCTGTCCATTTAAGATAACAGTAGACTGTGGTGGGTCTGACCTCCGAGCTGCCAAGTGCTTTGCATTTAGGTGATATTTCGGGCTTGAAGTACTTTGATGGAACCAAACTTGTTGTCACCTGCTTCCATCTTGTTTACAAAGCTACTGTTGTATGTTCATATATCTATAGTACCAGTCAATGTTTGGAAACACCATCCCATTTCATTATTTTCAACATTGTAGATTAATACTGAAGACATCAAAACTATGAAAGAACACATTTTTGTTGACAGATTTGCACACTTCTGTTATTCTCATGACGATGATCACCTGGAATAGTTTTCAGTTAACAGGTGCGCATCGTCAAGAGTTAATTTATGGAATTTCTTGCCTTCCTAATGTGTTTGAGACCATCAGAGCAAAAGCTGTCTACTTTGAAGAATCTACAATATAAAACACATTCTGGTATGTTTAACACTTTTTGTTTACTACTTAATTCCATATGTAATATAATGAAAAAGCATTGAATTAAAAGGTGTGTCCAAACTGGTACTGTGTATATATGTTTTTTCTGTATTTTTCTGCAATTTTTTAACTGTGTAAATTTTAAAATGGTCGTGACTTACAGCAGGGACTCAACATGACTTGATTCTCACAACACTCACTCGGTATATGCTTGAGACCTGCACATGAGTGACTTATTCCCGCCTCTGCTATTACAATAGAAGGCTATTATGACTCAGTATGAGTACTCAAGACAAAAAAAAGTAGGCTGCAGTTGGAGGCTTTGCTGCTGACTTAGATTACTTCACAAGTTGATCATTTTGTGAATGGATTAACAGAAACCCGGCCGACACACACTCACAAAGATAATTACATTCCTGTGGAAATGTAACCTCACTAGTCACATCCAGATGGCTGGTGAGGCGCCAGCGCTGAGCAAGACTGTTCTATAATTTACCTCGTAATTAATCTACCAGGTAACTGCCAGAAAGATACGGGTACCTTCAAGGTCAGTGTGTGTTTGTCCTCTTGTACTTCTATCCTTGAGTGGACCAGTTTGAGTGTTAGACCTTGAGAGTGAGGGCATTTTTGGATATATTTGGAAACATTTGGTCAGGAATCACTTGTTCTAAGGTGAGAATCAGGTTTATGGTTTATGGGGCCAGAGAGGGTCCTCACCAGTGTAGAAATAAAAGTGTGTGTGTGTGTGTCTGTGCTGTTTACTATTACCTGGTGTCCTGTCTGCAGGATGTGCGTCATATACAGCGACATTGTCAGCTTTAATAATTTCCCCTTCCAAGTAACGCTATGAACACACACACACTCATTCTTTTCATACACACACACACACGTCCGGTGTGGGTTTGTTCTCCTGATGAGGTCGGACGTTTCCATCTTGACCTGGCAACTATTCCTGTTGCCATGGGGAGACGGGAGACAGTCCCCACATCTGTTACTATGGCAACGGGGGAGGCAGCACATATAGGGCTTGTTTACTCTGGGGTCTTATCGTCTTCTGTCGGAGTCTGCCACCAGATACTACCAATGTCTCCCAGCGACAGGACCAGAAACTTATTTATATGTTAACGCAGATGCAACGCACAACACTCACACACATGAACACACTCACATATTGTGAGACGCTAAGTGCTGCATTCGTCAGCGCACCTGCTAGTAGGCAGGTAAACAAAGACATATTGATTACTCACAGGACAGCAAACCATTCATTCAATCAGCCTCTGGTGGTCACATTACTATCTCAGAGAGGAATGACTTCAGTGCTCTTCAGGAGTTTAATAAATCCCAGGCTGCACTGCAACATTAATGCAGTCATACATCTTGGATTTGATATGAGCCAGCCTCTTTTGATTCTGATCTTTCTCTTCTTTCTTTTTTTACAATGATTTTTGTGATAAATATATCCCAAACTCCTGAATCTGATGCTTATAGGATTTTGTATTGATAAAGGAACATATTTATATAAAGATTCCCATATTATAAGCCCCAATGTCTCATTCATGTTCATATATAACAGGCCACTACTATAAAAGAGAATGTAAATGGTAAATAAAGGCAACAAAAATGATGTGTTTAGTATTTTTGCCTGAGAAACTCTCTGGCCTGTTGCCTGTTATCAACACTAAAACTCCCTGTGCGTAAGTGCATTTAATTTAGCTGTTAACCTTTATACCCACCTGCACCAAACAGCACGATCCTGGCTAAAAGCAAGAGGAACCCATAAATGTCCTTTGGGCAGTTAAAATGCTGTGAATTACAAAAACAACAAGAAAAAATGCAAGTTGGATTTCTTTATTCATTTATTTTACAGAAAAAAAATTTCTAAATATACAAAATTGTGTACAGTTCAGTCAAATTTTCAGGGTATTATAGTCACATGCAGTCAATCGTAGTTCCCCAGTGTCAGTGAGGAGCGCAAAATGTAATGTTTTATACAAGACCTTGTTTGTACAGAACAGTTTGGAAATCAGAAAATTGGTTTGACCGCCAGCAGGCAGTTGGGTAAAACGGTGTACAGTCGTTCTTTTTGAGAAAACAATCCCGGCTAAACAAGATAAGCTTGTCCTAACTGGAGGTCTTACCTCTAAAATCATCAAAATTCTGTTTAACTGCTGAAGGAGACCAATTACTGATCTGTGAGAAACACTCATGTTGACAGTTTCCACCTACAGTTGCTTTCCTACTCTGGAGAAATAGTTGGTATATTGTGGGAGGACCAACCTCCACAGTTCCTCTGTTTGAGCTGACAAAGATCTTATTGTAGATCAAAATGTGGTTTGGTGGTCCAAAAAAAGAGTTGGTGGAGCATCAACAGTTTACAGGCTTTGCACTTTAAATCTCAGCTATACAACTTAAAAAGGATGTGTGGAATATGCACTTCTGAAGAGTCATATTAATTTTATTTAAAAAAAAAGTGGAAATCCCACAAGATCATTTCAACTTGTTTCCGAAAATTAAAAACAGAAAGTGTCATGAATATTCTTGAGTCATTTTCCTCACCAGAGGAGCTATTTTCTCTTATTCTACTGAACGAGCATTGGAAGTGGGTATTCTCTCCTGCCTTCTTAACACACTGACAGAAATTCCGACTTGTTTTTTAAAGGATTGATTCGCTAATGTTCACTCATTTGTTTATTCATTTATTTGCATTCGTAATGGCTTTGCTTTTACTTTGCATAATACATATTAGGAGTAATCCACATGGGAGATAATTGGTATTTGGTGAAGAGTTTCTCGTTCCTGCTGGCTTGTAATGATTTTATAATTTGGATTTTACATTTTGTCTGTTGCCTCTGTTTCACAGATATCTGGCTTTATACGCCTACAAGCCCCAGAAGGCTGACGAGCTTGAACTTAGGAAAGGGGAGATGTATCGGGTGACAGAGAAGTGTCAAGACGGGTGGTTCAAAGGCACCTCACTGAGAACTGCTGCCTCTGGTGTCTTCCCGGGAAACTACGTCACCCCCGTGTCCAGGTCAGTGAGCTAAGGGGATGAGGAGGGTGGAGGGTATTAAGGAACTATGTCATTAAAGCATCTGAGTGACAGCCACCCCAGACAAGGGCATGGCAGCCCACATGTCAAAGTATCCTTGGGCAAGATGCTGAACCCCAAATTGTTCCCGATGCTGCGTTTAGCGTTCGGTGTGTGAATGAATGTGATGGTGGCAGATGGCCACCAGTGTATGAATGTGTGTGTGAATTGGTGAATGAGCGTGTCTGTGGTGTGAAGCACTTTTAAGTGGGCGCTAAGACTAGAAAAGAGCTATGCAAGTGCAGTCTATGTACCATTCCATGTAAAAGTCATATTGATTTTGTGAAGTTATAGTACAGTCTTCTACCTCCTTTTCCCAAAATAGAAAAAGCCACATGTCCGGTGTGGCAGTGTCACCTATATTGGCTATTTGTGTGACATAGAAGTCTCTGCTGTGTTCCCTGGGGTGCTAGCATTTAGCCAGCTAGCATACTAAATCCCATGCAGCGCATGTGAGCAGAGCAATAGCAATCACCTTCTCTCCCACTCCATCCTGTCCTCATATCGTCCAGTATCCACACCACGTTCAGGCATGCCCGAACCCGTCCCAGAATGTATCTGCGTATTTCACACCCATATTATTTTCTGTTAAAAATCAGCTGTTGTCAGCTTGACAATGAAGTTCAAAAAAGGTTTTCTATCTTTGGAGCACGCAGTGGGCGATTTGAAGTCTGAGATTAGCACGGAGTGATATTGAGGAGTGCAGCTTCGAGTGAAGGCGGCAATGAAAAGGTCCGTGATTGAGGACATATTGTGTTTTGTTCATTCATGCTGCTAGCATTTGCTGGACATCCTGACTGTAGCTCTGTTTGGCAGTTACATGATGGCTAGAAATATAAAATAAGCCAGTAATATCTCAGGCATTCGTGTCATTTTCACATGGCATTTCAAGCAACTGGTATTTCAAAGCTTTGCTCCACTTATCATCCAGTTCATTTGGTTTGGTCATGTGAAGGCAGCAGTGTAATGCAATCAGACTAAGACCCCTAATTTTTTCCTCACACAAAGGCAGTAGTGGCGCACTCATTGTAATTTGCATTGTAATTTTTTTCGCGGTAATTTCCTGGCTCCGACTTTACTCGAATACAGATCAGGCTGAGCAGTGCAATTTTGCTTCTTGATACGCTGTGTAATTGCACTTGTGTTTCCGTGGACTCACACTGCCTCTTATCACAAAGGCACACCCAAAAAAACACGTTTCTGGGCTTGAGTTGGCAGAGGTACAATCTGCAGATACAGTGTTCCTCGTGCTGATAATGTATTCTTCCTGCTTCAGCCTCTGCTCCACACTGTGCACTGTCAGGATTCTGCTTTCACCTCTAGCCACCAAAAACTGCCAAAATTATTTTGCCACACCAACAGAAGCATATTCTGAGAAGTGCCAACCAGGAAGGGACAGTAAACTGCTGTGAACACACTACTCTTTCAGCAGGAAACTAAACCACATTTCACAGTATGTGGGACAACATGTGAAAGTTTAAACAAACCTTTACCTTTCTGTCTTCACTGATTCTGAACTGAATTAAAATTTCTGTCAGATGAAACTGGCTTGATGTTGCTATTGTTTGACTACCACATACTCAATGTATCACTATGATCCTCGCCATCATCACTGTTACTTTTGGCATCCTAAGCACTGTTATTCATAGCTGTTAAACCCAAATAAAACAGAAAAATGAGTGTACTGAAATCATATTTGGCAATTTAATTACCCTCATTATTCCTGTGTGTGTGGAAACATTTTCAGTGGCTGTTCATCTAATCTGTATTCTGCTCCACGATGCAGTCAAAGAAAAAGAGAGAAGTAGAAAATGAAAGCAAGGGAGAATTAGAATAATAGAATGAGAAAGAAAATAGAAAGGCTTAAATGAGGGAGAGGAAAATAATGAGAAGATGAAAAGAAAGATGTGGTACAGTGGGACAGACAGAGAGGATGAGTGCAGCCACAGGGTGAAAGACTGAACGGGTTGGAGAAAGAAGAAGAGGGGAGAGAACGAGGTAGACAAAGATGGGACGAAATTGAATATAAGATAGGAAGAGAAAGGAGAACATTATGAGACAGAGAAAATGATACAAAGAGATGAAACGGCTGCAAAAACAGCAGGTGTCCTTTTCCATTGGATATGAATGGCTGCTTCACATTCTGCAGTTATGCAATCTGAGAGAGAGAGAGAAAGAGAGAGAGAGAGAGAGGCAGGACAGGCGAGTAATCAAATGAGAGGCAATTTGTTATTTTTACGCAAGCATACTCTCTCCTTCTCCCTCCTTCCTCCTTACTTCTCCCCCTCCTTTGTCTGCAGTGCAGCTCAGAAATTTCTCAATATGATAATCAGAGGCTGCCAAAGATTCACACACACACATTGTAGAGTCAGACCAACACTGGCTGCCAAATAGGCATGTCATTCTTTCTAAAGAGCAGTTTGAATATTTACATATTTATCGGTTTTTGAATTTATTATCATGACTGATACAAAGATGCAAAGAACAGCATTTGATTGTTCAGACCACATCTATGAATGTGTTTGGATTATCCTTGATCAGTTGAGCTATTGGACAGATTTAATATCCAGGACATCCCTAAAGACAGTGTATAGACTCAAAATGACCCCTCTCAGTTATCATGTGTGACCACTAGAGGTGTGTGGTGGTGTCTGACCCTTCCCTTTGTCTGTATTGTCCCTTGTCTTCTTCCCTTTGTTAGACCGTTTATGGACCCCATGTGGGTCTGTGACCCCCAGTCAATAACAGATTGTGCAGTAACTAAAAAAACTAATGCTGATTCCTCTCTTCATTCTAGCCCGCTCGACCACCACTGCTCTATCTCTCTGGCTCCTTGAGTTGGGGAGTAGGGCACATTTGAATTCAAAGCCCACAGAAGTAACATAGCACTACTTTAACGTGTCGTAACGGCACACATGCTGCTTCATGAGCATTTTCCACTCTGGCAAGAATGCAGTTTTGCTGCAAAAAATGAATGCCTCTTATTTTTACAAATAGGTTGAAATCTTCAAAGTTGCTGATAGCAGCCAAAAACGTCTGTATGGGCCTTTACAAGCCCACACAACCCAAAAAAATAAGCAGTAAGCACGCAGTCCATAGAGAACCTCAAATCAAAGAGTCTGTGAATAACTTGGTTGTTGCTGTTGGTACATGCACACATGCAGTACAGACACACACGGACAGCCATAACTCTGTATGTGTGTGACAGCAAGTCGATGGGCGGCCATAAGAGTGTGAATACCGCCGAGTCAATAATGTTCAGCTCACTGTTCTGCCATTCAGCACTCTGCAGACAGAAACTTGAGCAGCCTGCAGCTCCATATATGTTACAGTAGGACATTAAGTCGTGCTGATCCACCGGTCAGATAATAGCACTGAAATCACTCACTTTGACGGAAGATAATAGTGCTGTTTGCACCTCCTGCTCTGCTATTATGGACACGATGCTGGCTATTAACATTTTGTATTAAACGAGCCTAAGAGACAAGCAGCTCTGTGGTACTCAAGCACCCTTCTACCAGGTTTTATGAAAACCAGGCAAGTAGTTCTTCTGTTATACTGCCGACCAACAAACAAACAAAATCTAAAACATAACCTCCTTTGTGGGTGTAAAAAGCATGCAGTAAAAAGACTGTTTCTAAATCAATACACTTTCTGTTAACATATGACTAGTGCTGATAAAAGCAAAAAATGAAAAGAAATCTGATCTTTATTTTAACAGTTGAGGTATATATGGACAATCCAACAGCCCTCACCCCTCTCTCCTCCGCAGGGCTCCGTTTGGAGTTGGTGCTTCCCGGGGCTCGTCTCTGTCCAGTCCAGTAGGAGGAAGTGGGTGTAGTAAAATCTCCGACCCTTCATCCCCCGGGTCCCCGGGGCCCTCTTCGTCCCGTCCCTCCACCCCACTGGTAAACTCTTGTAACCCCGCCAGTCCTGCCTCCTCTCCGCAAACTGCCGCCGCCCAGCTGAAGAACTGCCTGCGCTCCAGTCAGCACACGGCAAACCAGGCACGCACCTCAATGCAGCTGGGTAAGCATAAAAACACACACAGTGTTAGAAATACACATTGTTGGTCTTAATCTTTAAGCACTGGATTCATTAAGATGCATCTGTTTCTAGGTTTGTTCCTATTTTAACACATTGTTGATCAAACACATACAACACACCTTACCTTACATACCTTAGTAAATAAATGATTTATAACTCCAAAGTGGCACTCAAGATAGAAAAAAGTGAGAACTAAGTGACACAAGTTGAGCTACACTTGTGAATAACAAACAGCCTGCTACTCTGTAACAAGAAGCAGCCACATTAAAGCCTCCCAATATGACACCATGTGAGAGGAGAGCAGAATCCTGTTGCATCCCTCCAGAGAAATGTTAGTGAAAAGAAAGTTTCTTCCCTCACATGGAGAGGCGTCTGCAATATCAGGCCGTGCATTAAGACTGCTCATCAGCCTACAGGCTTAAAGGAGCAGAGTGCAGATCATTTGGGTCCTTGCAGCATTTAGTCTCTGATTACAGAATAATAGAATATTGATCGGTCATTAATTCAAGTAGCTTCTGCACCATGTAAAAATTTGCAGGCATATGCTCACAGTAGCCTCTTTAACCTCCGGTTTCGTCAATGCTGTTAGTCATGTGTAAAAGAAAATCGGAGCTAAGAAAAATTGGGTGAAAGCCCAACAAATGAATGAATAGGATGAGAGCCAATTAGTGTTATTCAAATTCAGCAGGTGGCCACAAGTTTGTGGACATTTGACCATTAAAATCATATTGTTGAGTATCTCATTCCTTAACCAAAAGCACATGCAAGCTTGTGGACAAATATTTAAGTATATGTATACTTAAATATACTGTGTCTATATTAATGCAGAGTCACATACACCATATATCATTTGAATTAAAATGAATAGCCACAGTTACTCAAAAAAAAGGTTATGTATTACTCATTTCTCCTCATTACTACCTGCCAACAGTAATACATTACTCTACACTTTATATTACTTTTCTGGTACATTTCACAAAATTAGTCATTGTGTCTTTTCACCCCAGATTCATTCCAGCCATAAGTTGGAGTTTTATTGCTTTTTACCCTTTTGTCTATGATTAAAATCCTCTTATGTTGGACCATCCTCACAACAGTGATATTTCAACTCTAATGCATTCCTTCTAATGTGAAGAAACTATTAGTTCTACAACTATCACAGGGCTTTAAAAGAGACAAAAACACATTCACGCTCACACCTACTGGGAATTTTGAGCCTGCATTTCACCTAGCCATGTGGTGCATTTATTTGAGGCACTTTTGCCTTAATAAGATAGAGAAACAGTACAGAGGTGATAGGAAATGAGGGGAGAGGGATGAGAGGTGACATGCACCTCGAACTGGGGGCATTGCAATTATATTGTGGCTGTCTGAGACCCCTTTGGGCCTGCAGGACATCTCTAACCTGCATGTCTCTTGACTGTTGAAAAAAAGCACAGAGACTAGAGAAAAACATGTAAACTACACACACGGAGAACACAGAGTGTTGTGTTCTCGCTGTGAGGTGACAGTAGTAACAACAGAGCCGTCATGCTGAGAACAATTTTGCATTGAAAAAGTATATTATGTGATCTCCTCTGATGCTGTTGTTGGAAGCAAACAGCATGCACCCATCCTCGCTTTCTGCACTATATGAACCCAGTGAATCATCGCTGAGCATAAGCCACTGCTGCAGAACAGCTACAAGAACATACTGTAACTCAAAGAAGAATAATTTAGCACAAGTGCAGCAATACGACATGCACTCAACGTAAAAAAGACACACACAGCCTGCTCTCAACACAAAGATGTCACTAAGAGCTCTGATCGCACACGGGAACCGTTTGTACTTGCCAGGCACACACAACACACACACACACACACACACACACACCTGTGTCTGTACAAGGTCTAGATCATATCAGCCTTGTTCTCCGCTCGGAGTCTATTCATCTCTGCAGAACCCCTTTCTCTCTTCCTCTTTGTGTGTTTTCTTTCTCCCTCTGAGAAAATAACGGTGACCAGTTTTTTGGGAGCCTTAAGAGTACACACTGTGAGAACACTGCCAAGAATAACACACACACACACTAAGACATGTGCACTCCCACGTACACAGACACACAAGTGAACACAGACGCACAGCTGAATGACATCACTGTGCTTTTTGTTTTATGGAGGCGTAATGACAGAGCTTCATGCCTCTCTTAGTCCACCTCTTTCCTTCTCTCCCTCTGTTTTTCTCTCCCTCTCTCACTCTCACACACACACAAACAGACACACACACACACATACACATCTGGTCTCCATTACAAAATAAAGTATGTGCATAGTTCTGGCGTTTAGTGGTTTTATCACATGACCAGCGCGCCTCTCTATGGATTTCTGCCTGAGTACTGCAGTGTAGCAGAGCAGGTGGCTAGGAACTGTGTGTGTGTGTGTGTGTGTGCACGCGCATGTGTCTATGATTATGTGGGTGTGTATTTTTGTGTTCTTTTATCCTCATGAGCACAAATGACCTCATACAAACTGAAGGCTGAGAAAAATGCTCTAAAACTCAGGACATCTCAGCCAGTTTTTTTTTTTTATTTTTACAAGAGGTTTGCTCAGAATGAGCCAGTTAACCATCGATTCACTGTGTGTTACATACATTCACATTTTTTGCATTTTTGGTTTGAATTTTGGACCTTGACTTGTTTTCTAGTATTTGTTTTAGGAGGAGTTAACATTTAAAAATTATACTTTTCCTTTTAGAAAGAAATATGATATTGTCAAACTTCTCTTTTATCTTTTATTGTTATTTTTACAGTAAATTGAAATTTAATTAACTTATTTTTGTGCATCACTATTATTATAATTTTTTATCTAAGATTTCTATTTTTTGTTTTTGCATCATTAGTAGTTTTATTATTACAGTTGTTGTAATTAATATAGATTTAATTGTCTTTTTTCCCATTATTTGTATTATTTACTTATGTTAACTTACCATGTCTATCTCTTCATGTATAGAGGTATTTACCTTTGTACATTTACATGTCCAGAAATCGTCACTGAAACTTAAAACTCACCTGCTGATCCCTGAATGCCCTGAGATTTTATTCCATAAAACTGTGATAAAAAGGACACGAGTGCTCTCAGAACGTTGGCGTGTTTCCTGCCAAGACGAGAGATTAATGCACTCATTAAAAGTTTCTCACAATTACAATAACACTCGTGTGTTTTTAGTCCACAGTCCTCCTGCCGGAAGCCCAGAGCGCCCCACGGTGGCCCTCTCCCCCCTGCGCCCTCAGAGCTCCTCCCCCTCACGCTGCCCTGGCCAATCAGGTCGCCCTCTCTCCATGGTGTCGCCAGGACCCAGCTTAGGGCCCTCACCCCTCTCTTCCCCTGCCTCGAGGCCCCTCCTCCCCCTCTCCTCCCCTCTCTCCTGCCTCACGCCTCCTAACGTGTCCGCGGTGCTCCTCAACGGGGACCCAGCCTGTCCCCTGCAGCCACCGTCACCGGGCCCCTCCCACGCACCCACCCAGGGCATCCTCGCACCCAAAGTAGAGAAGGTAAGCACCACCCTCACAAACGACTGCAAAAGCCCATTTTAGATGAGAGTCAATTATCACCGGCTTGTTTTAAGATTTGCGCCAATGTTCAACAGTCATGCTGTGAAAAATCCTCTGTGGAAACAGACACTGATTCCTCCACCAGCAGTCGCCTCAATTAGCTGGATCTGCATACAAAACAGTTCTAGTGTTTTGAGAAATGAGAGCACTTGTTCTCTAATAGAATAATTGGATGTCTTGCTTCTACAATGCAACTTGTATTATTTTCACCACATGCATAATCAAGAGCCGGATGCAGAACTTCACACTTGTTTTCCCGTGGGAATTATAAGAAGTCACTCGCCAGCTACATCAAGACGAGACAGACTGTGTAAAAACGGCTTCCCAAAAACAAAACTCACAGCTCTTGATCATAAAATAAGCAATGGTTCAACGTCTTTTAATTAATGTTTGATTTTAATTTAATAAGAACACAGCCTTCTGACTACAACTAAAGATTATTTTCTTCATCGTTTAATCTAATTTTCATCTGCTTGATTAACCCTCTGAACGCCAGGCTGTTTCCTGTCACATGATTTTACTCACTGTTTCTCACTGCAGTATATCAGTCCTGTACCTCTATGGAAACAACACAACCATAGCGAAAAAGAGGAAAGAACTCAACATTGTCTTCTGTGCACTATAATACAGCAATCATTTAAAAAAAGAAAAAAAAGTTATTTTGGAAAAACTGGTTAAAATGCAGTCTCTATATACAATATTGTTTTACAATAGTGTTACGATAACTGCATTAAGCGAACAAAATCCTTCTTATTTCACACAACTCAGCTCCACTAGCACATACAAGTGCGAATGGAAAAACCACACAGTGCTACTTCCACTTCCTTTAATACCGTTTTAGTCATCTTCTAAAAAAAAACTCACCACATATATTTTAATTTACTTCAACACCATACCAGCTGAAGAAAAGGTGTTTTTATCTTCTAGACATTACATCTATGTGTGTGTGAATTCTGTTGTGTGTTTGTGTGTGAGATGTGCCTGTTGTCCTCTTCTACCTCAGTAAGTATCATTCACCCAGGCAGCTGGCACAAACGCTGAATGCCGCGCTATATGTTGTGAGATCTGCGGTGTTAAAGCTGTGGATGGTAAGTCGGGCTGCGCTGACAGTGAAGGATGGCAGCGAAAGCTCGCATCTGTCTCAGCTCCATTTGTTTCACTGTTGGCTCCACTGTCTGGGACAGCTAATCTATGGCTAGCTGACAAACAGCTCATTGACTATGGAACAGCAGGCAGCGGCCTTGTTTACATCGGCACACTCAAAGATGGCTTGAACCGGATTCAGGATTATTACTCATGTGCTGAATATATCTCTTAAAAGTTAGAACAAGGTAGTTAGAGTGCTGCTCTATCTGTCATTCTGATATTAAAGAATGCCCCCAACTTATCACAGGTACAAATTGTGTTGTTTTTTGTTTGTTTTGTCATTTTGAAATCATTCCGATTTGTTCTGGAACGCTTTTCTCATCTTCCTATAAATCCTAAGTGACAACCTGCCTCCCCCAGCCGAAATGAGCTACTGCCTTACCCAAAACGACCTCTCAATATGGATTTGGCTGTAGTTAGAGCATCCAATTATGATCTAAATGCTGTTTCGGAAGCCTCTAAAACCCTGACAAGATTAAGACCCTGGAGGACAACCAGAGTGCTTCTCAGTTTTGGGGCAGAGTAACTCAGTAGATTGCATTTAAAAGAACAATATGTCATTTTCTACAACTAGGGGTCTCTCAATCAAAACAGTAACAAAAGACAGAGTTTCAATATGGTCCAGCTGTAACACCTGAAGTCAGCTTTTCTCAGAAAGCATTCCCTCCGTGTTCATCAGTCAGGAGGTTTTTACCGTAGAGGTTTCCTCCTCTGCAACACAAACAGAACCAGAGAAAACCGGTAAAAACAACGAGGAAAGTACATTAAGAATCAGTGTTTCTCCAGCAGTGTTTGGCAGACAGCTGCCACTAATGCTTGCTCAGCTCGCTTCTCTGATAACTAAAGACCCAGGTGTCTGAGTCCTTCATTCGGTCCTTCATCCGGTTAAAAAATAAAGTTAAAAATGAACAAAATATAAAAAATGTTAAGGTAAAATGTGGCTTAAAACTGACTCATGGCAGACAAACACAACACTGACACATATGCGAAGGGGAGATGACGCCATTGACAAGCGACCAAATGAAACTTATCTAAAAACATTGAGGACCAGAAAAAAATGTACATAGCTCTGGTTGTTTTTAGACATTTTATTGCAGAGAAGTTAAATATTATATGCCAGAGTGTTGGCACAAAAAATGAACTGTTGTCAGTATCAGTCCCATCAGAGTATCCCTTTAACAATGTTCAGCCTAACGCTGCTTCACAGCTCTTACCTTTGCTGCTTTGATCTGAGCGGAGCAGAAACTTGAGGTTTGAAGTCAGGGTGGCGATGAGGCCGCACAGAGTCGCTCTTTGTTACAGAGGAAATGATGAAGCTGCTATGATAACTGTCTGGCAGACACAGTTAGGGTAATCTCTATTCGACACACTGTCACACTGTCTAGAGCGCAGACAGCATTACAGACACATATCACGTTGGACATTGAGATGTGTTTGTAGACCGTCTCCAAGATGTCTGCGCACACAGGGCAGCTGCCAGCTGAAAGGCTGGCAGAAGTTGCCTGCAGGATTTCAGAAGGTCCAGAAAAAGTCTACAAATGTTTAACTGTATATTCAAGAGGGCTTTGGGCTTATATAATAACAGGCTAAATATGGAGCTATCATGATCCAATTTTTCTTTCACATGATTTACATCAAAAGCGTTTAAAGAGTTTTAAAGCGTGGGTTGGTAAATGATAGAGTAATTAGATCGGGGAGGTGGACAGAAACTGGCATCAAGCGCACCATTCCTCTCATCCTTGAGCAATATTTAAGGGTATTTTTGAAGTGGAGTTGTATGAGGTGCTTATCTATAGTCAGTGTATTAAATCTACAGTAGATGGGGGTCGGCATGCTCCCAGTCGGTGGAGAAGCAGGTGGAATACCTGCATGGAGGCAAAGCAATGGACAGCAGTCAACATCAGTTTATGGATGCTCTATATTTAGAATATTTTCATCACTTCACTGAGCTGTCAGTCAGCCGTGTGTTATAGTGACTTTGGTGAATCTGACCGAACAATTTAAACCACCAAAGTCAAATAATAACACAAAAAACTAATCAATAGAGACAGAGGTAGACAATAGCTCCCATGTTCTGTGAGGTAAAATCATTGTTTTTGTCAATGGAGTCTGGTGGCTTTGAAGAGAGCAGAACAGCTTCATTAAATAAATATTGCACCAGCCTAAACTGGATTCTTCCTAGATGTGATTGTTTTTAGGTTGTTGTATGCAAGTGTTTGGATTTTTTTTGCAAGCAAGCATGGAGGATCAGATAAGAAGAGGGAAAACTTCTTCAGTTTAGTTTCAGCATCCTGCCAGCGTGCTGCCGAGCAAGGCACTCTCCCAGTGCTCATTGCAGAATAAACTGTGAGCACATGCTGCCATCTGGTGGTTCAATCTGGAACAACAGCAGCAGTTCTCTGCCCGCGTACACAGACACACACACAGAGAGAGGAGCACACACCCACAGGAGGCAGATTAAGCCTTTAAGCCTGCAGATGAAAGAGGAGAGGGAGTAATTATTCACTTCTTTCTGCCACTTTCAGTCCCTCCTTCCCTCTCTCTCTCTTTCCACATCCCTCTGTTCTCCCTGCTGTCATTTTCTGTCCTCTCCACTACCTCTCCTCCTTTCTCAGTCCCTCCTCCTCTATTCATTTCTCCCTTTGTATCTTGCCATTTTTTCTCTCCATCTTCACCTCTCACCCAAATTATTTGCGTTACAGGAAGGAAATATATGTTTGTGCAATATTTTATGTGTACACTCAGTGAGCATCATGAGATCTACGTAAAATAAGTGTATGTTTTTGGGGAAAACAACGTTAAATAGAATGTTAACAAATTCCTAATCCTGTGAGAAATGATCAAGTGGTGTATTTAGGGAAATGCGTGTCTCTAAAGCGCCTCTATTTGGAGTGTTAAAGCCGGGAATGCTGTTTGTTTTCTATGGTTGCTCTGCTGAGTCAAAGTGTTTATACAGCCTCTCCTGCTTAGTAAGCACTTTTCCTGTACTGTCCTGTCTCTATACTAAGTCTGGTCATTAGGACTATGAATTATTATTATGTCTTTTTTTTATTGCTTGATTTTGATCTGATATTGCAACAGTTTTTTGTCACTTATGTCAGGAATTTTGTAGCAGTGTCGTATTCAAAAGTTTGGTTGTTGAATCTCAGTGATTGAATTTAGTTCTGACTTTCTGTCTGTTCAGCAGGTACATTTTTGGGTTGCACTATTTGTACCAATTAAAGCCACACTGATATGGGATTTTTGAGCCTGATGCTGATACTGATTTTAGAGGGGGAAAATCATTAATAACCAGTTTGGCAGCTGATATAGTAATTTATTTTAGCTCAAATGAAAATAGACCCTTTTTATGTGGATTGTGCTTCAATTTTTCACCACTGAATAAATGTATCCAGAGAGCTACTTTCTCAAACATGAAACTTTATATATTTAACATTGTAATTATTATTACACATTATACAAACAATATATTACATTATCGCGGATTCTAGAAATGATGACTGAGATTATAAAGAATAAATAGGAATAAAATAAATAGCTAAATAAACCTCATTACCATTCAGTATCAGTCAATTGCTAACCATAAAAAAAGAGGAAAATTAATCGCAGAAAGTGCTGTAAAAATCAACTGAAATTAAAGCCAAAAGTTCTCCTGCTTGGTCTTATTTTTTATAGTTTAGGTTATGAAATAGTACCACAGTAATTCCCAGTGACTAAGTGTGTTTGACTTTATAAACAGCGGAAGAATGTAGCTAAGTGCAATTAATCAAGCACTCAACCACATTTTTTGAGGTACTTTACTTGAGCATGTTCATGTTTTGCTATTTTCTATTTCTACTCCACTACATTTCAGAGGGAGATCGCTGCTTTTTAATTCACTACAGATATTTGAAACCTTTAGGAAAAAAAAAATAATTAAATTGAGTTTTTTGCAGTTCATTATTTGTCATTCAGTAAGGAAAATCTGAAATATTTTCTGCATCAAGCCTCAAACATGAGGATATGTGACTTCTCTTTTTAATATTATTGTAAATGTAAGATATTGAGGTTTATGGACTGTTGGTCAGACAAAATTAGCTACTTTGCCATTTTAACTTGAGCTTTGAACTTCAATTTTTCACTATTCATCACAATTGTTTAAAAAATATTAAATGGATCAATCAATCAAGTTACAGCCCAAAACCCAAATACGTGTACTGGGTCATTTCTGTAAGGAAACTTAATGCGGTGTGGTGTTTTCTGTTCTCCTGAGGCTTTTTCTCTCACAGATTGTTACTTTGATCGCTGCATGTTTACTGACAGCTTCTGCTTTTCACAGCAGTCATGAAGCACAGGCTGGTTTGCTTTAAGCCTGGTTCAGTAGTGGACTGTATTACTGAGCCATCTGCAAAGGATTGCAAATTTGGTGTGACAGCTGGGCGGGAAAATAAGTGCTGGAGAAATGGATGCATCTAAAAGTTTAAATGTACTGGAGAAATGATAATGTGATTGTAAGTCACGATTATTCCAAAATAAGCTGTGAGTGGTAATGGGCCGCACGCTGCTCAGCGTGTTTATAAAGTGATATTAGGAGAAATCATTCAAACAGGAGCAAAGGAAGTGAAAGGAGGTGGCTTGATGTTCTCTGATGTGAAGAGAGAACAGAGAGAAATATTAACCAGTAATGATCAAAGTCACCAGGTTTGCACTAACAACGTGAGCAACAGATTCACACAAAGAAAACACAAAGTCTTTACACGTTCAGAAGCTGAGAGGGAAAATACACAGGAACAAAACGCCAAACAACAAAAAATCTGTTAAATAAATGTTACTCTAAAGGTGCTTGATGTTAAACACATTATGTGACGTGTCAGGCTGAAACAGATAAATGTAGTTTAAATGATGTGCTAGTTGTCTGTGCAGCCTGTACACAAACAGAGTGCATTCACACTTTGATAAACACTGACAGGTTTGCGCTGTAGTGAAACACCTCAAGTCTGATAATTGTGTTTTCATACTGTTACTGAGAAACATTAGACACCTTTGTCATGTTTGTCGTCTGGATGTCATTAAGTTGCACATTTCTGATATGTTTTAAACAACTCTCTTCTCATTACGGTGTCACTGATTTGTCTTCAGGAGCTTTAGTGTTGCTCTTTTTGAAGCAGAGTTTAATTTGTTCTTGGTTGTTAATCCCTTCTTGATAGAAATGTTTTGTCAGTGGCTGATGTGGTGAACAGGTCACCAGCTCTCTTTATGTTAGAGTTGCTCTCCGTAACTCCCTGTTGCTTTGTATTTATTTATTTAAAAGAAGAATCCTTCTCCCTCCGCTACTTTTCTTTTATTCTAATTTGACTAGTCATATTTTTTTTCCTTTTTATTTATTTAACACAATGTATAATGGCAGTAAATATAGGACGTTACATGGTGGAGATGGTGATCACGATAAAACATCCTTTTATAAATCTATTGAACATTAGACTGATAAATATGTAGTACATATGAATGTCAGGCTCAGGTGTTGGAATGGGAACCATAATTTTTTAAGTCTATGAATTTTTAACTATTATCTTGCTGGAATTTTTTCCATGTTAAAGAAATGTTTTATGTTTATGTTTATATATTAAGAACCGAACTGTCTGAATTTAGAGTTTTTCATTTTGCTTATTAACTTTCATGCTTCCCACGGCCATGACTACTGTCCATCATGGTTTTGAAACAATGAAAAAGTGGAATGTAAATAAATAAATAATACTTGGTCTAGCAGCTCATGTGTTGAAAGAAAAGATGGCTGAGGCAGAGACAGAGCTGGTGTAGCGGCTTCATGCATCTATGGAGAAAAAAGAGGAATTATGCTCAGGCATGCTCAGTATTGATCCACATTGTCATGAGTCAGACTGTAAAATCGGGCCAAGCAGCAAAGGAAACAAAGGTGTTTTGTCCTCCTCGTATCACACAGACTGACTGAAGAATGAAGCATGAATGGAAAAACATGTCTTCCTTCATAGTTAACATGAAGAAACACTCTCTATAATCAGTATAGTTGATGCTTAAGGTTCACATGTTTAAACAGCTACCTGTCTGTTCAGGATTCACATTGTGATTGAGCCGGCATTCATACTGGGAACATTATCTTAATTACCAGGGTTGTCTGAGTTATTACTGTAATAACTCCTCCTATCAGCATTGTTTCTTTCTCTCTGAAGAAGAAAAGGATTGAGCTGCTTTTTTTTTTTTCTCTTTATGTGATTCTTGACCTCGATCTACTTGTTCAAAGAATAGAATATGCCAATCTTTTTGTGGAATACAGTCATAGAAACATATCTGCTTTAATGACCAGAGGTTGTGAATGGGAGATGGGCTGATAAAGACCAAATGTGTCTCCTAAATGTATATATTTGGCATAAAAAGTGTCATAAAAAAGAAAACATTAATGTTTCAGTCATTCAGGGTTCATGAGACTTTTTTTCAGCCGACCTTGTTTTACTGTCCGCCCTCTGATAGAATAAATGTGCTTTTATTACCCGTTTTATTCCTTGTGTCTGATGGAGTCAACAGGAAAATATTTGTCTATTTGTAGTATAAATGTTATTTTTTTATTAATGCGTCGGGAGTGCATTTGTGGTGTCTTTATGTAGCGAAAAGAAAAACACATTCTATAGAGGTATTGTTTACACAGACACCATTTTCATTACCATCCTGTCACTTTTCAAGATATGCTTTATGAAAGCTATATTCCTGTATATCTCACCACCATCTCTGTGTGTTTGTTCCTCCCTCCTCTCTCTGCATCTCCTCTTTCATCTCCCTCATCCTCAGAAGGAGAGGAAAGCAGGAGGTTTATTAAAGCTCCTGTCGGGGGCGGCAGCCAAGAAAAAACCTCGCTCACCTCCCTCCTCCCCGCCCACCCACGATCCATCGCTGGCTGGTCAAGGCGCCGTGGCCACCGACCCCACCCACCATCCTCACCACCATCACCACCACGCCCGCTCAGGTTCCTGTCCGATGGCGTCACAGGGGAGAGCCGGCTCCTGTCCAATCGAGAGCGAGATGGCGGGGGCCATTGGGCTGGAGCCTCTGCACAGGAAGTCTGGTTCTCTGGACACCAATTTCCCACTGTCGCCTCCTGCAACACGTGCCGGCAACGCTCTGATGGTCCTCCGGCCTGAACCCAAACCCCTGTCCAGAGAGAGGTGACCACACGCACACACACACACAGGAGAAATTAACATAATCGTGCTCTTAATAATGCTAAGTACAAGTCAAGTCAAGTGAAACTTGACTGTTAATAGGATAAATTTATTTGCAGCCAGGTGAAAGGGAAGAACAATAAAAAACTGTACAAATGGTACTAATATGTAAGATCATTTCACATGGAGACAAAAAACTGCAAATTGCAAAATACATAAAGTGCCTAGAATACATGTTGAGTTTGCGCTTGTCATTGCATGAATAAATTGCAAAGACCACGTGTGAGTTTAAGCTTCTGATTGCCGTGCAGACAAAAGAGACTTTGAATCTTTTTGTCTTTTGAACAGGAGCTTTTTATCCGTGGCCTGACAGCAGGAGCTACCTTAATCAAGGTGACAGTTTTCACTTGAGAAAACTGAAAAAAGCACAAAGCATGAGGCGGGCGAACCGCAAAGTGGACAAAGCTCTTTCCAACCCACTAAGGAATCTGGAGTTTGATTTTATTTTCACTGAGCCGGGGAGGAGGGGCCAGGTTTAAATGTGTTTTTTACAAACCGTAAGGGACGATTCCTGAACGGTTTGCCTCAACTTTTGACACACAATAGAGTCAGAAAGGATCGCATTTGGACAAAAGGGTGGTGCTAACTTACCAGCATGGTAAGCAAGGTGCATCTGTGATTCCCATTAACTGTCATATTCATTTGAATGCTAGTTTTGGTTAGTGCAAATAGGCTTAAAACAAAATGTACCTCCTGGAAGAATAAACAGCCAACTCCTTGAAGTGTCTTTTTTTACAACTGAATGCTAAATCAAGTGAGAAAAGAGGCATTTTCTCATAGACTTCTACACAATCTGACTTATTTTTTCATCGAGTGGAGTCGCTGGCCATTAGAAAAAATTAAGGTTAAAAGCTACATCCACTTCATTTACAGTCTATGTTACAAACATAAGACTTCAAATGCCTTTCAACAATTTCTTTGTTAGGGGTTTGTCAAAAGGCACTCTGGGAACTGTCGGCAATTATTAAATGAAGTGACCAAGGCAGGTCAATGGAGCATGTGGTCCAGAATTCGTTGAACAAATTGATGTGTAGCAGATTATCCCAAGGTTGAGTTTTCACATTTCTGTCTAAACTCAGGAACGTACCGACACTCAACACTCTCACCTGCACTGATGAAATTCTTCCAGGAGTTTTCTTTCAGCATGTGATGTGTCCGCAGTGTTGTCGGTGTTAATAACCCTCTCTGTGTGTGGCAGGTATCGTGTGGTGGTGCCCTATCCCCCCCAGAGCGAGGCGGAGATTGAGCTCCGGGAAGGAGATGTGGTGTTTGTGCACAAGAAGAGGGAGGACGGCTGGTACAAAGGCACCCTGCAGAGGACAGGACAGACCGGCCTGTTTCCCAGCAGCTTCGTCGAGAGCTTCTGAACTGCAAAGAGTGGACAAAAGAACAAAACACTGTTCCTGATTCCTGAGTTGCAAAACACACAGACGAGCTTCACGGCTGCACACAAACATGAAGGATGGACCGATATTGGTTTCCAATGACACCTTGAATTGAAGATTTTAAAAAGTAATTAATCTGGAGGTTTCTAGTTTCATATTAAGGTCAAAATAAAAAATTTAGGCAAACAATCATCTTCTGAAATAATAAGATTAAATGCTATTGAACACTGGCACAAAACATCATTAATAGTAATTGTCCCCAGAAACCCATATCAGTCCAACAATTTCTCACACACACACACACACACACACACACACACACACACACACACACATAGAGAAAAGTTGGCCCCAGCTTCAACCAGCCACACAGGAAGCAGGGCAGCTTTTCCCGCCACTTGCCCGGAGACAGCGTCCTGTCCGAGGGGCTCCGCCGGATTGTTTGTCCGGACCCGTGATGTTGACTACTGAAGGCACACAGACTCAAACAGCACAGAAAGACAAACCCTGCCTCTCAGTTCTCCTCCTTGGCATCATCCACTAGCAACCACGAGCACAAAAAGCATCAGCTCTGCTTCACACTGAGACCTCAGAACTTGAATTCGGGTGCAGATTTATCGCCAGGTGACGAGGGAAAGTGTGTGAGCCTCCAGTCCAGGATCATTGTCTAGTTTGTGACAACAAGCACATGTGTTTCTTACCAACCCGATATATGTTAATAACAATGCATGTAGCATTATTATGGTTTTTTTTTATAGATGTTGAAACTGTGTTGTCCCAAACTAGTCATGATGTGATCATCTCTCACCAAACAAAAGGTGCAAAATATGAATTAGGTGGTTCATTCTTCTATTTATATATCTCGAGTAAATTTATACAGCCATTTGTTTTATTTAACTTTGTCCCACAGCTGGTTAAACTGAATAAGCTGGCTTGCTGAATGTAGGAAGAAACAAAAAAGCTGAGCCGAAACTCTTTAATGAATTGATTTGTATTAATAATTTTTGTTATCTTTATGTGGGGATATAGAGACAAAGAATGCACTTGATGAAAATGTTAAACAACCTGCCAATATAACGACATATACAGTATTTTACAGTTATTTATTTGACAAACGGGATTTCCGTCGCTACTTATCACATCCTTCAGTTTCTTTCCTAAAGCGGGCACAAACCTCTGTAGTCGGACAAAAATCCAGCCCTTTCAGTCTGGAATG
Organism: Serranus cabrilla; assembly: GCA_903364295.1. Classification (NCBI taxonomy): domain Eukaryota; kingdom Metazoa; phylum Chordata; class Actinopteri; order Perciformes; family Serranidae; genus Serranus; species Serranus cabrilla. The sequence continues at coordinate 397,951 of CAFUXE010001028.1, forward strand.
TAAGAATTCCTGATCAAACTAACAAAAAATGTAGTTGAAATAATGCAGAGCTCAGAACTACAACACATTCTTGCTTCCTCAGCCTTTTTTCTTGAGATACTGTCGAGAGTTTTCGTCTGGCTGAAGCAGCAACATTGGGAAAACCAAACGTGTGCGGATTCGATGCTCACAGCAGAATGTACGGTGGAGTCAGAAAGGCAGGGACGCAAGATTCTCATCACACAACTGCCAACCTTTGACAACAACTTTTCCTCTGATCTCGTCGACCTCTAACGAGTATTTTTGTACGGCTTCAGTCAGTGTACAGTCAGTCTGCTTTGTGAATTTCTATGTCCTGAGTGTGGATCCAGGCTGGTCTCGTTTACATCCAGCCACAACCATCTACCTTGTTTCCCCTGTTTCTGGAGATAGAAGCAAAGCGAAACTCAGAGCTTGACTTGATAACTGTGTGTGTGTCTGTCTGTCTGTCTGTGTGTGTGTGTGTGTGTGTGTGTCAGAGAGTAATACATGGTGTCAGTGAAAGAACATAATTAATTAATAGTTTTCCTCGCCTGCTGTTTTTAAAATCTGGCCCAGAATGAAGCACAAACATCTAACGGCCATGTGCACACAGGTGACGCTCTCTCATTGGCCGAGCACACAAATGTCTAACTGTCGTTGGCTGAGCACACTTGAAACTTCTTGTTGAATGGCATCAATGAAAATCTTCCAGAGTCAACAAAACGCTGCAGCGTCAAAACAATTCTGCCATTTCTGATTCCCACATGATGTGACTGCAGAATAAAAACACCCAGACATGAGACTCAAGAAAACAAGCACAAGGCACAAATTATACTGCAGACAACACCCCTCCTAGATAATGTTTTACATGAGATTTTTTCGATGAGAATTAGAAAGTGCATGAAAAGTGATATTTATAACCTATTGATAGGTGACCTATCAACGATGAGTCAGAAGCACAAGCAGTTTGTTTTTTGAAGGTTTCAAACTGTGAAGGAAAGTGAAAAAAACATGGAAGGGAAATAAACTTTACAACGTGAATACAGCCCGGCCTGCAATCATCTCGTGGCTGCTGGCAGTACAGTATGGGTAATCCTGTACGTCTGGAGCAGCAGATGAAACCAAAAATGATTCGAATAAGATTTCGCCACAGAGTCAAGCACACACACATACACTTAAAGGCGAGGGCTAGTCTGACAAATCTTTCTTTTTTCTTCAAAATCACAGATAAGAAGCACCCAGTTTAATTCTTTACATTTTCAACGCTTAATTGAGTAATTTTGTGTTTTTATTCAGTCATACGGTGTACTAAACTGTGGTATTTGTGGGGCTTTTAATTGAGTGTTGAGGTTTAGCCAAGTAAAAATGCCAGTTTATTGAAAAGGGTCAAAACTAAATGTCACATTTCGGCAGAAGATATTAGTTATCGGAGGCTTTAATCCAAAAAAATATCTGCATTGGCCTTCAAAACCTGTCAGTCAAATCCTAGTGCCTACAAATGCCAACACACACACACACTAAGTATTTACATCAGGCCTCCTTTTGTCTCTTCCTGTCTTCTTACTGGTACAATGAGCCTGCTGGTTGTTTTTCTCGCAGCTCTGCTTCGTTTGACTCGATGACAAAAACCAGCAGATCCCAGCACAGCTCTGCACAAACCCCGAGCGAGGTCTCCCCTCATGTGTTTGTACGCCGGCTGAACAGAGGACTCTAATTTCTATTGAGTGAAACTTAAGCACAAGTCCTCATTTGTGTCGGATCTCGACAGTGTTGTTTTGTTTTGGTTGATGCTGTGAGGAGGAGGAGAAGCGTTTACAACAGTCAAAACATCAGGAATTAAAACCGCAGTGGTCACTTTACAGAGAATATCCCGAACCACTGGTTTCACAAATGTTTTCATGTCGTTTGTGTTTTATTGATGTAAGCTTGTCTTTTGCCTCAAGCTTCCTGGTTGTAAATACCACTTCAGAACTTGTGATGATGGCTCGATGAGATTGTGAACGAGCCATCAGCAGCAGTGGTGATCCCCATTGGACTTGAACACAAAACATTGCACACACATTGAATTTGATATCAAATTACTCTCTTTGTTTTAATTCTTCCAGGAAGCCTGAGCCCTCACCCTACCATCTTGAATTAGATGTCGGCCATATTTGTTCCTATGGATACTTGTGTGTTTGAGTGTGTGTGTGCGAGGGGAGGGGGCCTCTGTATGTAGCTCTTTACATAAAAAAAGGAACTTTATGAAAAAGTTTGGTGCGGCGTGGACACTCACGCCATATCAGGACTGAGTAAAAACAGCGAGGGAAGCATAAAAAAATAAAGTATATATATTATTCTATATTGTGCAGAATATTTATAGGCCTTTTGTGCCATTGAAGTCATGCTCTGCGCTGGCCATGCAGCGCGCTCTACCATGTGATCATTCTACATCGTCTTGTACCGATGACCCGTGGTTGATTTGATTGTTTTTTCATGTCAAGTGCATTTTTCGCAATAAATGCCTTTGTTTTAAAACTGATTTCCAGTGTGTTTTGTTGGATCTGCCTGCAGCTTTACAACGGAGATAACACAGGCGGTGATAGGAAGCAACACACACACAGACACATGTGTACTCTGATGCATAACAAACACATTACCTGTGCAGCCCATTAGGATTTTACAGTTGCCCTTTGGAGGATTCATCCTGAGAATCATATTATATCCTGCTCTAATTATAATTATCTGCACTCACAATGTGCTCATAATGAAGCCTTCTGAGCAGCACTCCAGCTACAGCCGTCTGACAGAGTATCTTTATCACTACACGCATGTTAGGAAAGGATGTTTAGAAATAAAGCGGACACTCTTTCTGTCTTTCCGTCCTTTCTTTCTCTCCCTCTTGTCACTCTTCTGTTTTCAAGCCAACACTGGCATGGACGAGGTGTGTAATTGGTAATTTCAGAGCGTCGCCCGGCACTCCCCTTAAATGACAACCTCATCTCTCCAGCAGCCGGGCCTGTCTCCAATGATCACCTCCATTTGCATTTAGAGTGACTAGCAAAAGGTGACAAGGGTACGTGTGTGTGTGTGCGAGTGCAGGGGTATGACAGCTATCGTGTGTGCAAGTTCACACAGGAAAACTTGACGCTGACACACAAACTCAAACTATATTTAAGGCAGCAGCAAATTTAGATTTTTCAGATTTCTGCAGAGTAGAGATAGTGCTCACCTCTGGCGGAAAAACTGAGAGAAATCACCTCCCACCCAGAGAGTAGCTGAAGGTGTGCACGCTAACACACATGCACACAATTCTCCACTCTTTGCCTGGGCGAAACCTCCTCGGGGCGTCCCTTTTCCCAACCTACCAGCGTGGGGCTGCAGGCCCCTGCAGGGAATCGATCAGCATTCCTCCGCTTTACGCCAGACCTGTCTGTCTACCTGTCTGTGTGCCAGCTGTGAGTCACATGAAGGGCAAAAGAGATGGAGGGTAAGACACTGCAGGGAACAACACCTCTACCAGGCGGTTCAGGGCGGTCCCTTTGTGTGTGTTCAAATATAGCCAAGTGGTGGGCAGGGAAGATGTTAAGCTACTGCTGTCTCCCAAATCTTCCTCTAAAGCAAAAGGGAAGCTTATGATCATCCTCTTACCTTCTGATAAAAGAGAAAGAAATGTAGAGGTTTCTGCTGCAGACATTTCTTTTATGATGAATCGCAGGGGTGGAGAGGAATTAACTCAGGAGGTCTGCGGGTCTTACATCAGTCTGAAAAAGGCTTAAATTTTACTCCTTTGGAAACAAACGGTTCAGTCTTAAGACACAAACACTAAGTTGTGTTCCAGTTTGCAAAACAGCAAATTATCCAAAAAGTGTTTTTAAAACTACTGCAATTTTAGTCTATGACCTCTAAGTATGACCTGGTTGTTAGATTTGAGTTTGTACACTTTTCAATAACTTGAGGGTCAAAATTGATTTCTCGAGAACCGATTCCAGTTGAGAATTACGTCCAAGTTGGAATCAGTCATATTCTGCTGTATTTTTCTGACAGTTGTACTGAGCAAAACAAGTCAAACTCATGCATCTACACTGCTGGAAAAAAGAAGGAGTCGTGGCGAAGAGTGAGAAAAGGTTCTGAGCATTTCTTGTGTTTCTACACTCTAAGCCAACTTTTTTTCACGCAGAAAATCAATCAGGAAGCAGTGAGGGAATTGAGGAATCACACAGATAAGCAGAATTGATAACAGCATATTACTTGGTATGAACAATTTCATTCATGCCTCTCCCTACTGACTCAGCTGAACAGGAGTCTTTAACAAATATAATGTTTCTTGATTGACTTTATCTTTGCACATTTCAACATCAGCTGCTTTTCTTTCCCTCTGTGATGAACACCCACGTGTCCTGTTATATGACCTCATGCTGCAAAACAGGGTTTTTGCATTGATTGTTTTGCAGATCAAAAGAGCACTGTTAGAGCCGTCTGTAGCCATGTGTGTGTTCAGGTCATTCCCCGGTTGCCACAGTAGGGGGCGGATTGGACAGCAGCATTATGGAATTACATGAGTAGAAGAAGAAGCAATTACTCCTCAGGTGTGCTGCATACCGGGAGAAGCACACAGTTTTTGACCGTCGTTGAGAGGCTAATCTTTAAGCCCTTTTGTTTGTTTCAGGGTTGCCGCGCTGTTTTAAAAGGTATTAAAATATAGTAAATGAAATTAGCCAAAAAAATAAGGCCACTAAAAAAGTATTAAAAAGTATTAAACTTCATCTGATGAGGTACTTAAGTTTTCTACCCCTGCGCCCCAAATTATGAGTTTTCTATTTGTTTTAAGTGTAGGCCTACCTGCTAAAATACGAGTTTATTTCTGTTCATTTTTATGGAGGAGCAAGACCTGCACCGGGAGCCACAGACGGCAAACGCCACGCGCAGCTGCAGCATTGAGAGCCGAGCTTCTGTGTCTGGAAAAGGCTGTCAAACACCAGTACTGCAACTCCAACGTGGGGACAGGATCGTGTGGTAAGGACAAGACTATTTAACCAGATTCGGATTTTCAAGTTGAGTTACAGAATATAGGCCCAATCTAGGCAAACATTCACCACCATATTCAAGAGACAAGAAAAAGTAATTCATATTTTGCATGTTTTTATTTAAACTTCTTATTACAAAAAAGTGGTGTGGGTTTTGTTATGTGCAGTGATTTGTATAATGTGCCACTCTCTATATCCATCTCTATTCTTCTCTGACTCTGTGTTGCAGTTTGTGCATTTGTTAAATGTTTACACACACCACCTCTCTGTCTGTCTCTCTGTCTGCCTGTCTCTCTCTCTCTGTGTGTTGCAGTTTTTCTTAGTCCAGTTATAAGTTATAATTAGTTGTAGTCTCATTAAATCATTATGAAATGTGTTACTCCATTACTCGTTACTTTACTTTTGACTTTTTAGACACGTTCTTTACGAGTCATTAAACATTTCTTGTTTTAACTTTTTTAGAGCTTTTCTGATTTTCATTTTATGCTCTCCCTACACTTAATGAAATAATATTTTGTTCTTGGGTTAAGTGCAGCTATTGAGGCAAAAAGTAACTAAGTATGCATGAACTGTGATATAGGTACTTGATTTGAATTGTAAGCATTACTACACTTACTCAGAAAAGTAACAAAATTACAGTAATCAGATACTTTATGGATTATTATTTTTGAAGGTATTACATTCAACTTAGGTATTTCTTTAGCTTATCAGAAGTTTTATGAAGATCAATAAAGAAATTCTGATTAGTCACAAGTTTTTTCTGAAACTTCTCTGAAACATACCGTTGTTTTTTTATATATATAATCAGCTAAAATATACATTTTTTACTTTTACTTATTATATTCCATAGTGGTTTCTTTTATTTTCTGTATTTGTTTTTTTCTGAAGCTGGCATAAAAATAATTTCACTGCATGTTATATATATTTAGTATGTTGCAAATAATTTGAGCTTTGTCTTTTTTACTCAAAGAAAACTGGCGTAAGACTGCATTTGTGTGTGTGTGTGATTAAAACAAAGAAGCAGACGACTGTATCATGACAAAAATACAAAGATTTATTTAGAAAGAATGAAAAAAAGCTCCCAAATAACACTGTTTATTCCTTAAATACAAGTGTAGTACAAATGTGTCTCAGACGAGCTTTGCTCCATTCTTATTCCGATGTGTTTCCCTGGATGGTTTGTGTTAATTGGATAGTGTATTTCTAAGTAAGCTTCACACAGATAAGGCACTAACACTTATTAAGCACTGGTGTAAATATAAAGTGGCAGTGTTTGTGGGTTCATAAATCACACTTTACTGTTTTGATTTACTCTGTCTCATCATGATTGCAGACAGAAGTGAGTAAAGACAAACACACAGTCACAGTCGTCTCTCTCTTCTCATTCTCCCTCAACAAACACTGACTCGACATGATTTTCCACGAGTCAGCTCTTTTAAGACAGACTGCATTGCAAACTTCAACTGTTTGTGTCATAAAAAAAAGAATAAGGGAGCAAGTAAAAACACAGTATATATATATAAATATATGCTGTAACATGTACCTAATCCAAAACCCAGCCTCATAGAAAAACGGATTGGACAAGAGAAGTCCCTTTGGATCAACTACAGGAGGATGGATGTGGCTCCTGCACAGTTGTGACATGCTGATGTGCTCGGAGAAAAAGTTTGTAGCATCAAGGAGAGGAAAGGAAAAAAAA
>CAFUXE010001028.1:404660-420717 GCA_903364295.1 Serranus cabrilla
CCCATACAAAAAAAAAAAAAGGTGAAGGAATTATAACGCCCTGTGACCGTGATTATGATAACTCTTTATGATGAATGCACTTAGATCAGCTTTCAGAAATGATCGCTTAAGCCCCTTTCAGACAGGATTCTGTTACGTTGCTGGATTTAGCTACAAATCTGTTGAATATCAAAGGTCTCTGTGGAATAATTATTCTGTAACGGCTCTATTTAAACATGACAGGAATATTACACCGGAGTGCAGTGCTCACACTATATTCCTGCTGGAGAACAGCCGTCAGTGGGAAAAATAATAAAAACATAGTTGATTATCTCTGAGGCTTTACTAATGACCCACTTTTATGAAAAACTGCTATTTATTTAGACACCAAAATGTAAATCTCTTCATGAAGTGTGTGTCTGAAAGGGGATTCTTAATGAATTGTAAGAATGTATTTCTCATTAGCAAAGTCATAAGACATACCACACATTTAGTGTTCTTATTCTACACTCAAGATATGGCAGACAGATTAAAATTAGTGAAGAAGTCCCTTTCAATATATAGTGTTACTGTCCAATTCCTGTGATCAGCATCGAGTGAGGTGTCACTCACTCTGGGCACAGGTCAACGAAAAATAAAAAGAGGGAGGTATACGGAAAATAACGTTTTTATATAAAAACTGAGAGGATAAATATAAAATATTACACAGAGGTATAAAATCCACAGAGAAGATTAAGCATACCGTTGAGGGAAGTGTACTCAGGATTCATGGGTACAGTCGTTAAACTTTGGCACAAACTCACACTAGCGCACACACACACACACACTGCTGGTTTGTGTGGGTTTTCTGGTTAGTGTTTGAGACTGGCCAGAATGTCACTGGTTATACTGGTCATACTGGAGTGTACTTTAGATCCCAATGTCTTCACATGAAGCCAGAACTGGAAGAGAGAACGAGAAGTGGGTGAGAATCAATTTCACAGTGAATTCTATGTGATAATAACATATCTCACACCACGTAAGCAAAGATTTTGTCAGTCTGTCCTTCGATTTTCTCATCTGATCGACTTTGCACTAGACTGATGCTGATACTGCTCGGGGCTTCAGGAAGTGCTGTATTCTTTTGCAGTGTGCTCACGTAGACAAATCTTAGGTCGTTTTCACATGCGACTCAGTGGTAAAGCTGCTTTTGTTGCTTTTGTTATTTGGTTTGGTTTGCTTCCACACTGTGCTTTATCAAGCTCACCAAGCATTGTCAAAAAATATCCATCTACTGGACCGAATATGTGACGGAGAGAGCTGACACTTTTTCAAAGCAAGTCATGGACTTTAATGTATTGTTGGCGGAGTGTTTTTCACTTTTATGCAGCACTGACTCGCTGTAGGATTGAACCTATTATCTTCCATTCTGTCACAAACTAATTTGAAGATTTTCCATCCATATTTCAATCAGGACCTTTACTTTTTCACTAGCACACGTCTGTCCACGAGATATTTTGAAAGCCTGCTACTACCGTGCATGGTTATGATTCTCAAATTTCCACCCAAATTCAATCCAGTGTGCTGTGTTTTGGTTTGTTTCCTTCCTTTCGTTCAGACCGCTGCTTTTTTTAGCAGACCAGACCAGCAAAAACCAAACAGAATAGAGTTTGTTTCAAGCGAGCCACACAGCTCAGGTGTGACAGCACCCTTAAATGCAGCAGTCATCAGATTTGTTGCCCCAGATTAATTTTACCAGCAGGTGGCAACGTGTCCTTCTCTAGAACACGTAACTCCTATACTGAAGCCAGCAGCCAGTCACTAATAACTCAAGACTTTGCTTACAGATGTGTAGATCTATGGATCCTGATCAGCTTTAGCTTTAGGACAGGCCTCTTACTTCTTGCGGTCCTTGTCCTTCTTGCCGTTGGCGGTGAGGCTCTGGGCCTGCAGGAGCTGGGCGGCGGCTCGTCTCTTGCCGAAGGAGCTCTGGTCCTCGTCCAGGAGCCTCTTCTTCTCCTCCAGAGCGGCTTTTTCATCTGCGTGGAGGCGCTTCAGCTGCTCGAAGCGGCTTTGCAGCTGAAATGCACAGAGAGAACAACAGTTGCAGAGAGGGTCCCATATTTAATATGATCAAGTAGAACAAACACAAACATTAGAGATCTGCCTCTTTAAGTAGCCAATTAAAATTATTACACAACAAATTACTTTCTCATAATGAGGTTTTGCTCCGTTACACTAAAACCAAATTAGATGTGAAATTATAAAAGGACATTTGCTGGAAGAAACATCATAAAAGATTAATGTTATTTGGTTATGAATACACAAACACATAAAACAGAACCCAACAGTTTAGCAAGGCAAGTCAAAAGTTGTACCAGAAAATCTATAAAGTGTTGTAGATGTTTCAACCAGAGGGACAAAATGGGCTTAGCTGCTCCTATTTGACCCACATTACAAGCAGCGAGTGAAGAGTTTGATGTGAATGACTGTTTGTTCATACCTCTCTCTCTGCCTCTTTCAGCTCAGACTCCTTCTCCTTCACCCTCTGCACAAACATCTGCCTCATCTCGTCCTCTCTCTTCTGCAGCTCCACCAGGAACTCCTGACGCTTGGCCTCGTAAGTCTGCTGCAGGCTGCGCACACACACACACACACATACACACCCACACAGGTCAGTTGTCAGTAATTTTAAATATATTTCATTGTGTCCATGCAGGTGCGTCTGAGCTCACCTGACGGGTTTGCACTCTGGGTCCGTGTCTTTGAATCCCATTTCCTCCAGTTTGCAGCGTCGGTACAGCTCGTAGTGGCGAGTGTGTGTCTGCTCCCTCAGGTCCTCCATGTTTACACAGATCAGCATCTCCCTCAGCTTCACAAAGTCACAGTGACTCTCGTTCTCCACTGACACACACATCAATAGATACGAGACAAACAGAAGTCTTAGCCATCCAGCTTATATTAGTATCATTTTATATGTTAAGATTGTACTGTGACCATGATAAGACACTGAAAACTCCCCACTGCCAGCCACAGTAAAGATTTCTCAACTTTAGGCCGGCTGGCAGCTACCACTGAGCTGGAATGTGCTGATTTTAAAATAAAGTTAAACAGTATTGAGCTCTTTTAACCACAATGTGCCAATTCTTAAGAGTGGGAAAGATGTGGGTCTGAAAAGATTAACAGATGTCCATTAAATCAATGCGCTCCTACAATTAACAGCAAGGTCTTTGGCAATACAAGCACGGCTGTATAGGAAAACACAGACGGACAGAGCTCCATCTTACCTTGTACTACACCCCAGGGATACTGACGAGCTTTCACCATCTTGTTGCCAACGCTGACTTCCTCAGTGCTGCCGACTACAGCGAAAGGTAAATGACCCTGCAAAAACAGTTTACCTCATTATATATTTTGACATGAACTTCAAGCGAAGTGACGACACGGCTTCATGGCTCGTGTTTCCTTACATTCATAGTAGTGTTGACCTTAGCGACGGTCTCGTCGTCCAGGGGGAACTGGTAGATCTGGACGCCGTTGCTGACCAGCTCGCTCATGATTTTGATCTTGAACTTGTGCAGCTCGCTCTTACTGATGGTGTCAGCTTTGGCGATCACTGGGATGATGTTCACCTGCAGCCAGATGGGAAATGTCATTATTCACTAAAATCATTAGAGTACTAGAGCCCAACAGATAAATCGGTTGACTGATATTATTGTCCGAATATTGGCTGATGATTAACATGATTTAGAAATGTTGTTAGACATACATTTTATATTCTTTTCTTTTTTAAAGTCAGCAATTGACTGAAACTGAACAGTAATGATGTTTATTTAGCTATTTATTTAATTCCTATTCACTCTTTATTTTCTCAGTTATCATTTATGGAATTGGCTGACAATGTAATACATTGTTTGTATAATGAATAATAACATTAGATATTTAATAAAGTTTTATGTTTGAGAAAGTAGCTCTCTGGGTATCTTTATAGAGTGGTGAAAAATTGGTGCGCAATCCACATAAAAAAGATGTGGAAAAAAATTACTATATCTAATGCAAAACTCCCATAAGTTATTACTCAATAGACCCCATAGTTATGCTACTTCCAGGTTTGCCAAAAAAATTATTTTTTTCCCCCCATTTTGTTTGCTCTCTATAGTCTTGGGCGTCCTACGCCGCAGATGCAGCAACATTGCTCAGGCAAAATAAATAGCAAAGTTAGTTGAAGGGAAGGAGAATTTCTTCTGAAATAGACGGCCAGTGCCGGTCTACATGCAGGGAGTCAGAATAATCAGACTGCAGCAAAGTACAAACAACAGTTCAATTCGAAAAAAGTGTTAACTATTCCAACAGTATTTGTTTTCATTTCTTTATCTAAAATACTTTTCAAAACTACTTTCAGATAAGGGTTATATAAACCTGACGTTATTTCTGGCCCAGCGGCCCACTCTGCTGTCCAAGTCCCCCACATTCCTCTCCTGTCTGTCTGTCCCTCGACGTACCAGAGAAAGGCTTGGAATGAGTTGTTGTCACTAGACAAGCTTCTGGGCCAGACCACACACCCATACACACACACACTAACACACACAGAAAAGAACACAATGCCAGGAGATCTGTTCCAACAGCTGTCTGTCTGAGTGACTGACTGTCTTTCTGTCAGTGCTGCATGCAGATTCAACAAACAGCTCTTTCTGTGTGTATCTGTACAGTGACACAAAAGGACAACTCGAGTGTGTATGCGTGAGGTGATTACAGCATTCCACTACTTTTTCTCCTCCATTCACACGCAAATCCAGGGTTACTGACACTCGGCAGCAGCGAAATCACACAAGCGCACAAAAAACACAAAGTCACTACACACGGAGCATGGGAAAGTTTCTGACCACTTCAAGAGCGAAGGGAGGGGCTTAGTCAGTTGGATAGCGAACCTCTCCCAACAGTCAGACATAGAAACACCAGAAACAGCCTCAGCACCGTCTAAAATACAGTACTTCCCTCAACCATCACAATCAGTTTGTATCTGACTCTTCAGTGTCCACTGTGATCCTCTTAGATAAAAATGAAACAAAAGCTTTTATGCATATTGACATCTCCTCTACACAACATAAAAGCCAGTGTTCGATGGCAGCCAAAATGATTGATAGGTCCATTTTAAAATATCAATACAAACAGTCCAAGAAATAAAGGCACATTTTAAACAATCAATGCACCATCATCGCTCTGTCGAGTTAAATGTGTTTCTGCACTTAACTTGAAAATGTTCACGCATCACCAAACTTTTTTTCCTCGCACTAGTTTGTTGGGTAAAGACGAGCTCAACCGTTCTGGTTATGTTGTTTAATAGCTAGTTTTCTTTAACAGTCTTATCCATACTAAACACAACAATGTTAGTTGTTGAAGAACAAATACATGTCACTATAAGTATAATTACTATGTGAAAAATCTTTTAAAAAATAATAAATTTTCAAAAACTGCCTGATATTCCCCTGGAAATTACACAAACATTCTTGTCTGTCTGTGTGGGTTACGTCTGAATATTCAATGGTATCTCAAAAACAACATACCAAAGCAAACACTGACTGGAAAGCCTCCTGACGTATTGACAAAACAACCAGAGATCTGTCTCCTACCTTGCTGTCTAGTTTTTTCATTGTGACCAGGTCCAGAGATTTGAGTGAATGACCCGAGGGGGAGATGAAGTAAAGGCAGGCGTGGACTCGCGAGTCGTGGTAGTTGTGAAGAGAGCGTTTGATTTTCAGCTCCTCCTGTAGATAACTCTCAAACTGCCTGTCGATGTAGTCCACCACCGGCTGATAGCTGCAGGAAAAACATAGAAATGTGATCAGAAACTTTTTATAACTGGGTAACACAGAACTTAAAAATAGAATATTTAACGGTACAACTATTCAATAACGCACTCAAAAACTTGTTTGTTCCCACCTCTCTTGTTTGTTCATTTGGTCTCCGAAGCCCACAGTGTTGACCACAGTAAGGCGTAGTCGGACGTTACTCTCCTGTAGGTCATAGGTCTGAGCCCGCAGCTTCACCTGAGGCTCAAAGTGGGATGACTCAAAGTTCTCAAAGTTGGTATTAAACAGAGTGTCCATCAGGGTGGACTTGCCGATACCAGTTTCACCTAGAGACAAGAAAAGAGAGAACACGATCATTAGTTATTGAACTTCATGGTTGAGATCCAGTTTAGTACTGAGCATCAGAGACTGCCAAAACAAACAGCTTTAAACTACTTAGACTTCATTTGCTAGGGGAAGATGACAACAGCTCTAGGTCCACACTCCATCTGCATTGGAGCAGTGGTACAGTCAGACATAACTCTCCCATAGCCAGACCTATCTCTACAGCGCTGAGTCAGGGCTGGAGAATGGACAGGCTGCACCCATTAACCTTCTGCTAAAGGGGAAAAAAATACTCAGACTTGTTTGTATTTCTTAAAACAACAATTGTCTTGGGCGGCGCTGTGCCCCTGCAAAACAGAAAGGGATGAATATGCCGCATAAAATACACAGCCAATGTCAGGCTTATACAAATAGTCTAATCCAGTGATTCACACTAAGGACACTGTGATGGCAGTTGTTGAGGAAGAGGGAATATTACTCAATCACCCGACCGAATATTTAACCTGGTGGAGAGATTTAAACTAGCAGGATCTTTCTCATTACATTGCTCCTTTTACCCCTTGTCTCAGACTAACACTCAGCAGTTAAGATTGTCAAGCACTGATACTGGGATCAAAGGCATTCAGGCTAATGGTTGTGCAGAAAGAAGCCATAAAATCAGAGAGACAATGCCAGTGAATTGAGGTGGTGTGAGTGAAAATGAATTCTAGTAGTAGCATCCTATGTGTATCTGTTTCGCTAAAGGTGTGTGTATTGTGTATATATGACCACATACCGATGCAGAGAATATTGAAGCAGAAGCCCTGGCAAATGGACTTGTTGACAAGCTGATCTGGGAGGCTGTCAAAGCCCACATGGCCTGCCAGGGACAGGGGCCGGACTCCTTTACCCTGAGGAAGAGACTGCACATACAGACAGACAGATCGTCACCTCAAGTGTTATTACATCGAGAAGGAAAGTCAGATGTCAACTTCTAGGTATTGCTCACTTGAAAACCATAACTACAGCTTCATACATGTCAATACTGTTGTAGGGATGCTCAATAATAAAGAGTCTAGCAATATCTTGAACCAATCATCTGTATCATAGGGATGGAAATATTTTCCACGTGTTGCCAAATTACTTTTTAGCATGCCCCCTGGAAAACAACAGCTTTGCTAAAAAAAGCATGTTCTAAACGTTATAAGTCATCATTGAGAAAGCCACATGAGAAAAATATCACCATATGTTAGAACATCTCTTTTGATGTACAATCTACAAAAAGTCTCACTTTATACAGTCTATAGTTAATCCATCTTCTCAAACTCTCCTTTTGTCCTCCTCTGACCTGTCCCCATCTGAACCTGTATTAGGAATCCAGTGGACTAACACTGACCTAGATATGATGTGGTCCAATTTGCTGATAAAAAGGAAAGTCCAAATGAAAGACCCCAAAATTATAATAATAATAATAAACTATGTCGTATATGTGGGAATACAATAACTGTTCCCACAACTTTCAACAACGTCATTATTCTAGGCGAGATGTCCCGGTGGGGGTAACGACGTGAACGCCAAATTCCATTCAGAAATATATGGATTTAGTGGTGCTATCAAGCTAACGTTACATAGCTAGTGATAGACTTATTATTACCATATTATTACTAGTAATCCATGATCTACCACTTTTGCAACAATGTGCTAGTCCAACCGGAATGTCTAACCGTGCCGCACACAACTAGTTTAACAAACTTTTGACTGTGGAATCGCTATCATAGTGTTAGCATGTTAAAGTTAGCGCCATCCACTGTGTATTTTGGTAAAAGATGTTCCACGGAATTCCATAGAAAAGTTGATTATTGAAGTTGAAAGCCCAGCTTGATATCTCTGATTTGTGTCGCAGTGAAGGGCAGTTTAGTATTGTGTTCTGCTCTGTGTTGAAATAACTTTGAGAGGCCGTGTTTCCAAAAACTTTAACAGAAAGTTTGTATCGAGCTAGCGATAGCTAACTTATGATAGCCCGGACACTCCCTGCTCAACTGTCAAGAACACTGACACTGATCAACCGCAAAGAAGAAAGATACTAACCGGTTGCCGAGCAACATCCGAAGAAGCCATAGTTTTATCCAGAAGATAATAACTCAGACAGGTTTAAAATAATGAAACAAACTAACTTAAGTCCGACTCCTTTTTTTTGGGACAGTGATCGGGACCGCCTCACTGCGTCTACTACCGTCGACAACTGGGCAGACGAGACTACTCAAAACAAGATAGGAATGAGGTCATAACAATACTATGTGTATTTGCTTTAGAACAGAAATTATACAAATTATTAAATTTGTCACAAAAATTCAAACATTAAGTATTTTTATGCGTAAAATACGCGACAATTGTACACAAATTATGCCAAACAATGATAATTTACAGCAGTAATAAAACATTCACCCCCTTTTTGTATAATGGTACAGTCCGATTTAATTTTCCCATTCGCTTCAAATGGCACATTGAGGACTGTCAGGAAAATAGTAAATCTGAATTCTGTGTGACTCCCAACACCTATTGTTTTCGGATGTTGATGCCTGGTTTCAGATATTAGTAATTTACCTTGTATAGTTCACAAGGAACTACAATGATTTCCCCATTTTTCAAAAGTACAATGATGGGCCTGATTAATTTGTTTTGAAGGTCACGCTGTCGATTTCTAGGGTTTTAGAGTCAAAGAGAGGTATTTCAAAAAAGGCTGAGTGCTGTCATACCTTCGCATTCTGTGTTAACTAAATAATTTCAAACTACACTTTTCATTTTGTATAGGCAACATTTTAGTTGTCAGGGACTTTCGAGCATTTGTCCAATGTGTGATGAGAGCAGGCTATGGTGTGGCATGTTCTCCCTGGCTTTTAACGCTGTGTAGATGCTGATTTTATGTGTATTTTAATGTATTTTATGTTATTTTATGCATTTTATTTTATTTTGTTTTGTTTATAGTGTTGTTTATTTATGTATCTGTACAGCACTTTGGCCCCTCTGTGGTTGTTTTAAAGCGCTTTATAAATAAAGTTGGTTTGGATTGGATTGGATGTCTAGTCAAAAATAAACAACAGTTAGTCTTCAAAAAAGGTCCGGATTATATTTCAACTTCTTTCTCATGCCACAAAATCTTAGGTGATACTTAAAATAAACCCGCATTCTCAAACAAAACAAAACAAAACTCGAAGTGCTTTTACTATTATGGTAGATTTTACTAGTAATCGGAAGTCTGAGCTTACGAGGAACACTGGAACGCAGCATGATTTTTTGCCATGGTGAGCCGCTTGCAGGGCTGTTTCAGCTACGTGCGACCCCTATCTGCCAGAGCTCGGCACTCCCCATGGAGGAGGAGGAGAAGAAGATGCTGTCATCCGTCGATTTGTCACCGACCTAAGTGAATGACATTAGCATGAGCATGGAGTAATTTTGAAACACCCCTGTGTAACTTATTCCTCTATCTTTGCGCTCTGTTTGGGTCGTTCAGGATGATGGCGTCCCAGTGCACGGAGCAAGCCGTGCAGGAGTTCCTGATGGAGAGAGGAGGGAGGGTCCAACAGATGGAGCTGATGGATCATTTCCTATCACATTCGGGGCAAAATGACCAGCAGGACGAAGGGGTGGATCGCGAGGTGCTGAAACGCATCGTGGACAGCGTGGGCTTCGTGAAGGTGGAAAACGGCGTGAAATTTGTTTGTTTAAACCCTGAAGGCAGCGCGGAGTCGGTGATGCGTGCGGACACAGGCGGCCACGATCACGCGGAGTGCAACGGCAATATCCACGAGACACTGGACAACAACTATGTCAACGGCAACCCTGACAACGGAGACCAAACAGGTGAGGGATGCGCAGTTTGTGTTCATGGTATTCCAACCTATCGTGATTATTCCCCCCATAATTTGTATCATTTTATTTCACATATACCCAATGCAAAACCATTTGTTTTTATTAGCCTCCCTGTATGGTTGTCTTAAACAATGGCTTTGTTTTTCCTGGTATTTATTTGCTTAGGGTATAGTGCCTCTCATTGGCCCACTGAATGGCACAACATTATCAAGTGTCATTGTTTGGCCATTGTTTTTGAAGGCCAATGCCTACTATACTGGTTTAGACTGAGGTTGTCAAAATCCAATGATCTGGACCTTTAATCATGACCCCCTTTCATTCCAAACATCACAACAAGACTACAATAACTCAGGATAATGACAAAAGAAAGTGAGAGCAACATACCTGTGCATATCTGTGGGGATTACAATGGAAAGTTGCTCTGGAGTCAGTTAAGGTTATGGTGCCATAGACAGCTTGACCATGCAGTGTTAGAGCTGGATGATGCTGACAAAAAAAACATGTCTAATGTTTCCACAGGAGCATCCAGCTCATTGGCTGCCAGCCTGGACAATGATAAACAGTCCAATGGTAATGAGCGACCTGCAGCCCCCTCCCAGAATAATAAGACCAGCACAGGGACTCCTACCTCTGGTGGAGGAGGGGAGGTGAAGTTGAGGGAGAGGAGAAGGCGGGAGTCGGCTCCAGTCATCGGGATTGGAGATTTGGACCAGGCTCAGCCTTTAGGGTCCCACAGCCAGCAGGTGAGAGGGGCACGCAGGGTGTCCAAAGGGTCCCAGCGGGCCTTGCTGACCAGCTGCCTATCTGAAGACAGCGCCTTGGAAGGGCTGGACCCTATCGGAGACATCAACACACCCAAGGGAAGCCGCAGGAACTTCATAGAGCTGATGATGAGTAGTTCTCCTCAGGTAGGATACTATGTTTCTCTGGCATGAAAAACTTCCATACAGATTATTATTATAAGTCTTAAATGTATGTGTACAGCAGCTTCACAAAGGAAACTGAGGTGTTTCCAAACCTGATGAAATCACTGATTCAGATATAATAGAAAAATGCTGCTGCTCTGCTTCTGATTGTCTCAAACTTTGTTAAAGCTCTGGCCACACCTAAAGCAGTAATGTCATCAGGTGTCTCACCTTTGGGTGTGCTCCAACATCTGAATGGAATGCAGTAATCCATTGATTAAATTAGGCAGGTTGCCCTGCCTTTGCTGCTGCTGTTTAGGTTTCAGCATTACTAGAGCGCCGCCTGATGGAAAACGCCATTTGGGGTGTAAACAGAGATGCAAAATTCATGAAGCGTGACTCCACAGCAGAAGTTTTGTCTTATGTAACTGAAAGACAGTGATGTAACCCAGCTTGCTGTAACTTAAAGCCAGGTTGACCTTTGACCTCCTCTTGATCATCATAAGGCAATAACCAACGAAACTAAGTATTTACAAAACTGATTGATTTATTCTCAATTATGTTGAGCAGTGGTGCTCAGTACACTGGTATCTGACCTAGTTTTGTTTAGTTAGTTGTTTAGCTAACCCTAACCTTAAGAAATACAACATAAATAAGAAGTCAATTAAAAATTAAATCAGTCATAATAGAACATCCATCCAAATGATAAGCCCAGCAGGAGACTGACTGAATCTGGACCCTTATGCTGTGAGAGGAAGGCAGTTTAGGTATTTCTATATACAATAGAAATGTCTGCCATTCATTATTGAAACTGTCTATACATTTCACAGTATACATTTCTAGGTGGAAAGTTACATGTGGTGGGTTGGATTTTTGCTTTCACTTCATAAGTATAATAATACTTTTTTGTTGAAGTAAGGATGTGGTGCTTTCAATATGAAACATTTTAAATGTTGTTTAACTGTTATTTCCTGTTCTGCTGAGGTCCTGTGATGAACCGTTTCAGCCCCAAAAAACAAACAATTCTTAAAGTCAACGTTATATCACCTTAGAGCATTCTGCAGCAGTAGAGGAAAATAAAATCTGTTAAAAGATGACACAAAAAAGTGTGTGAAAAGTATGCACATCTCTCATTCCTATGTTCCCTCTGCAGGTTCGGAGGTCTCTGATCAACCGTGGGTCACGCCTCCGGGACTCAGTGAGGAGTGACGGAGATTCGACATCGATCCTCTCCTCAACCACCGATGAAGACTGCGCCTCGGTGACCCTGGACCCGCTGGAGCACGAGTGGATGCTGTGCGCCTCAGACGGCCTGTGGGAGAGCCTGCAGCCCCTGCTCTCTGTGGAGCCCAGCCTCGTGGCCAAGAGGGACTTTGTGACGGGCTTCACCTGCCTCCACTGGGCCGCTAAGCAGGGCAAAGCAGAGCTGCTCTCCCAGCTGCTGGTCTTCGCCAAGGAGAACGCCATACCTGTGAATGTAAACGTGAGATCAACTGCTGGATACACACCGCTGCACCTGGCAGCCATGCATGGACACACTCAGGTGGGTTGTGTAGGTGGCTGTGATAGTGTGGTGTCATGTGTGTTGTCATTTATACCGATAACCTTGTTTATAGAAACACTTTTCTTGCAAGAGTTCACTGCCTTCATGTAGTCCAAAACACAGTTCCTAAATATTACAGTGACAATCAGACAATATAAATAAGCTTTATTGCAGGAGTTAATAGACATTTACATTTCTTAACATATAGTTTTCTTTATACTTACAGCATTCCTGCAAAATGTTTTATAGTGGAGATATTGTTCATTTTAAACATAGAGTAAACAATAAGGCAAACAAGTAAATAAAATAATATGAAAGCTGGAAAAAGAAGAAGAAAAAAATGTATAATTAAATTCAAAAAAATTGAGAAATGGAGTATATTAGTCAGAGCTATATCATAAATACATACCTTGTATACATACATTCATATAAATAATAAGAGGGAAATTTGTCAATTTATTCCATAGTTTTAACCTTTCTTGTTCTTTATTTTTGATTCCATAGGTTATTCTTTCCATTTCTAAGATACTGTTTTTTAAAAAAAAGCACCGTAAAAATGTAATCAAACAATATATGCTGTAGTGTATACAACTTATAAATAAATATGCACAAACATTACAGTATATATCAACCAATAAATAACGCTGCAGGATCACACTCTGTAAATGGCTGCATTCCATACCGAATAAGGAAAAACAAACATGCATGGACAGAAATAACAGTGGAGTGATCAAGACAGACAACATGATGGCAGCAGAAAAGAAAGTTTCATATGATATAATTCATGGAAGTTGTATCCAATAAGGCACCAGTATATTCTATGTAAATGCCAGTTCCTAAATGTAAATTACTCTTCCCTGCACTGCCAGGTGGTCCGTGTGCTGCTGTCAGACTGGGAGGCAGACCTGGAGGCTCGAGACTACAGCGGGAGGCGGGCCATCCAGTACCTGTCCCCACCGCTGGCCGCTGACCTGCAGGAGGAGGGAGTGGTCACCTCACCGGGAGCTGAGTCAGACAACGAAAACACCAACAGCGCCAGCAGCGGAGGGCGCGGCTGGAGATTTCCCAGAGTGCTCCAGGGCAATCTGAACCCGCTCCGGCTCCTGAACCCACCCGCCGAGGCAGCAGAGGAGGGACTCGGATCCGGGAAGACCAAGGGCGGGATGCAGAGGAAGTCATCTCTGAGCCGGCTGAACGCCCGGCTGCACCGAGGACGCCACCGCGCCCAGATCATCCACAGCGCCTCCTTCAGGGACTCGGGGGAGGTGGGAAGAGGAGAGGATCTCCCCAGCAGCCCCCTCCGAACCCGACCACTGTCCAACCTGTTTGGATGAAGCTACAAAACTCTGAGATCTAAACCAGTTTGACAAAACACAGTTTACCAATGACCAAAATTAACAGCACACATTTTAATACGTAGTGTTAATTTGATCACCACAAATGTGAGTTTCTCTAAAAATCTAGCTTATTCTTTATTCCTATTTGCAGTTATAAGGCTTATGTTGATCACTGAGGGCAGGTCACCATTTATGTAGCATTTTATTTGCCACGACGGTTCATTGAGGTAGAACTAAACTACCCTGTGAATTGCTTTTTAACTTTTGTTTGTATTAGGGTTTTTCTATCACATTTGTAGGCTCTGTTTTAGAGCAGGTAGCTACCATCACGCTGGGTCTTTTTGATTTCATATTTACACTTGGACAATGTTTACACAACTGCAAAAGCAACAGGCAGGATTGTATCAGGTTTTCACTTTATATCTGACTCACAGTGGTGAGGGATTTGAAAATAGCACTGAGGTTTGATTTCACACAGTTCTACAGAGTCTTGTTTTTGTTTGCAGAGAAAAGTAATATATTCATAGAACTAATTTTCTATATTTCATCCTCCTTTGATTGGGTGGTGCTGGTTTTTTAAGATACATTTTTCTGTAATGTGAATTATTATTTTTGAGTACCAGATTTTAGTATTCAACCTGTTGTAAACCACAGTTTACGATTCTTGTATGTTCAAACAACCATGTACAGTTGTCCCGTTCGCACTTGTCACTTTGAAGATAGTTTGTGGTTATGGGAGGAAACGGCTCAAACTAAAACCATGCTGACTGTTTTTAAACCCACGTCGTGCTGATAAATTAATGTCGTATACACACCATAAGAGGGTGGACGAATTCTTACGACGTTAGATGTATAAAGCATTGTATATATAGCAGACAATGTAATTTCCCCCTTTACTTTTCACTTCAGCTGATTAATAGTTGACACCAAAAGAAAACTGCCATGGCTTTAGTTAGATCCACGTACTATAAAGACACTGATCAGCTCCACAGTAGGACTGTTTCACAGGGTGGAAGCACAGTGGATATTAAAGGATGGATGTTGTTTTTCTACCGACTATAATGTACCTCAAATCCTCTGAGTTGCTTCCTAGTGGAGGAGTTTAAGCAGTTTGGGCCTGTAATAGTAGACTGCAGTGTTTTGTGCACATTTCCAATTCTTAAGCTGTATTATTGCCATTTTTTCTTCAGGAAAATGATTCTATATAATCACATAGATTCACCGTTTCATGCAGTTTTGGCTCATGTCAAAATGTAATGTCGTGAGGTGATTCATTTTAAGGCGTTTCCACTGACCAACAGCATAGCAATGGTTAGCTCTACAGTAAATATGCAATCAAACCACTTTCTCTCTGGACCAGATTTAATGTTAAATAGAATTAGGGATGCACAGGTATGTCAGCCAGTCAGGGGCAAACAAAATGACATGCACCAATCAATCAAACTGTTATTTTTAACATCGGTATTGGCCCAGAATTTCGCAATCAGTGCATCCCTGTATAGATTGCCTGTCTAACCTTGCATGTACACAATCATTAATCATGTCTGTGTCATCTGTGAACAGTAAAGAGTCTCGACCATAATATGTTTAACAGAGGAGCACATTGACTTTTTTGACTGTTTTTCCCAAATATGTGAACCTTGCTTATATCTAATTATTGGACACATCCTAGATTTCATGAATGTTCCCTTAATATTTTGTAGCATTTGTACTCAAATCATAGGGCTTCATGTAACCGTATGGTTGACTCTTTTGATGTAGAAATGTATTGTACAAACCCACTTTGATGTCACTTTTTCAAATGCATGAATAGGGGGAAATGTAGATTCTGTGCACTTTTAATT
The DNA here is from genome assembly GCA_903364295.1 of Serranus cabrilla. Taxonomy (NCBI): domain Eukaryota; kingdom Metazoa; phylum Chordata; class Actinopteri; order Perciformes; family Serranidae; genus Serranus; species Serranus cabrilla. The sequence goes on from CAFUXE010001028.1 coordinate 420,231, forward strand.
TTTCTGTGCAAGTCACTGTTTCTGTCTTCTTTGTGTAATACTGTGAAATGTTGTGGTGTGAATACACTCTCACTGAGCCACTGCCATCTATGTCTCATCCTTGAATATGAAATAAAGCAATAATGGTTTGCATTCATCTGAAGTCAGTGCTCTGTTATCGCATGCTGCTGTTGTTCCAAGCAAACAAATACACAGAATATAAAATAGAATCAGTAACAAGGATTAGACACGTTGTCATAATGTATACAGTCTTGAAAGCAAGAGTCAAAACCAGCTAGAGTGGACCAGAGCTCCACTTTAAGCAGGCTATTTTGTTTGCCAGTCCTGCTGACACCAAGTGATTGTCCCTGTCTGGTGGTGCTGAATAATTGATGATCTGATGACCCCCCTGTGCCACCATTTACAGTATGTCCACGGCTTCCTGTCCACAAGCTGCCCATGTAACACTGCAACCAATATATTCACAGCCAGTCCTCGTTCTGCACCT
>CAFUXE010001028.1:420768-436394 GCA_903364295.1 Serranus cabrilla
GTGTGTGTGTGTGTACTTCTATTGTTACAAGACCAAATGTCCTTGCAAGATTAATGACATTTTTAGTGATCTTACTTCTACACAAAACCATTTAAACTGCAGATATCAGTTTATTCTAAGTTCCCCCAGTATATGACACATATGAGAAGTGACAGAAGACAAGTAGTTTTTATTTTTCAAGTAGTTAAGCATGTTATCCTCAGCGTGTCACAGAGGATAAGTGGCAAAAAATGCAAAATGTTGAGTATGGTAAGTTTCCTCCCAAGCCATCATATGTGTAAGAGAGGAAAATGGTACATTTGAGATGTACTCTGTGCCTGAGGCTGGACAGATAAAAACTGCTCCTGACAGTGTCTCCTGACACTGATGTTCCTCCAGCTCCTCTGCTTCATGTTTACCAGAACAAATCATCCATATAAAAGCAGGATTACATGTATACGGTCATTAGAATCAGATGTGCCGCTTGTGTCAGTGTGAATGCTCTTGAGTCAAAGTCTGCTCTTTGATGTCTTTCTGATCTCTGTTATTTCTCTCATCGACTAGTCAAACCAGATTTATAGAGGTCAGCGAAGGGATAGCTTTTTCCCGGGCCAGTAGATTCCAGAGTGTAGTTGCCTGAGGCAGCCTATGTTTTAAATGACTGCTGATCGGGACGGAGCAGAGAGGCTGTCTGACTGCAGCTACTGACCTACATACAAAGTGAGGGGTGTAATGCCTATTATGTAAATTCCTCTGCCATCTTTTCAGGGAAACTGTGCCAACTTTTTTTGCCCGGGGCCTCTGCTGTTGGACTAATCCATGTCCAATCTATCCCCATCTCTCACTCTCTCCCAAAACCACAGTGATGATGACATTCATGCAAAGCCTAACTTGTGACTAACAGCGCCAAATAGCCGTTAAGTTAGCAACAAATGTTCACTGTCAGCTGGATGCTTGGTTGTCTTGTGATCAACAGGGACTATAAAAATGAATGATCCCTCTTAGAAGTTTTAATGGCCAACATTGAGGAAAAGAAAAGCCATTTAATATCAAATCACAAATGATACCTCCCTGAAATCTTACTGGCCATTTTAAAAAGACTTCCAAGTCCAAACAAAGCAATAAAACATATGATTTAAACAGATTTAATGAATCATCTAAAAAAAGAGAGTCAAAGTTTGTGCTGTACCTTTCTGGAGGAAGCATCAACATGTGATTCAAAAATAATTTGTTATCAAGAAAAAAATATTAATATTTGTAGCTATCCAACTATGTTTTTTATAATAGTTGGCAGTTGTTATTTTCAAATATACATATTCAATATAAAATACTTGTTTGCAAAACATGAAATACTTGCACCTGCACACATGCTCCACAGGATGTCGCTGTTCTGAAATAACGCCATCACGCTGCTGCTACTCGTTGGTTCTTATAAGGTCAAAGTTTACTGCTTGCGGAAGTGGCATCATGTAGCTTGTGGTTGTTGGGGTTTCATGTATTTTCCCTGTAGTGGTTGGCTCTCCATGAATCAGTAACGTTACAATAAGTTTGTTGTTGTTTTTTTGTTTTTCTGCCGGGAGGCTAACTGATGCTAGGTATGTAGCATTAAAATCTACTGCGATAATTAACGTCAAGCACTCCGTCGTTGTTTAAAAGGTAACATCAGACCGATAGCTTCAAAACACTTCAAGCTAACTAGCCTGCAACTAACGTTAACCAGAAGTAACAGGGATGTTAGCTTTTTTTTATCAACTAATACTGTTTGCATGTGGCTAAAAGTTGACGTTTGTCTTAATATTGTCAGCATTAGCTTGCTACTTTAGCCCTCGTGTTTGTCAGGAGCTATATTAGCAGTAGCTAGCTACAGCTATCGTAACGGTAGTACAATTGTAACATTGCTATAACGTTAAGCTATCACAGCTTGAAATTAGCTAGCATTCTTAGATATCATAGGATAACCTAACAATAGTAAGGCTAGTTAACTTCAGTGTAGCTAACCAGTTGTTTTAGGATTTACAGTTTGATGAGACAAAGCTCCCTGACAGACTGACGATAGTAACAGGGCAGTTTGTATCGTAGCTTTGCAGATTGATTTTGTTTGTAAACCGCTATATTGGTTGTTTTTATTATATAAAGTTAACGAACTATGTTAATTCAGGCTTATTTCAAGAACAGCTAACACGTAGTAACAGTCTTCACTGTCTCTTCAATCTTTCTACAGCTTTCCCAGATGGCTGCTACAATGACCACCATTGTCCATGATACTGCAGAGGCAGTGTGTCTGTCCTCTGAGTACAACCTGTACCTCAAGCCCATTGCCAAGATTACCATCAGTGTGGCTCTGCCCCAGCTCAAGCTGCCAGGCAAGAGCATCTCCAACTGGGAGGTAATGGAGAGGGTAAAGGCTATGGTTGCTCCAGAGCAGTTTTCTGCCCTGCGAATCTCCAAGAGCACCATGGACTTTATTCGCTTCGAGGGAGAGGTGGAAAACAAGACGGTGGTCAAGAGCCTGCTGAGCCGCCTGGATGCGAAGAGCATCAAACTAAGTGGATTTACTGATGTACTGAAGGTAAGGCTGACATTATATTTGACCACAAATCCATGCAGCTGTTACTTCTTTGGTTATTAGAGAGGCTGTAGTTTCTGGTAGAGATTAATTTTATGGTTTTATTTTGACAAATGTTTCCAAGTATTTTATTATTTTTTTAGTATATAATACACTTAAATTGCCCAACAAACTACAACCTCCAATATAGTCATTAAGTTGAATCAACGCTTCTCTAAAATAGTTTGACCTAAAATATTACTTATTGCACAGCTGTTGTATCAGACTGCATTAGTCAGTAAGCAATATGGCCAAAATTCAATCAAAGTAATATATATCCCAAAGTTACATGTGCTCTGGTGCTTTAATTAATAAATAGTCTACATGGTAAACTCTTATTTTTCTATACTTTATACTCTGTAAGCGAACATGCCTCTAATCTAGCTTATTCCCCTGGCCAAGGATCAGAACAACTGTTCTCCAAATTATGTAAACATTACCATAATGCAGTTAAGCCATAGTTTTTTTGACAGTGTGATATAGAAACATACGTACCACTGACATTTGTTGTAGTTTTGACAGTATATATTGTAATATCCCTAAGTGCACCAAATGTGCTGGCAACTGAATGTATATCAAACCTCCTCTCCCGCAGGTGCGTGCAGTTGAGAACAAAGTTGACTTCCCCACACGTCACGACTGGGACTCCTTCTTTCGTGACGCCAAGGACATGAATGAGACTCTGCCGGGAGAGAGGCCTGACACAATCCACCTGGAGGGACTTCCTTGCCGCTGGTTCAGCCAGAAGGACAGTCCGTTCCCAGATCGGCCCTCTGAAGAGGTCCTCATTGCAGTGTTCCAGACATTTGGCAAGGTGGGACATGTTTCTGGTTTTTATGTTGAACAGGAACATAATCCCAACAAAGAATTCAAGTAATGTTATGTGTTAGTTTTAAAAAAGGCAATGTCCTGCAAAACTATTGTAATGTGGCCTTTGCTGCAAACATGACATACCATGTTCCTTGTTGCCATTTTCTGAACATATCTGATAACACAGTTGTTTTAAGAAATCACCAGACATGATGCATATTATATCACATATCACATCATCAATAGCATTATATTAATTTGTCAATATGCCACCTTTTTGATTACAGGTGCGAAACGTTGACATCCCCATGCTGGACCCGTACAGGGAGGAGATGTTGGACAAGAACTTCAACACATTTAGTTTCGGAGGCCATCTGAACTTTGAGGCATATGTCCAGTACCAGGAGTACTGCGGCTTCACCAAGGCGATGGACACTCTGCGCAGCATGAAGCTGATGCTGAAAGGAGATGATGGAAAGGCAGTGGCCTGCAACATTAAGGTACAGCAAGCTCTCATAGTTCTAAGTACCGCACCAGGAGTAAAGGGGTATGGAAATGGTTATGGGATAATTATTTTGTTTCCCAGTTATTAAACAGAACCATTTAACTATTTCCTCTCGAGACGCGGCTTGGTTGTGTGACGGTGTGGAAGTGTCACTTTAATAACCCACATGTGATGTCATGTTGTTACCTTTATCCCCAATGGAGCAAAAGTAGGCTGTAAATTTCAAAATTATTGTTTTCCGTCTGTGTTTTTATAATATTGACAATTCTTAGCGCATTCAAAGTTTCACAGCAGTTAGACAAAATAAAACAGAGGCACTGTGCCTTGTCTTGGAGCTTGTTGCAGTAAACATGGCATCACATTCCCCACAGAATTATTCCAATTAGCATCCATGTAGTTAAATGAGCTCCTCTGCAGTTGGCTCTAAGTCCTAGTACTTTTTTAGACTTCCTTGTACTCAAGTTGTTTTCACCCCCATTCTGCGGCAGCAGAGAGAGGCAGGGATGTTTACTGTATTTTCTCACCAACTCGCTGGTTGTGTGCTTCATGCATTGATGCACGATGTTGGGTTGTGTGTCTGCAAAATTTGAATCCGTCTCAACTTTTCTGCCCCAGCCTGCTTTGTTTTTTCCGGCATCCCCAGTGGCAGCCGGCAAGTTTATTAAGTTGAATGAATTCCTAGATATTTTCTGTCTGAGATATAGAAATGGAAAAACTTTCAAAAGTATTGGAATTTATTTCTTGAAGGCAGATAGTGAACTTTGCAGGGTATTGTGTTGGTGAATCAAACCTGCAAACACATGTGGTTTTGGGAGGTTACTTTGTTCTAAGAACTTTAACGATTGAGGAGTTTTTTTTCTCCCTGTTGCTATTTTTAGTTAATTGATCGCTAAGGACACATCAGAAATCTGCATTCTGTTTTGCTTTTTTGCCCACAAGTGGATTACAACTGCTGTAGCGATATTGCACATAGACAGATTTAAGCAATTAGGCTGTTGTTCAGAGACACATAGCCGCTTTAAGACCTTTTAGTGGAATGAGAATTAAAGCTGTGTCATCATGATTTCCAAGGTAATGAGGGTAGGGGAGAGGCAGGTCTCTTAATCCACAGAATAAAGCTTCACTGTGAAATCTAAATTAGGGTATAAGAAGCAAAAGACATTGGAAACAAATGAATGTATTTTAAGTTGTTTCTGTCCTTAAATTACATAACTAAACAAAAGGCATTTTCTTTTTTCACCAGTTTTTGCTGGAACCTAAAGTGATTTATCTTGCTTGCATATTGGACAAAAATATATAAAAATAACTTTATTTTTAGGTGCTGCACAATAAAAACAATAATAAAGCTAAAAAACATGAACAACAAATAAAACAGTAAAACATAGTTAGTACAGTGTTGATTATCAGGCAGGGGTACAAGGACTGAGTCAGTTTTAACAATGTTAATCAACAGACAAAGCTCTATTTTAAAGCTATGGCTTTAAAGATGAAAATATTGTTTTTCTACCCTCTGTACTTTACTATAGGGAATGCCCGTCATGCTACAACAGCTTCAAATTTCTAAAGCACCCATTTGTTAGAAATCATTGGAGAGCTCAAAATGACTAAGTCAAATTATTTTTCTATCCATTCTGACAAGACTGTTGAATGTGCTTTTACAGGCTGGAATAACCACAGCACAAAAGCACTACAGATTCAATAAAGTCAAACATTGCAGATGCTTTACTGATATTTTTCTTGAAAAAGCAGCTGCTGTACTTGATATGAGCTATACTGTGAAAGCACTTCTTGTAAGCCTTGTATCTGTGCTTATGTGTTTTCCTCAGGTGACCTTTGACACCAGCAAGCACCTGAGTGAGTTGGCTCTGAAGAGGAGGAGTCTAGAGAGGCTGAAGTTGCAGGAGCTGGAGAGGCAGAGAGAGGAGCAGAAACGACGGGAGAAGGAAGAGGAGGAGCGACGCAAGGAGGAGGAGAGGTATGATGTCAAAAGAGAAACAGAAGGCTAGTTAATGATGAGCAATGACTCCAGAAGATTCCTATAACTCTGAATTAGGGCTGGCACCCCAACTGTTTTAAAAGTAAATAACAAATTCAGGGTTTGGGAATTTCTATTGAGTATAAAATGAGGTGTGTGACAATGAAAGTAACACAGTATGTTTGGTTAAGTAAGAAAAAGTTCTACTGCATTGCTACAAAGCAGTGTTTCAATTTACCAGAAATAACAGATGTTCACGGAGGACAATTTACCCTTTGTTCAGGAAACAGAAGGAGCAGGAAGAGGAGGAGAAGGAGAGGAGGAAGGAAGAGAGGATACGGAAGCGGGAGCAGAAGCTGCGGGAGAGAGAGGAGAGGAGGAACCTGAAGAGGGTGAGGCGACAGCAGGAAGAGGAGCAGAAGAAGCTGCAGATGAAGATCGCCATGGAGGAGAGGAGGCTGCTGCTGGCTCAGCGCAACCTGGAGTCCATCCGGCTCATTGCTGAGCTGCTGGCCAGGGCAAAGGTACACAGAGATACATATCATTACATATCAAACGCATATATCCGTCTGATATGTAATGATACTTTTGATTTTGACACACCCTTTATACTTTTAGTCCCTGATAAACTGATCTTAACCTGAGAATGTTTGTAAGTTAAGCTTTAATGTTGGAAGCCCAGCCTCATAAATATTCAGCAGCAGAGAATACAGTAAGTGCAAGTTGTTTCAGCCTGTTCCTGATATTAATTCAAAACTACCTGACAAAGAGCTTATATGCTTTGCAAAAAAATTGGACGAGACTTTAATTTAGTTTCATATTGGCGTAAAGTATCTTATGGCAGTGTCTTGTTCTGACTGTCTAACCTGATTTTGGATTTTGCTGATGGTTGTGTTTTAAAAAAAATTGTAATAGTTTCTTTATCTGTACCGACACTGTTTCCTCCTCCTTCTCCTCAGGCCCTGAAGCAGCAGCAGCAGGAGAAAGAGAGGGCAGAACGGGAGGAACAGGAAAGGCAGGAGCAGGCTCGACAGAAGGAGGAATTGGTTCGTCTTCAGCAGCTGGAGTCCTGCCGGCGCAAGCAGGAGGAGGAGCTCCGCAGGGTGGAGGTGGAGAAGGAGCGAGCACTGGAGCTCCAGCGGCGTGAGAAGGAGCTAAGGGAGAAACTGCTTTGCAACCTGTTAAAGAAGAGCAGCAGTAAAACCACGAGATCTCCAGGCACGCAGGAGCAGGCTGGCCCTGTGACAAGTGAGGAGGCGTCCGATCCTGGCGGCAATGATGTCATGTTTGGGGTCCTAGGCCGGATGTACAGCGTGAAGGAGGAGAAACAGGTTTCCAAATCAGGTGGGCACTCCCAAGTTTTGGGCAAAAACAGAGCGACAGAGGAGAGGAGAGGACAGGAGGACAGAAAGAAAGACAGGGAGGGAAGGAAGGAGGAGGTGGTGAGGAGAGAGCACAGCAGGGAGCGAGCGAGAGAGCGCTCCCACAGAGAGAGGAGCTCCCACAGCAGAGGGAGGAGGAGGCGCTCCCACAGCTACAGCAGGAGGAGAAGAAGCTCCAGTCACCGAAGGAGGAGCTCCAGCCGCCACAGAAGGAGTCTGAGTCACCGGGGAAGAAGGAGGCGCAGCCATAGCCATTGCAGTAGGAGCACAAGCTCCAGCCGGGACAGGAGCCGGAGCAGCAGTGGGAGGAGTCACAGCAGAGGGAGGAGCAGCAGGCACAGCCACCGTAGATACAGCAGAGGCCGATCCAGAGACAGGAGGAGTCACAGCCATTACAGATACAAGAGACACAGCAACAGCAGAGACAGGAGCTACTCCAGACGACGCTGAGCTCATCCACACTGTCGGCTTAGCGATTCATAAATTCCCCCCATTTCTGAGCTTACACCTTAAGTGCAACCAGTGTCGCAAAATAATAGATATTTTTTGGCCTTTTAATTAAGTAATGTGACATTGCAGCAAATGGCTTTCTCCAGAAAAGGGCAGACTGACAACAAAAGCTCCACAGAATCCACTAAAACAGCATATGTCTGTACCCCCTGCGTGTGTAAGGCATGCAGGTTGTTGTAGATGATTCGAGGGAGTTGCTTTTAGCTTTTTTTATTTTAGTTTAGTTTTTCCTCTCGTATTTCATACTGTCAGATTAAAGCTGCTGACAACTTTTATTTGTCAAAGTGTTTACGTACACCAAATGTACTGTATGTTTCTAGAATATTATTCTTTGCCCGTTGTGAAAGACATGTATCAACATTTGGACCGAAGTCAACTAAAGCTTTGAAATCCATTTTCTGCAAGCAAGTTGTCTTTGTGCATGAATAAGAGTGTTCTAGAAAGTGGAGTGGAAGTGCAGAGAACGTATTGTGTTTGATATTTTGAGCAGTCTGCATCATGCACTGACATGTGTTTAGCATGACATGTTCAGACCTCATGGCTGCCATTGTTGTGGAAGACTTTTAAGTGGACTAGTCGCTGCTGTTCTGTTGCATATGTGAATTCTCCACAGAGCATATGAAACATACCTCTGTGTGCAGGCTGACCTGCAAACTCATGTTGCAGTCCTCTGTTAGCTGCCTGAAATTCGTGCTGGAATACTGCTTCAGTATTGGCTGCAATGCTGATAAGCAGCTCAGAGAAACAAACGACTGAATCCTGCAGCAGACATGAAGTGAGCTCAACCAAGACGCCCCATTTTTTCATTTGACAAAGATTTCTTTTAGTCATGTTTAAATTACTGAATGTTCGGAGAAGTTTGTGAATTGAAATATTCAGGTCCCTCTGTCGTATGCGAGTCTTGAATACATGACCTGTCATTGAGACCTGTCAGATTTCTTCAAGAGTTTAGTGAAAAGTGTAGTGCAGGATACATTGTTTCTGGAAGTCACTGAACACAATACTTTTCTTGTGGCGCTGCTATGTGGACATCGTTAGTTGTCATGTACTGTATGCTTGTGATCTACTCGAGCATGTCTTGCACACATGCTAAAATAAAAGTTCAAGATGAAAAGTTTAATGCTCTGCTAGCTCAACTTTTTCTTTACCCAAATGCTTTGTAATGCTGAAGGTTGCAGCAGTATGTGGGTTTTATACCATTGTATGAATATTGATAATTATACTGTGTGCATTTGCTTATTTACAGTTTTGTACAAAAATTCAACAATTCAGTTTCCCTTTTAACTGCCTGTCAGACTCATCAATGTTTGCTCATCCAGGAAAACCATTCTGCTTTTATTCCTTTAAAGGTCATCATAACTGATTCTAAAAATTGTGTAATATTGTAAACCGTGAAATCATATTTTCTGAGACCGCTGTTATACCATTAAAACCTCATACTGTTGCAACCCGACTAATGCACCACTGTGATTAAAATAAATGAGCTTATTATCAGTCAGTTTTTAAAAATGTTTTCTCTAAACAAACTTCCTCAAAACCTTGTGTGAAGGATCAAGGTGACAGTTTACCCAACTCCAGCTGTTGTGTCTGTATGTTGTCTGTACACTGCTGGTTTAATGAACTGTGTGGATGAATAATTAATAGTCAAACTGATTAGTGTCTGTGTAATCTCATCAAGGCATGTGACGTGACCGTCTGTGTCATTAGGTCTGAAGCTACCATTAGTCTCTCAGCATAAGTGCAATCAGGCCATATGGAGAAGGGAAGAGGAGCTCATCTTTCATGAGACACAGTTTCTGCTCCCAGCTTTGGTATTCCACAAGCCTCAATCACATTTTGGGGTCATGAAAACAGTGCAAAACAGGTCTGGTATGAGAATGCACTGAGTGAAAGTCTCCATCCGAGTGTGTGATACAGAACAAGGCAGCAGTGTGTTTCCAGAGAGTTGTTTCTTTGTCCAGTGCAGACTGAGCCCCTGCTCTAATCTAGGTTATCTGGCTGTAATCAGCTTAGCCCACTGCCACTCTCACTGCTGCGGCTGCTGCTGCTGGGTGGGCACTTCAGTCTGGTTCTGTCTTCACTCCCGTTCACACACACACACCTGTTGAAGTGCTTCAGGAGCAGATCAAACTACAGGGGAAGTTCACGCTGCATGTAGAAGAGCTTGGACGAGTGTGGCATTCAGGGTGTTTTCAGGGAGTTGTGGCCATGGCTGAGCATCAAGAGTTGGGGACACCTGCAGCTGCAGACACGTACCCCAGGAAGATCCTGGAGTACATGGAGGGATTCCTCATCTCCAAGGTAACATACACATGTAGTGCAAACACACTCACCTTCATAGGTTACATACAGAGATGCAGCTCACGTATATTTCATTGATGCAGCAGACTGTGTGACAGTTAATTGTATTCCTGGTTGTTAAAAAAGCAATAGCATCAAACACATTAAAGCCACAAGGAAAACATGTCTTAAGAGCTAAAATAATTAGTATGAACCAATTATTCACCAACTAGTAAATCAACTGAATTTTTTTTTCTCGATTAGCTGCTTAATATCTTTGAGTTTTAGACTGCTGGTAATACAGAAAGCTCTGGAGTATAGCCAAAGGCATTCACATTGGATATCTATCGAGTAACAATTAAGAAAAAAATGCTGAGATTTATCATTAATAAAATAATAATGAATTGCAGCCCTTCGTCTCTTAATAGAATATTTCATCATACTTGATACAGAATAATGAAAACCACAAATTGTACAACTAATTCTGAGCTGATTATTTCCTGGGAATTTTGAATCAGATTAGTTTTCTTAGTATTTTTAGGACTTTAAAATGCAATTCTTTTTTTTATTTTCAGTAGAATTGTTTAAACAGGCTTCTTCTCTGTGTTCTCCCCTTGTATACCCCTAAAATTAGGGGCCTCGTGATCCCTGTAAAGCTTAGGGAACCAGTGATCTTCACTATGATACTGGATGATGAAGCTTAAATTGAATGACCCAATAAACAAATTGTTACAGGAGAAAAAGGGAAAAGGAGACAGAGAAGGTAATCAGAAACACAAATTCATCAGAAGTTTTAAAAAGGATAATTAAGTAAATTATGCAAGGTATGCAATAAATTAGGCTATTAATACAATTTTTGCTAATGTCCACAAATACAAAACACCACAACAAATCATCTTCAATGGACACGTGGAAACTTCTGGTCTTTCTTCTATTGAAGCATCATTATAGTGCTGTCCTGATTAGTTATAATTTCATTGATTAGATCATGTGATCAGCGTACTTTAGGAGATTTTTTGGGTTCTGCAGATGGAGCACTACACTTTATTTTACTCTGGGAGATGAATGAACTGTACCTTGTTCCTGCTGTATTTTGCTCTGCTCTGTTTCCTCTCTCTCTCTGTGACCCAGACAGTTTTCTCCTCCTGCGAGCTGGGTGTGTTTGATGTGTTGCTGGCTGCAGGGCGCCCCCTGTCTGCAGAGGAGATCAGTCAGGCGGTCGGGGCCAGCCTGGACGGCACACAGAGACTGCTGGCTGCCTGCACCGGCCTGCAGCTCCTCAACACACACCAGGACAATGGACAAGGTCAGCACACAAACACACACACACCTGAAAATGTTAGTCAAACTTGTCCCTCTAGTTGGGTGGTAGCATTAATAGTAATAATGATCATTTTACCAATGAAACTCATTCATGGAAGAAATTTCAAGGTATTTTTTTGGATTAGCCTTTTTAGTGCCATATTTAAATGTTCATTTTTGTCATATTATGAAAAATTCATGACATTGACAGTTGCTGCACCACCTACAGTACATGCACACCTCCCTGTCTCTGTCTCCCACATAGACAGAAAAGGTCGAACTTTGTCTCAACACCTGCAGTGATTCATCCACAGTCACCTCCTCCTCTGTCTCTCTTCCTCCCCCTGTTCCAGTGTTGTACAGTAACACAGAGCAGGCCAGTGTCTACCTGACCCGCTCCAGTCCCGTGTCCCTCTACCAGTCCATCCAGTACAGCTCCAGAACCATCTACCTCTGCTGGCACTACCTGACCGACGCTGTCAGGTCAGTACACGGAGCGTGGCCACGTCCCTGCCTAATGCCACATTTATGTAGAAATCTATTAATCAGTTGATTGCTTTTGAAAGGTTTGATCGTGTAGGCTATAAATGATCATAAATATATGTAATTCACAATTTCCCTAAGTATATGCTTATAGTTATATGCCACACAAATATTTCAATGTTTATGTCAATTACAATGACAAAACATGCAAACGTGAACAACAACAATAGATAGATAGATGGATAGATAGATAGATGGATAGATAGATAGATAGATAGATAGATAGATAGATACTTCATAAGCGACCAGTATGCAAACATACACTGTACATATATAAATCTCTTAAATTAAAACCTTCAACTCAACATTTGCAGAGAAATTGGACTGTGCCGAGAAATTAAACATTTGCAGGAAATTAAATATTGTGCAGATAAATTAAAACATTTGTGAACACAATATTTCAGGAACCCCTGGAGTCGGTGTTTTCTGTTTATTTTTCCTTGTTAAATTCTAACTGACTCCATTGATGTTATGTTACTCCCTTGTGTGGTAAATTGGCTTTGCTCCCTCTTGTTGTGATATCCTGGTACTATAACTTTAATATCACCAGTAAGAATTGAATATTATTTTGAATCCAAACATCTGAAAATGACAAAATGTAAATTGTAGACACAGATGTTACAGTCAAACAAAAAGAGCAAGCAGCAATAAACGGTGCTTTAAAAAATACCAAAGGCAATGTTATTATAAATACTGCACAAGTAGGACATTATTCAATTACATGTGAACGCTGAACATAAAATAATACACAGGTGGCAGTGAGAGGCTGTGAGAACTGCAGGTTTGATTTAAAGCTTAAGGATGGGGATTCCAGTCGTCGTCTTGTGTTTGAACAGTGTCTCAAGATGGATTTCAGTCTCATTGTTATGTCTGAGGGAGGACAGCCAGCAGCTCCCAGACAGCCTCACTGCATCTGACGAGTGAAGCCCATCTGTGAAACACTGAAGGCTGATAGAAGTCAAGATGATATCTAAATGAAAAAGGCACCTTGATCTCAATGACTAATTCTTTTTGTGTGGGAGTGTGCAACAGAAACATGTGAATTTACCTAAAATAGACAGAAAAGACTGAGAATTTATATCAACACACTTCATCGACGACAGCTGTGATTATGAGAAAAAGCTGAAGCAGTGAGATCTATTCCACATTTTGTATGCTCACATAGAAAAATAAGTGACATAACCAATACATATAGCGCTACATAATGTATATATTTCTGCCTTGTTGTAGGGAGGGAAGAAACCAGTATGAAAAGGCTTTTGGAGTCAAATCCAACGACCTGTTTCAAGCTCTCTACAGGTAAGGAGCGTCTTTGTTTAACACACAAACAGATGAAACACACATCCTTGCTCATTTACATTCCACCCCTGTCTCTCCATCTTAAGCCTGTCTGTCACTCGCCTCTCTCTTCCCCCTTGAAAAACCGAATGGTGGGATTTATTAGGAGGCAGGGGATGTGTGAGAGAGAGGGTGTGGGCAGTGATGTGAGGAAGCTTGGAGCAGAGAGAGAGAGGGGGGGAGAATGTATCTGCCATTGTCCTTGAGGTCTCATGTGTTTGTGGTAACTTCTGCCCACAGTTTTAACGCTTCACTGATCTGCTGGTCAGCAGTTTCCAGGGGTCACACACTCAAAGTTTCACACTTTGTTCGCTAATAGGTTTTGATCGGTCCGCCTGAGGCAATGCACTGTAGAACAGAGAGCGCCAAAACTGTAACACAGTGGAGCGAGTCGCTAACACAGCCTCCCTTCTTGTCCTTATCATGGCGTGATTTGCACAGCCATCGTACTCAGATGGAAGGGGATCAGAAGCTCGTAAAAGACAGACGAAACAGATGTTAAAATGCACATTTCCATTATGATTTTACATCTGAACCATAAAAGGAAATGAACCACAGCCCACATGCAGATGTACAGTATGAATCAGCAACACACACCTCTTTAGGGGAAATAGAAAGCAAAAATTAGCAAATTTGACATTTCTTTCATTATTTTCTCTAGAATATATATAAAAATGTTAAAAATTCATGGGCTATAAAATAACACAAATAAAAATAATAGTAAGAGGCTACCAGTTGTATAAATTGTTCATGCAATATAGTGTTTTGTTGGTATTTTTGATGGGGCTTGTATATCAGTTGAATTATCTCTGTATTTGTCTTTTTTTATTCATTTTTTTCTTGTTTCCTTTTGAAAGGCAGCTGTTCCTCTAAAAACTGCCTCATTAAAAAACATGCATGCAAACTGAGAATATTCCAAATATGAACCGCGCACACATAATGTAATACACCCTTGTGCTGACGAATTTGCAATTCAGCTTTAATTGATTGAAAATGAAAATACCCCAGAAGACAAAATTTCAACACCTGCGCACAATTGATTTGATGTGGAGTAGCAGTTGTTTGTCCCCGCTGATTTCCCCTGTGAATACTGTGGGTAAATTAGCAAGGGGAAACAACCACTGAAGTCATTCACGGCGTTCTTAGAGCGCTGTAGCAGGAGCAGGAGGATTCAAAGCTGGCTGGATGACTCAGACTCCTGTTTACTCATCGTCATTTAACCAGCCGTGTACTGCACCTGAATAATTTACAGCCGAGTCCCGTCTGCAGCTTGAATTCTCATACTCAAGAAAGCAGAAAAGATTTGGAGTGAGAGTGTGGATTTAGAGAGCTTTTGAGATTACAAAAATATACAAGGCATTGCATAGAGAGAAGTTTACCAGATGAGTACTTATTATTTGGTCCAAGCTGGGTAGTAGTGTACTGATGGTTTCAACCTTCACAGATAAATGTCATTTTTATGCAGACATAAAAGACACAAAGAGACAAACTCTACACATATGATCAAGGTCACCAAATTGTGTTTAATTCCAGTACTTTAGTAAATGTACTTGGTTACATTCCACCACGGGATAAGGTGTTAGTATATAACCTGTTTAAAAACTTACATTTTTAGTGAATAGAAGCCGGCAATATCCTCACAACTGTTTTTAATGAGGAGGCAGGGTGAACCTTTGGTCAAACACAATGTTATTTGTTTTCTTCGTCTGTATATACTTTCCATACTTGCAAAGTAACACAATGCCAAGGTGAGACAACGGGAGAATACCGTCCATCAACATGTATTAGTAATGTAATAATCTCCATTATGATAAAGGTGAAAGCAAGACAACAATCAAACTATACTTTAAACTTGCCATTCTGTTGTTCAACAAACAACAGTGATCAGGCAGCAAAGAGCCAAAACTCAGTGGGTGCAGAGATGACAGAGACCTGCAGGGCTGTCTGTGCAGGGAGCAGACAGATGACACACCATGCTGCTTTTATAAGCATGTGGATATGGACACAGATAACTGAGCTGAGCATCTTCTCCTCAATATGAGTGGAGACAGGATGAGATCGTGTGCATGTAAATGTACTCAATCAGGGACAAATAGAGGCTGCGGATGTCATTGTTGGAGGGTATTTGATAACTTGGGTCCAGAATGTTCCCAAATTAAAGCTGACAGTCTGCTGTTTGGCCTCACAGTCATTTCATCTTTTCACATCCGATGTAATCAGAGTCTGAGGCCGCAACAATGAGTCACTTTCAAAGTTCCTCTGGAGGTCACTGTGTCGTCTGAAGTTGCTTCGTGTATCAGATGGCTGATCACTTTGCAGCAGTAAAGTTTGGATGGATACAATTCTAGTGTTACAGAACAGAGGATACTCAGTGTGTGTGTGTGTGTGTGTGTGTGT
>CAFUXE010001028.1:443508-474518 GCA_903364295.1 Serranus cabrilla
CACACTGAGGTCTGGTAGACTTTGTGGGTTTGTCAAAGTGAGATCCTTTGATCCTGTATTCCACCTCACTGCCTTTCAATCACTCTACCCCATTCTTACATTCTTCATCTATCTTTATCTGTCTCATACACTTCCACTCTCCCTGTTTTTAATTCAGTTTGCTTTGTGAAGCTCAAACGCTTATGATAATGCTGCCAAAGCATCAAGATGAAATATTCATATTTTCACATTAAATCCATATTTCCGCCTGAGTTTGTGTGTGTCTGTGTGTGTGTGTTTGTATGCTTTATTTTCCAGTTTAATCATCAGGTCTGACCTGCCTTACCCGAATGTGTTACAGTTCTCTCTATGAAAACAAGCAGCACATGTTGTGAACATGCAATTTTAGGGGTACCAAATATTACTCCCCCGGCTTTGGCTGGTGGCTGATGATCTGCCACCTCACACAGTTTGTTAACTATAACTTAAGACATTTTGGAGATATTTGCAAGAACTGCATTTGCAAGCACGCCTGGTCTGGATGCTGCTTAGAAACCCCCATATTGTGAATTTACATATGAAAACTATACATTGTGTGATTGCTCTAGGTCTCTAGTTTGGGCTTGTAAAGCCGTCGGGAACCAAATTGTTTCCAGTGAAGCTGAAGTGAATTTTGAAGTGAAATTTTGAAATGACGCATTAAAGAAAATGCCAATTATGAACGTTTCCATCAACTGGTTTGGAGCAAATAAACAAAGCTGCATAAACCTACTTTTGTCTGAAGATGGCAGTGTGATGTGTTGCTGTAAGAGGTTAGAGGTTGCTAATCGGACACCTTTGGCCACCCTCCAGAATTGGAATTGGATTCAATTGGGCAACTTATAATTGTGCTTTCATGTCAGCTCGTCTTGAAAAAAGACAAAAAGACAATAACCACATCAAGCAAGCCTAAAAAAATTCACGCACATTTTTGAAAGTTTTATCCAATTCTGGTGTTTCCATCAGGCTTTTTTCATGCCAATCTTCAAAATGTGCATTGAAATTAGTTGATGTAAACACGAATAGTGACTTGTATGGTGGTGACGGAAGAAATCAGGGGATAAGAAGGATTTATTCCCTGGGGACCAGGAATATCATAACAAAATTCCACAGTAATCTCTCCAATAGTTGTCGAAATATTTCAGTCTGGATAAAAGTGGTGTTAAAGATTGTCATTGCCGCCCTAGAGCCATGCAGCTATCATTGCTAAAACAAGAATTTTCAACTGTATTCAATTGTAAAGGTTATTATACAAATGCACATGGAATCAGTTTGTGCCAGATGTGTCTTTGCCTTTCCTGAGATAAGACTCCTTAGTAGGATTCCTAAACAGCACACTCGGCCCTGTTTCTGTACAAAGCGTCTGTCTCTTAGTCACTCTGTATTCAGTTCAATTCCGTCTGCTTTATTGACATGAATGTTAGATGAACCGTATTCCCAAAGCCGCCACATACATCTGAATACAAATCATGCAAATAAATAATGGGTACATACCTGAAAGCATCTGTTCATCTGTTTATGTGACTCCATGGCTGTGTGTGTGTGTGTGTGTGTATTTGTTAAAGAAGAATGTGTGTCTTCATTCAACTGAATGTAACTTTCTTTCTTTCTCTCTCTCTCCAGGCTGCAGTGGAGCACTAGCCAAGCAGTGCACGTCAGCCTACCCAGAATGCAGTGTGACGATCTTTGACCTCCCCAAGGTGGTGCATACATCGAGGGAACACTTTGTGACCGAGGTTGACCAGAGAATAAGCTTCCACGAAGGTAACGGCATTAAAAGTGGGTGAAATCCAGCTTTTCCCAGTGTACTGGCACTGCAGTTTATTTTGAGTCGATTCCATAAACTCCTTGCGCTGGAAATACTCACTAGAGCAGCACTTCTGTTGCTGAATATAGTCCCCACCAAACGCAGTATTTCCTTTCCAACACAATAGTAAGTTCAGCAACAGTTTAAGGATCTCTTTTATTCAAGCGCTTTTGGATTTATATCCTAAGATTTCCAACACTATGATAAAAAGTGTTGTGTGCTTCAAGAGGAATAAGAGCAGATCTAAAAGTGTGACATTTGAATCCCCGCTGAGTTCAACTTTGAGATATTTTGGCATGGTTACAGTCTGTCGGCCACCATCAGTCTTGTTTCCTTCTAAAAGCATAAAGGCGGAAAAGAAGAGACAGAAAACATCTTTTGAAGATATTTTCTTTCATTTATAATGTAATGCCAGGGAGCTGGTGTTTTTGAAATCTCACACAGAAATGGTGTGAGGAAATGTGTGTGTAGGTTTACCCCACAGTTCATTCCCATGTGTGTAAATATAGCCTACAAGTCCGAACTGAAAACAATAGCAAATCAAGTGACTGTTCATGTTATGACCTGTATGTCTCCATGCTTCTGCTGAACTGGAATGAAAATATCGTGACAATTTATACCTCGCTCTTTGTTGTGTCCGCTCTCCAGCTAAGCAGCTAATGTGGAAATAAAAAGTTCACAGCAGCCAGCGATCCAAAATCAATTCGTGCCTCTGCTGCTGCTCTCACACACGCGCTCTGATGGTGCTGAACACAACGGGAGCTGTAACCTGGAAAACACTGAAATATGAAATCTTCTGATATAGTTTTTCTATGAGAGCAGACTTCCTTGTGCTTTAGTTCATATTAAAAATCTGTGGTTGCACAGTTATAAAAGACAGTGAGGAGCGATAATGGAGTACTTTTTTAAATCTTTTTATTCAGGGTTTAAAAACCTTTAATTACAAATAACTATAACTGGAAACATGTTGCAAGGTCATAAACGTTTGACATAATGTGTTACAACAGTAACACAATTTCCTCTTTTGTATTAATTATATTTGAGTATGTAAACCACTAATTGAATCATTGTCTTATTACTGAAAGGCTTGTCAGCAGAATTAATAATTATGTGAAATAATTAACAGTGTCTCAGGAATTCATTGCATTTTAATAGTGAATATGGATGTGTGTGTGTGTGTGCGCACGCGTGTCTGTGTGTGTGTGCATGCATGTGTGTGTCTGCGTGTGTGTGTGTGTGTTTAGGGGACTTCTTCAAAGACCCCCTGCCAGAGGCTGACCTCTACATCCTCGCCAGAATTCTCCACGACTGGACAGATGAACGCTGCATAGAGCTACTCAGTAAAGTCTACAAAGCCTGCAAACCAGGTCTGTGTGTGTGTGTGTGTGTCTGTGTTTGTGTGTTTGAGAGAGAGAGGGATGAGTGCTTTTTCTTTTTTTTCCCCCTGCTTGAAATGAGATGGCAGATTGTATCCCACAATGCAGCTGATCCCAGAAAAATCTGTCCTTGTGACTTTGATCAAAGACAGACGCGCACACACAGAAAAGCAGCAGGCGTTATCAGGAGGCAGAAAACCCTCTCATGTGTTTTTATAATAATGTGTTTGTGTGTGTGTGTGTTTAAATAAAAGGAAGGAAGAAAAACAAAGAAATAAACCAAGTAGGGAAGCCTGGTTACACTGGACAGAAAATACAACCTGTAGAAGTGTGAAGTAGTTTCTCAGTGGAGCCACAGGAGGCCTCCTCAACGGCAGACATGTTGACTTGTTAAAGCAGGAAAAGCACAAGAATTTTATAACAGTAATGACGTCTATGTTGCTGCAACTATTGCAATGCAATGCAGCAATTAACAATATTAGTTACACCTGCCTGCAGTGAGAAAGATCTGCAAGAAGCTTTATCGATTCTGCACAACAGTAAAGTCATGAATGTAAAAGTGAGAAGTAGAGTGACCAGTTCTCCAAAATAACTGTCCTGCTGACAGAGAAACAGGCTCAAAAACCAAGTAGAAAAACATGACCTCCATTAATCATTAAAGTAAACTGTCATATACATTAGGGTTTCATCTCGGGACACAAGATTCCTGGGAATACACGTCCAAGTTTTGGAGTCAGGGTTCCTTTTGTCCCACCAAATTCATGTTTTATGCTCTACCATCTAAATTAGGCAAACACAACATGATGCCCGCCACCAGGTTTGTGTGGAAATACTTCAAAAGATTGAACAATGAAGATGCAAAGTGTGTGCTCTGTGCACTAGCAGAATACAGAAGCAGTATCGGCCTAACAGAATGCCTTTGTAAACTCCAAATTACTTTCTTTAACAATATTTGTTTGCTTTTATGAAGAAAAATAGCATTCTATGAGTCTGTTCCCAGCAGGCAGATCACTTACAATAAGTTTTTTTTTTTTCCTTACAGCTGTAATAAAGCTCAAACTGCTGGCCAAGTTTATGTTCTGTTTACTCAAATGTTGTCAAATGTTGAGATAAATGTTGTCCTTTTGCCTTAAAGAATCATTGGTTTGGAGCCAATATTATGTTTATGCTTTTTATCTTATACTTTTTAAGTGTTTTGGATGAAGCTCAAGTAAGTTATACCTTAAAAAACAGGTCATACTCTTGAATCATCAACCAGCTACAGTTTTCCTAGACGATCGAACAAGGCTGACCTTTTGTCCTGTCCTGCAGGAGGCGCCGTGTTGCTGGTGGAGGCGTTGCTCCACGAGGACGGCTCGGGCCCGGTGACAGTGCAGCTCTACTCTCTGAACATGCTGGTGCAGACGGAGGGCAGAGAGAGGACAGCCGCTCAGTACGCTGCCCTGCTGGCTGCCGCCGGCTTCACCTGCATCCAGCACCGCCTCACTGGGAAGATCTACGACGCAGTGCTGGGACACAAAGAGGCATGAGCCCCACAGATAAGGCTACCTGTGTGCCAGGAACAAATATGTTTTACTACTATACTATTTTTGCATTTCTCTCTTTTGCAAATGTCACCTTAAGTTTCTTCAAATAAAAAAAAAAGTTTCTTGTACCGTAGGACAATACTCCGCTCTGTATCTGCTTATTCAATTCATCCGAATTCATTGAATGATTAAAATCTTGGCCCATTTTTATGCCAGCTCAGATTCACATTATGAACAATGTGGGCTTGTTAACACTAGAAATTAATCGAACCATTTGGTCCAGACCAAGACCACTTACCTTTGTCAGACATGGGGTAGGCACTGGCCTTGGTATGGGTCAGGTTCACAACTCCAACTTTAGTTCAAACTCAAACTGTCTGAAAATCTAAATTCCAGTTATGTGGTCTAGCCTTGGAGGAGGTCTGCGTTTGCCAAGTTCTCTTCTGATTTGCAATCATGAGGGAGGCGTGTTTGAGCTAAAACACTGTGTTCATTCGATGTTGAAATGAACGCCCTGTATGAACATTTCCATGGGTTCCTGGTAAAGCTTAGAAGTGTGAACAAACTGTTCATGTGCATTTACCCTCTACCACATCTATCGGTTAAGGATAATGAATGATTGAATGAATAATTCATAAAATCCTTTCTGAATGCTCCATCCATGGCTGAATCCTGTCTGATCAGAAGCTAACGTTAGGTGGGACGGCAGTTCAGCAACAGCACCATCCTGCTATTAGCTCATTTATAGTTTGGCTTGGACAAGCAGGTTCATCAATAGCGTGTTTATTATATTTGTGAACAGTCAGACCCCTGTGTGGACTGACAGACTATGATTGACAGTGAAAGCATGCTGTGACACACAGTCAGCAACAGGTTAGACTGAAGCTTCTCACAGGGCGGTCAAAGAACGTGACTGGTTTTTCTCAGCTGCTGAAAATAGTAAAAGCGTAATTGATATATGCTGCTTAAACACAATCACCTAAATGTGACTGTGTGATGATAAGTTTGTTTAAAAAAAAAAATTAATGTGTGTTAGCAAAACTATAACTTTAACTCCCTTAGTGGAATAATGGGGATGTATTTTCCCTGCCTGCTCAGGAACACAACGACATGACGTAACAATAAACATGCATATTTTAAGTCATCACACTGGTACCAGAGCCTGGTCCAAATCTAGACAATCTAGTAAGAATAATCCCAGCACTGTGTGGTTCTGCAGTAAATGATTAGCCACACACTGCAAAGGTCAGCCTCTATTAGATGATGTGCAGCGAGCTTCCAGTCTCATCACTAAGAAGATGAACTTCTTTACATATCTGTTCCCATCACTCAATCCTCAGCCCTGTGTTTGAACCCCTCGCCTCTTACCGCTCTTAACAGCCCTGTAAAGCTGGCTTTGTACCGTCTTCTCCGTAATGATGGATGTGACTCCATAAATCTTCTTCACGATGACCCAGCCGTCTTTTATTTAACCCCTGCAGTATCCTGCAGTGTGCACAGGATGTATATAAAATCAGCCTTTTATTAAAGCTCAGCCTGTCCTCACCAGTGAGAGACTTCTGTAAATACAATTAGTATTCAGTTAAATTAATACGAACAGTCATTTATTAGGCATAAAAGTAGCGTGCCACATAATAATTGCACAAATATCAGTAGTGTGACTCATCAACTGAAAAAGATCCTAATCAGCCGCCCTTCAGACACCATCATTGTCTGCTCTGCATACAGAAGACTGTACCGCTACTGTTCACTTCTCCATCTCTTTTCTGTACACCCACTCGTTCTCACTGCCCTCTCTATTCTCGGCTCTCCTTCTTTTTCTCCCAGTAATTGTGAATTAATCAGACTTCAAAGTGCAACAAATTAGAATTGATGTCAAATCCTTGTGGACAGCTTTACAGAGAGTCGGCCTAATGAAGGGAAATGAAGTGCTGAGGCTGAAGACAGCTTGACCTGTACAGAGACAGTGATAGCGCCCAGAGACGCGGTGCAGTATTACCAATGTCACGATGGTGAACTCGTGCTGCATACCACTCGGTGTGGAGGCTTCGGAGAGATATATCTTTTCTTGGGGATAAAATAATATTCCAGTTAAAATAGAAAGCATATAGGAAAAAGTAAGTCCCTTAAAAGTTTTAATTTGAGTAATTCCAAATCTCTTATCATCCCTATAACCTGGTTTTGACTTTCCTGTAATTACTCATCCTCCCCTCAAATTAAAACCAGATTAGATAGTAATAAGGTTTTGTAATTTTTCTTTGGTAGAATTTTTTTTTAAAAGTTAACTTTGTCCTGGATAAAAGTATCGGGATGCTTTGTATTTTAGATTTTTCTTGTTGCAGTTTAGTGCCCCTGCAGTTTCAGAGTGCAAATCTACACGGCTTCTTCACTGCTGTCATGAATATGAAGATCTGTCCATGCAAGTGTCAATGTGTCAATATGTGTCAATGTCAATGACGGGCACCATTCACTCTATTATAAGTCCGAAAAATGATTTAGAAGCCGCAGTTTATGGTTAAAATAGTTATATAATGTTACTTTGATTAAAAGGAACCTCTGGAAATCAGCACTGATGGGTTTTTCTGCTTATTTATAAAGTGAAAAATAATTTCTTAATAACAGAAAAGCAGCTGAGGACATGAAAGTAAAAAGAACATAAAAAGCTGTGTGAAGAATTACAGCGGGGAGTATCATTTAAAGCTGCTCAGTAAGAGGAACTGCTTTTATGTGAGGACAACACTTTAGCTGCATTTAAACAAACTTCACTGATTTTTTTCCCCCCACTGCTGTAGAAAATCAGCTGTAATTCTGTGAGAGTATCTCTTCAAGTGCTTTCCCCCTCGCTTTTCGTCAATGATTTAGACTCGGGTCAATGTTTTCCACTTCAGCAGAGAAAGGTGCATACATTTCTCCTCTCTACTTCTCAGTTCCATTTACTGCTCCATCTCATGAGGCTATTATTGTGCCGGCCTCAGGTTCAACCTGAGTGGGTTTTATAGATGGTTCTAGAAAGTTAGAGCTATAAAAATAGGGGTTTGAGATGGAGAAGAGGGTAGGTAGGCGAGCTGAGGACGTCTAGGCACTTGTACTCTCCCTACTCACAGACACAGAATCCCAAAATAATGTGAAGACAGAGGGCGTCCCTGCTGTCCAGTGGTGCATGACACATGTCATGTATCTACAATGTCCCCAGTCTGATTCCAGGCAGTAATTTATTCTTCATTTCAAATAACAGTAAAATAGATTAATATAATGGATTACATACAGTTTATGTGTGCTCTGATTCTCACACATTTATTATCTTGTATGGAAGCAGATTCTCCTCTGGGAAATAGATGAAAAGATAGTAATAATAAAAACAAGAACACTCCTGAGTAACTCCTAATTATCGCACACTAAGTAAAAATTATGACTTACGGCCATGTGTGTGTGTGTCAGTGTGTGTTTTTTTTCTTTTTTGATGTGTGAGGGTTGATGCACATGTCTATACCAACTTGTGTGTGAACTAAATGAAATAGTGTGTGTTCACCTCTCCATCTATTGTGTGTGTGTATGTCTCTTTAGGGACACTCTAAATCTGCTCCACAAGTCACGCACCCTTCCACCCTCAAGCTGCAGGATGCCACTTTAAGATAACAACTTCAGGGCATTTCAGGGAACACACTCAGTTTGTGCCCAGAGACTGTGTGTGTGTGTGCGTGTGTGTGTGTGTGTGTGTGTATGTGTGTATGTGTGGTGCTTATTAGGGCTCCCAGCTCTCTTTTTGTGATCTAGTTATGTTTTTATTCCAAAGTTTTCACAGGAAACTGAAAGTTAAGACCTGTTTTCCTTTTTGGAGCAGCAGTCGAAGTGGAGCTTCACATCTCGGCGTTTTCAAACAGAGATCTCCTGGAAATCTTAACGTGATAAGAAAAGTCACTGAAATGCACAACAGGAGGAAAAGCCGCCTTCCACTTTGGGATTTTATTTTTGTGCCTTAACTGTTTTTCCTCACAGTGAGTATCAAAACACATCTAAAATGCTCTTTTTTTTATTTTGATTCAGATGATCTCTGAAGCTGAAAAGAATGAATATTCCCAATTTCACCGTAGGATAGCTGGATATTGTTGCCCTATGTTACGTGCTCCCCCTTTTCCTTCTCTCATGAGTCTGTCACTCATTTGATTTTCCCTCAGGTGCAGCCAGTCAGGCTGATTGAGGGAAGGTTACAAAGAGGGGCGGCGACCACCTCTCTGTCTCTCACTCTGCAGCAGCAGAAGGAGAGCGGCCTGTAGCTGCTGCTCAGGCCTTTTGTTTGGTTTGGCTTTTCCTTTGTTTTCTGGTGGGACTGCTGGCTCAGTTTTCGGTGTTTATTTCTGTTTCTTGTTGTAGTTGTGGTTCTGTGGTAGAAGGGGTTCTTTTGGATCCGACGGCCCATTGAGGGTTGGTCCAAAAGTTCCCCTTTCTTTTGTTCAGTTTGCCAGCACACCAGACCTTATGTTTTTCAGTAGTTTTATGTTTTGGGGTTGTTTGTTTAGCATTTTGTTAGTAGTCATTGTTTCTGAATCACTCCTGACTTTGTGGCAATTGTGTTAGATCCCCCTTATCGGGAGCCGTTAAATAATAACGTTAGACGGAAGACCAAACCAGGGTTAACTAGTGAGTGTGACATCCATAATAACTAACAACAATCTTCTTTTGTCCCACAGCAAACCGTTGAATGTCAGTTCTACTGTTCTACCTCCAGAGTCGCTGATGATACTGGTGTGATAAAATCACATGACTTCTTCATGACATGACAACATTAAATGAAGCAACACAAAGCCCCCTGCGGTCAACTCCCCTCTAAAGCACGGCCTCAAATCTCCCTGCCAGTTTCTGTTTGATGACACGAGGCCAATTAAAAAAAAATGGCCAAAGGTCAAATATATTAAGTATAAATATATAGAACTAGATGTCATCCTCATTTTACTTGTTATATTGGCAAGCTGTGTTCACATTTAAAGTGCTTAAAATTCTTAATTGAGCATGACTGTGTACAAAAATGGAATTTTTGTACATTTTTTGTTTTGTTTGCTTTTTGGGGTTCAAAATGTTGATGCAGTGAGTCAAAGTGAAAATATATCAAGTCATATAGCTGAATTAGTGCTGAATAAATGACACCAACATGGCATATGTAAATATTTAAGTGTATGTAAATTCAAGCAGAATGAAAAGCATTTAAAAACCAACAAAATAGCCAGAGATTTACATATGATGAACCTGTCAATGTCTTTTTAATACTTTTGTCATGCAATTCTTCAATGATGGAGAAACGAAATCTCCCAGTAGTTTGTTTCCACATCAGGTTATCAATGTTTTATTGTTTCTTCTCTGAATTCCATCCACCTGTGTTGCTATAGTAACCTGATGTGGCACAGTTCTGCTGTGGGAAAGAAAGAAACCTCCTAAAAACTGTCAGTTTACCTTATGTGACATGACCTATTTATTTAGTATTTCAGTCACATGGTCTTGAACAAGCAACAGGACCTAGATATGAGCTGCAGAGACATGTGCATAACACAGTGTGCTATCAGTTTTGAGGAGAATAAATTGGGCTGGAATGTGGCTGGGACAGAGACTATTGTCACCAGGAGGACTGAGCCTTGGTGCTCGCCGTCAGCGAGGGGGAGGCCTCGTTCGTAACGCCATTTGTTTTGCTGCGACAAAGCTGTGTGTTAAGGTAGAAGAAGGAGAGCTTGTGATGGCAGTGTTGTCTCATCAGAGAGACGGAGAGGAAGAGTGGGGATGAGCAGAGAGGGAGAGGTGATTTGTCTTTTCATCACAACCATGGGAGCACACACACACATGTACACATGCATGCACACACACTATCACAACTCAATAAAAGTGTCTCTTGGCTGTAAGCCGTGCTTTGTCACTTCCAAACACTTCCATAATTCATGGGCCGCTGACAGCAGTATTGAACTGAGGACAAAGATGTCTGCCCTGTAGGCTACACACACACACACACACACACACACACACAGCAGGGTGGTCGTAGATTTTCATGAGCTACAAATTCAGAGGAACACAGAATATATGTTAGAGGAGACCTTTGGAGAGGTGTGTGTGTGTTTGTGTGTGTGTGTTTATCTAACACTTCTCCACTTGATAATGACTAATCCCTCAGTGTTTGCCCTTCCTCCTCTCTGTCACTTACTGTTGCTTCTGTTTTTTGTATCTTTGTCCTGCCCCTTAGCATGACTAAATACAGTCCGTCTCACACATACACACGCACACACACACGCACACTCGCAGACATATTTCAGCCAGAAGTTTGTCACTTCTGCTCCTGGCAACATGTCACCCACCCACATGCCCCCTCCCAAAAAAAGGGACCAGGAACAGAAACACATCCACATCCCGGTTTGACGTCATTTGATCCTCCCAGCCAAGCTGAAGAACACACACACACACAGGGCCAACGGTTTGTCTTTCTCAAAGTGAATTTTCACAGCACTGATGCTCATCCTGTCACAGTGGAGGGCATGACACGTGTCACTGCCCGATTTGTACCACTGACACTGAAGGTGGCATCTCAATTTGTTTACTAAGAGCCCTGAAATGACTCCTTAAACAGGAAAACACTCTTAAATAATACAGCACTGGCATCACATGAATAGAAAGAGAAAATGGACATTTTGTTGTTTTAATGTCAGAACCTGAAAGGTGAAAGTTAAAATGTCATGCGCGTAATTTACATATTTATTTTTAAATGGACTATTAATTAACTGTAGTGGGTGCAAATGTCAAAAAGGCTTGGAGGGAGTGTTTGAAGTGCACCCAGATGATTTTCATCAAAGTGAGGAAAACAATGACGAACAGCAGCAGAGAACAGGAGGTCATCACATGTCTCACTTCAGCATTATTATCTTCCCACACAATAGATTATATAATTTTATACATAATAGATTAACAACAATTAACTATTGTATTCCCGAGCTTATCAGTAATCAAAATTATACTTTTGTAACAAAGACCTGATTAAGCTCAGAGGCTCTCACTGAAGCATCTCTCTAATTCTTCAAGTTAAAATCCATCTTCAGATCTGAAGCAGTAGTTGTGTTTCCATCAACAAATTTCTATGCGCATTTTAAAGACTTACTTGAGAGAAGCTTGATGGAAACACCAAAATTCAATTAAACTTTCAAAAATGTGAAAAGTTTTCACAAGTGCCTGAGGTGTTTTTTGTCTTTTTCGAAAAAAAATAGTTAATGCGCTAAATGGGAAATGGGAGCGATTTTTCCAAATAATTTCCAATTCAGCAAATGTTTAACTCTCATGACTGATCAGCTGTTTCCACTCCGACATGAAAGAACAATTCTAAATTGCCCAATTTAAACCAGAAGACTTCTCTCCATTTTCTCTCGTGGTTGATCAAAGTTGTCCAATTAGCAACCTCTTTTGTTCTTGTTTTTTCTCTCGCGTAATCTCTTCTTCTACCGTTTACTGACAGATTAACCTACAGCAATACATTACACTGACATCTTCTGACTAAAGTTTGTTTATGCAGCTTTGTTTATTCACTCTGAACCCGTTGATGGAAACATCCCTAATTTGCGTTTTCTTTAATACGACATTTAAAAAATCTCACATTAGAAAAGCTCGAAAGAAATCCTCAATCACTGAAAAAATAAGGGGTTTTTCTTTGATTCCTGGAGTTGATCCAAATGGAATATAAAAAACATTTTCATCAAATCAATTCTGGCATAGTGAATATTTAAATAACATGAAACACTTTTAGCATCTTCCCAGGTAATATACTAATTAATAATTCAGGAAGCATGAAACATGGCCACTACTAGCTGACATAAAACAATGTTTTGATATGAACCAAATTTCAACAATAATTGATTTGACGGCATCTTTAAAGACACATTTCATAAACTAAATGCTCAATGTGAGCAAACATTTCTTTCTATTAATCATATTTCAGCCTGAAGATCTGTTGACCTTGGGCTAAAACATCCGTCATTCTCTCCCCAGACAACAGACAACGTTAAAGGTTTATTTTTTCCCATTCCTTTTGTCTGCCTCTCACAAAATTGGACCAAGCCTTTATTGTCTTAGACAGAGCAAATACAGTCTCCCAAGCTTGTTATCAGGCAGACGGATTATACAAGCAAAGGACCTTGACATCACCCTCAAGTATAATAGACAGTTGTTTACACAGACAACTGTGTACACTGTGGAAAGAAAGCAGATATCATTCGACTGCCAAGAAACATTCACAGAGTTAAGTCAACTGCAGTCCAAAGATCATCAATCTACCATTCATAACCTGATAGTATATTTCAATTTTCTTGTGTTGTATTTTGGTTATTTAAAACTTTTTAACTTCTCAAAACATGACGGAAAAGTTCATTTTTCAGATTTGTATTGTTCACTTTGCTTAATTTCCTTTTTGATTTACTTGGTCCAGACAGTTTTTTATCAGATGACGAAGCTACGTTTCAATCTCTGTCCGGAGTCTATTGTATTTTTAATTGCTTGCCTCATTAGATGATTTAATACTTTAATTATGGATCATGCCTTTTCATAACCGTTACAACTAGAGTGGGTAGTGTGATTTGAGGATTTAGTTTTTATTATTTTCTACAAGCTGTAGTAGAATTGTTGCAAAACATATTTGCCTGATATCGGACAGAATTCAGGTTGTCACACTTGATTTTCCATCTTCAGTCTTACATCGCCTCCACTAACGGATTTCTGTGGAGCAGGGCGACTTAACTTTATTTATGAAGCATCTTCCATACAATCAGGCTGCCCAAAGTGCTTTACAGAGCTAGATTAAAACTGTGCAGATGAGAAAACAAAAATACACAACAATAAATAAATAGAACTGACAGCCTCAATAGAATTGACAGCCTTGACATCAGCATCTATCTTGTCTGTATTGGTTGTCCTTGTTGACACCAGTGGTAGTGGCGCCCATGGTGCTGATTAGCTCATTGTTAGTCCCGCCTGGGGTGCTGATTGGATCAATTGGATTTTAACGGAGAAACTGCTGTTTCATGTCATGATGCCAGACGAAGCGCTCAGCTCGGTGGGGTGAACAGATTCAAAGGTCTGGACCGAGGTAACAAACACATTATTGTCCCTGTCACGTAGATTAGCATGCCATTCACGTTGCATGCATTCCTGCCATATAGTGCTTGTACACCTTCCAGTGTATTCTTCTGTGATTAGTCATATTTGGTCTGCAGCCATTATCAGCCCAGTTCCAGCCGCCATACAGGATGCACTGCTCTGTAGAAATAATTTGTTCTGGTTTACCAGGATTATTCAACTGTGCGTAACTGATCATTTTACACACTGTCGTTCCCTCTTGGCAATGATGTGATAACGTTTGCCTGTAAATGTTATACAGGTGGTTAAATATGCTCTTTTGGAGTCACTAATAGATCAACTCAGCTGTGTGAACCACACATCAATCTCCCTAACATTGCACAGTGTATAAAATACATCACATGCATGGGTCAAATACTGAGCCATAATGGTTAAATGGATTCAGTTGCCATAGGTGATTTACTCACAGGAGCATCTGGCCTTTTAGAAAGAGCACAGTTTGTTTCAGCCAACCACAGTCGGGCAGATTAACATATTTCCCATGATTGTTTTCATTAGTGTGTAAATGCCAGGGTCGCCCCAGTCCGAGTCCCTGAGGGAATCAGAACAGGCGAAGCACGCTGCCTATCTGACAGGTAGCGAGGAGGAGGGTGGGGGGGGAGTCACGTAATATTCAGAAGGCAGAGAGGTATATATGTAAGTCTAACCCTGCATGCAAAAACACGCACCTACTCTTCTCCACGATATCGCTCTACAGAGAGCCACTAATCTGTATTACACTGTCAAGTTAGAACATCCACAAGGGGAAATGACTCCCATTCATTTAATTCCACGGATTATTAGCCGCCTCCACTCATGTTGATTCAGTGCGTCGGTATGAGCAGCAGCAGAGAGGTTAGGCTCAGCTCTGCTGCAGAACTCTTTCAACACTATCTCTTTTCATACACTTTGCAGAGGGAAAGAGGCAAGGAAGGGTTCAGGTTTTTTGCAAAATACCGAGCCAGTTTAAACCCAGCAGAGCTTTCAGCCGCTGTGGGTATAAGGAAAGTTAGCAGCTGTACATCTGACAATGACACAGCAGGGGGACTGACATTGTGGGTTTTTTTGCAACTGTTCATCTGAGGGGGAAAAACCTTTCTTGCGTGCAATCCCACAAGCGTCTGTCAACATGCTATGATAGTAAAAATTTATTCATAGAGCTGACTCTGATGTAAGCCGAAATGAAACTCTGAATGCTGCTTTCTATAGCAGCCTGTTGGTCTCCCTCAACATGATAACTATATTTTATATTCCATTTGGACGTGAATTGCTCTTCCACATACCCTTACAGTCACGTCATGTTTTATAAAAATCACGGCCTGAGAGAAAAAGGCAGCGCTATATGGATGCCATTGCCATGCTCTATTATACCCAGGTTTACTTTAAAACTAAAAAGGATGAAGCTAAAAGTGCATTACAGTCCTCACCTGTTATTAGGCTAAAGTAACCAACCCAACAGGAGAAAAATGACCCTTTGCTAAACCCAACTGCAACAAGGCTTTCCAATCTAGCACTGCAGCTAAGCAGTCTGCAGTGATATATGTGTTTAACATCCAAATGTATGGTTGTTTTCTGATGCGATGGATCTGGGCTCCACATTTCTTGCTTAAATTTGCAAAATTAAAACTACAAGAATTTTCTAACAACTTTAACTTGCCAGCTACAACCCCAAATCCAAAATAGTTGGGATGCTGTATACACCATAAATAAAAAAAGAGTACATCAAATTCAGAATAAGTGTATATATTTACAAAAATCCAATGTTTTCTAGGTTGTCCATTAGATTCCCTGTCTTTGTGTTGTATTCAATTGAATTTAGGTCATATAGGATTTGCAAATCATTGCATTCTGTTTTTGCACAACTTTTTTCACAGTGTCCCAACTTTTTAGGAGTCTGGGTTGTCTTTAGCATTAACTATGTGAGAATGTTTAAATCACAGAGCTATTTTAAAACAAGAATTCAGTAAAAGCGTCTTGGCTACATGTATGAAGTTAGACTAAAGCTGAGGCTTGATGTCTGAGGGGGAAGTCAGCATCCTCAGCAGCTGCTGATCCATGTAGATGCAGATCTCATAGAAATAAAGGAGCAGCACTACTGTCCTTGTATTGCAGGATTGAGCTGGTAAACCATATTAACAGCACAGTAGGATCAGACTGTCATTTTATTCTACAATAATCCCTGTTTGGAGGCTTTCTATAGAAAACATAGCCTACTTGGATGAGCATCAGAGGTTAGATTTATGTGTTTTTTTTGTCTGTATTTTACAACAAATTTTCACTTCACAAGAAATAAGAATAGGATTTGAGGATTAAGACTAATCTTTTGGCAAATGTAATGCTATCTTGGGTGAATACTTTGGCTGAGGGAGCCTCACAATAAAGAGCAACACAGAGTTGCTAATGTTACTTACATTTCTACGTAGCACCCAGACTTTAATGACACAGCTATCATGGTATTATGTTGAATAGGATGACAGGATGTGATGTAATAGCATTACACCTTAGATGTGTCAAATTTGTTGTATTTTGTTGAAGTAGTAATCCATTATTAACTTGAAGTCTGAGCTAATATTTGCTAATTTTGCTGTAGTCTGGAGATTACTTTTCCTACGCAATTTACCAATGTTTGTTGACAGGGCAACAAAAGTCCACATGGAGGTCAAAGCAAGTATCGGTCCTAATCTCACCCAACCAGACTGGTTTCCCCTCATAAAGGACCCCAGAGGTTGTTTTTAAAGGCATTAAAAAAAAGACTTATATCTATATTGGAGACTTTCCTCCTCCGCCCTCTCATGGCTGTGATAACTCTGCTTTATGGCGAGGGGGAGTATAGAACACGGAAGTCGTACTCGGTGCAGATGGGTCGAACAGACCTTCACACAGAAGAACAGGATCAGTGTCCCATGTGAAATATGTGAAACAATTGATGTGATTTAAACATCACTGAACTTCCATACCTCACATTTTTATGTAGCTGTCACTTATTGTTTTTTACAACCGCGAAGCATACATGTATATATAATGACGTTTGTGCTATTTTTAGAAGGAGATGCTGCACTCTATACTGCAAATGCTCATCTGCGTCTTTATGGGTGGTATCGACAAACAACCTATTCTAAGAGATCTTGTTGCACCCAATGCAACACAGACTAGAGTAGTGCTACATTAGTTACAACTCAGGTTTTTGGACTGAGGGACAATTTAAATAATAAGAATCCCCCTTTATGTTGTTTCCACTCCACAAGAACTCAGAATGATCGTAGGTCCTTGAACTCCACTTTGAGGAACCTTTTAAGCTCCTGCTTCAGAGTAGAAACTCTCTCAGCACAAGAGGAACCTCGAGTGACATAAGTGCACAGTAATTGGTCCAGATATGAAAGTGGACAGTGATGGTTGAACATGTCGAGCTGGCTTGTGTCACTTTAATGTTACTATAGGTTCTGCGAATGGAAGCAAAAGAAAGCCCTGAAACATGTGCCCATCAGGCAGTTCCTCTCAGGGGGATCCCAGAACTACATGATCCGAATCGGCCTTTGACTTGTTTTTAAACCCACCATCCAAACTCTATAAGTATAGGTTTTAATGAAGGGTTGGGGAATGGTCAGCTTGGGGCTACAAGGACACAGTTTTTCAGGCTTACTTCAAAATGCAAATAATGACGCTGTCATTGGCACTATAAGGTAATTTGAAGGGGTGACCATCATGATGGACCACTAATGAAAACAAATGGCATCAGCACGCATTGGTGCACGCTTAAAGGCAGAGTTTTAAGTGGGTGGAGGGCATGCACGCACTAGCACACTGCGTCCTCATCAGGATGTAGACAAAGGTCGCAGGAAATTCTCCCTCACCCCGTCGTAGCTCTGCTTTCACGTTCCTGCTCTTATCATCCATCCATCCGTCTTCCTGCAGTTATCTGGAGCAGCAGTTGCATATAGCTGCATCATCCCCTCCCCCCCGTCTCTAACACTAAAATGACCTTCACGAGCTCAACACGGCGGAAGATGGCAAAGACAGAAGCAGAGTAGTATGGAGAGAAAAAACGGATGAGAAGAAGGGGAGGGAGGAGATGTGGCAAATGAAGAAACAGAAGGCAAAAATGATGAAGGGTAGATGGCAGGAGGATGATGAGAGAGGGAGAAGAGGGAGAAAAATTATATGAGAGCGAGAGTGAGAGCAGGGAACACAAAAACAGGAGATGTTAGATGTGTTGGGGGGGGGAGAGGCTCAGTGGGATGAAGAATGGGAAAAAGATGAGTGAGATAGTGTGTGGAATGATAGCACACTTACGAAAATAAATCCTCGTTCTGCACATCTGCTATCTGGCTTCAACCAGATAGCATAACCCCAATTTTACATCCATAAAGCGTTTTAAGGTAAAACTGCCTCTGCCCACACGCCAGTGGATATGAACCAGTGATGCAGAAGATACAGTATATTCTACTAACAAAGATAACTGAGTGTCTCTAAGAGGAGCAATGTCTCATGTGGCTGGAATGACAGGAGGAAGATTAACAGTGTCCATGTGTGTTTTAACCTTCTCTTTAACCTTGTTTAGCCTTGTTTCACTGCGCTGGAGAGGAACACACATATGATGAAGAGAGAGAGAGAGGGAGAGAGGGAGAAAAATGTAAGAAGAGCATTCTCACAGTGCTGCAGGCTTTACCGCCTAAACTCTGACTCTCTCTTTCTCTCTTCGCCTCTCTGACTCATCGCAAACTCATAAAATACTAAAGCTGTTAAAGAGAGATTATTTAAAAACTATCTTATACATTCAGAAGGGAACCGTGACTGTCAGCCCAGGCAAAAGACCCAACGAGATACGGAGAATCGCTTCCCTCTGTCTTACTGTCTCTATCTCACTCTTTTCTCTATCTTGCTCTTCCACTCTGTGTATAATCGTCATTAGCATTTCAAAAATCATATCTTTATGAGTCATGCATTGCAGGCGCTCTGGTGAGTTTGTCATTACTTGGTTATGAAACCGGGGCAACTCAGCCTTCCCCATGCAAGACCCAGGGCAGGGTTGACGGAAGACACTTCCCACAAATTCACAAAACACACTCTGTGTGACAGTGTCACAGTCATGCAAATGGTGCAGAATATATGCAAGGACATCAAAGATTTGATGAGAATTTACTGATCTTTTTTGGAGGAACTGAGTCATTGCAGCAAGAGACATTAACAGGATTCAGCACAAAATGATGGAAGGAAATGAAGAATTAATAAAACGGAAATAGATGAGGGGGTTTAAAGTGATAATGTTGACATATCAAGAACCAACAGGTATGAGTTTAGATATTATTATGCAGAATAACAGTATAAAAAAACAAATATGTTTAATATGAAAAAGATTAATTCAGTAGGAGAGGAGTTTAAGGGTTGACGTTCTGTGTCTGTTTTCTTTTATTTATACTTATTTATTTTTCACAATGTTGTCACAAGGTACATTGAATTTAAATGTTTTTACTGATAAGGAAGGAATTGTCCAATCAACTCGGCATTTATACCATTTTTTCCTCTGATACAGTAACTACAACCCAGCTGATCAGTTATTTTTTACATTCATTGGTACCAATTAATTAATAATATGCTATTAAATAAACTAACAGTGGAGACTCCCTAGTTTTACATAATATATAAATTATTACATTACCACACATACAGGAACAAGATGCAATTGAGGGTTAAACTGCTCTGCATCCACCTGCATTAATGATCCAAAGTGCCGACGTTCAGGAGATTAAATTCTCTCTGTGTAGTCACTCAAAAACACACTTGTCTCAATCATAGCAAAACCAACATTGTCGAGAATTTGTCGCACACAAACCTGCACTCCACAGTGACAGAGTACACTGCATACCGCACACAAACACACAAGAGAGGGTGAAGGTGAGAAAGAGTTTATTTCTATGAAAGAAGTGAAGTTTATTTTTCTGTCACATTCTTTTTTTTGTGTGTGTGTGAAAACATTTCCATCCCTGACATTTGAAAAAAACTCCCCAAAAAAGAACATGTCGGGGAGGCAGTGCGGCTCATCACCGCAGCAACCTCGAGAAGAAAACACAGAGAAGGGATCTGTCGCTGCTGTGAGAGGCGGAGAGAGAAAACAATGAGACAGATAGCAGACTGCATCAGCACAGTGAAAGGGAAAGAGTTTTTTTTTTTTTTTTTGCCATAATGCAGTGAGGAGTGGCCTTTTTGAGAAGGACGTTTACTTGTTGAGCATGACTTAGTTTGTCAGGAATTATAATAAATGAGATCAGAGTGATGTGAGGCACAATGTGACACTTTAATATGCAAAAAATGTATTTTGCATACAGCCTCTTTGTCTGTCTAGCTGCTATATTCCTCCCACTTATGTGGCACTGTATGTGACACTGACGCATTTCTTGAGCAGTTTATGTGGCGTTTGATTGCAGGAAACGGTTCTGCTGACATCAAAATGTGACGTCGGTGCCACATTTTGATCGTGCAGAGGTTTCTTTCAATGTTGCAGTGATTACCTCGGTGAAGGAAGCCGTATTACTGCTGCACTATTCTGTGCACAGGTGTCAGCTAATGAAAATCCTGATGTCAATTAAGTGTTTGATAATTGCAACTTGCATTCATAGCAGGTCTGTTGCTGATGAGGGTACGGAAATGTCAGAGTGGCAAAGAAAGCTACATTTTCAAAGAAGAATATTAGGGATGCAACAGTGCATTTTTGGCCAATAAAGATGTTTAAAATAACAATTTCGGTGCAGCCCGACTGTTACAGAAACACTTGGAAAGATACTTTTACTCTGAAAGTATGGACAGCTATACTTAACTCTATTTTGAAGCACGTAAATGTTGTGTCTTATGTAATAGCAAAGTGCCAAAAAGGGTTTAATTTAGTGCAGTGATGTAGGCCAGGAGTTTAACAAACAACACGGTGTTCTCCCATGTGCTAAAGATGTCCCAGGATATTAGCGCTCCAGTCCAACTCTTTGTTCCTGTTCTCATCGGCTCATTCAGAACATCAAGAACAGAGAGGCCAAATAACCCATGACAAATGTGAAGTTTAATTAGAGGGTGCAAAGTGAACATTTCAGAAGCTGTTGTCGAGGTCACGGTGCAGTCGCAGATGTAAAATTGAGACTTTTATCTTCCATCTGTGCCTGATAGAATAGCTCATAAGTACTTAAACATTTTTCAAACACTGCAAGATCTTTTGTCTTCTCTCGGATGGCAGAAGGCACTCCAACAGGGTGATCATTTAACAAATCTTGTATTTCATTTGGAATGTTTAATCCAGTTTGCATACGATTCAAGCTCCTGTTTCATCTGAAGAGCTGCATTGGCTGATTTTCTGCCCACTGGACTTTTTGATCTCAGTCAGATCCTCATCAGGAGAAAAAACATTTTTCTCAAAGTTGTTTTTTAATGTGCTGTAGGAGTTTTCGCCCACTGACACCGCTGAAGCTCACTAATTAACATATTATATCTAATTTGTTTAATCAACTTAGAGCAGTAAACCTCACTGTGACAAATCAACTGTCAGGTTACGTATCTCCCAAAAGTCACAACTTACATTCGTGTTAATTTGTGTTTGTAGACAGATTAAACAAACCAACATTTTAATTAGTGAGCTTTGGAGGTGTTTGTGGGTGTATTTATACTAAATGAAGTTAATCTCCTGAAGCTCGCTACATACTGAACGCTCAGATATGCCCGTGGTATCAATCTCAATGACAACACATGGAGTTCAGCAGGTCGGAAATAACTGTTGAGAAAGCTAAACATCTTGTGGATGTGTGTGTTTTCTGTCAGATATACAGATCCTTAATCATCACTGTGAGAACCCTCCGTCTAAAACAGTAGCTGGGAACTTTTTTTCCAGGTCGAGACTGGTCTCCCCTCAAAAACCGCCCCGTAGGTTGTTTGTACAGGCAGAAATATACGACCCATGTTTACATCATTACTTCCACCCAGGAGAGCGTGTGTGTATCCCAAACAGAGAGTAAGTGATGAACTTTAATGCCTCATGCTTCGTGCACATTTTTGCGTCACTTCTGGTAGTCATGTCCTTGTAACTACTGTCTTTTTATAACCCTGCGTGTGGTATTTTTAGAACGCTAAACCACAAAACGCTAATATGTGTCGCTATGGTTGGTATCGACAAACGACCTTTTCTGTCGTTTAGGTTGCAGATCTTGTTGCAGGCCTGGATAATACAGAACACTTACATAATGACAAATATTTTTTAAATATAATGGATCAGATTACTGTGTGTAATGAAAAAGGAACGGCTCATAGTGATGAACCCACAGAAAAATATTCATTGTAGCTCTCTGTGAAATCAACTTTCCAACCTGAGTTATCAGGCGAACACTCTTTGGTCATTTTTTTGGTTTCTGATGAAGAGCGATGCTGCAGGACAGAGCCATTATTACTGCAGTTTACTGAAAAGCCTCTGAAATGGAAGCTCTGCAGGATGTGATATCATCCTTCAAATAATGAGCAGAATATGAGAAATTTACAAATATCTGTTGTAGCTTTAATTAATGTTCTCAACATTACTTTAGTATCTGCACAGTGAAGAGCGGCCCAGCCTCGACCTCTGACCCGTGCTGGGCATAGAGATGCAAAGCATTTGTGGTTTTTCATCATTTCACCAGTGCTGTGTGCTTTATGTTGGGTTAATAATACCGCAGCTAATCCTCCAGTTCCTGGCAGAAATATGTGTCTCTGTACAATATAAACGGTCTGGTTATGTCCTCCTCCACAACACCTCAATGATGTTTTCTTGGTACAAAATTACAAGGTAATCCAACGGAGCAGCAAATCACCCTCCTCCTCATGTACACTTATAGCTGCAATCACAACGTTTGCCTCGAGGCTTCATCCGAATGATGAAAAAGAAGCAATCGCCTTTGAACTCAAACCTGCAGAATCTCTCATGAAAAGTGCAAATTGCATATGCCAAATTGACTTTCGAATGTTTCCAGATATAATATGTCTCTCCTTGTAATTTGCTGTGACATGTTTTTGATGTTGAGTTCAACTGGAAATGTGTTTTCTGTATGTAAGAACAAAGCTTCCATGCTTATGTAACGATGGTCTTGCCAGAGGTGAAACTATATATTTTTCTTTTCAGATTTCTTTCTGTAAATCATTTGCATAAAATTCTAAAGATCTAATGGATGTAATATAAGAAAAATATTGCACAACCTTGTTTTTTTAAACTCTTGATCGCACAATCCCTGCCGGTAAGCTTTAGCTCCGTTTAGTAAAGGATTAATCTGTCTCTTTTTCTGTTTCTCCTTTTTACTGTTGCTTTCATCATCACTCATACATGTAAAGCTCATGGCTAAATGTGACGTGTTCAGAGACTTTCTCAGAAATGAGGGAATAATGAGGAATAAGAAATCAATCCTTCTTAGTGGCTAATATTGACATGTTAGGTTTTTTATATTTTGTGCGGCTGCTTTAATGCCTTCTGCCATAGATATTTTTATATTAATAGAAAAGTTATTTATGCTCTTGTCTGTTTTGGCAATGGAATCACACTTAAAACATGATTGAAAAGAAAGTATGTCACCATAACTTTAAGAAATTATATATCTGTAATATGTTAATTATTGGCATTCATTATTATCATATTAATATTTGATATATTTTTAAATCTACAGGGAAATGTTGAATGTCTTTCATATTCCCTGTGTATGTGTATTGATATTTATATGAATGTATCTTATGTTCTTCATATGTGCAAACAAACAAAGGACAGTGAAGCATGCAGGTGTACATCAGATGATTGCTTCTTTAAAAAAAAACATATTTTAAACTGTGTTGGATAGGAATAGTATAAAAACAAATGCTTTGGCTTATTAAAACTGACAATCACGTAAATGTAAAGTGGCCTATTAAGTGTAGAAGAGAAGCTTAATGAACTCACCATGATAATACTGCATCACTCTTGCCTTTGGTGCAACAGTTGCAGCTGATATCAACCCTAATTTTATTTCCTTAGATGACTGAATTCACTCAGTGGAATATTACTGGATAGCATCTCTCAAGCATTATACATCTTCTTTCTGCTAAAAAATAAGCATCATCTGGTGGCCACATGGTGGTATTCTCCCTGCAGGGTTTCCATCCTTTGTGAACATTGAGTTTGTGAATTTGAGGGTAAAAAATCAAAAAGCCTTCAGAGTTGTTCAAAAATGGACCTTGAAAGTGTTTGACTTCATTAAAATACAATCTTCAGTTTTATCAATAAACCAAAGTTCTCCCTCACCTACGGATCAACACTTTTGATACAGTATTAGATTTTAAATGATCTTTCTCAGATTTTCAACTTGTAGAAATGATGCAATGAAAGAAAGCCATCTATTTGCATTTAACAAGAGAATTTGGAGGCGTAGAAAGTAAACAAAGCGTCCTTTACTGTGTGCGAGTGGGAGCCGTGTTTGCACTGTGTCTACCTGTCATCATTATCTTT
The DNA here is from genome assembly GCA_903364295.1 of Serranus cabrilla. Classification (NCBI taxonomy): domain Eukaryota; kingdom Metazoa; phylum Chordata; class Actinopteri; order Perciformes; family Serranidae; genus Serranus; species Serranus cabrilla. The sequence goes on from CAFUXE010001028.1 coordinate 467,833, forward strand.
CTATATCTTTCAACACCTCCACTGTACCTGTCACTGTCACAAAATGCAATAACACCCATTCTTCTTAGAGTTGGGTGATATTTGGTTCTTATGTGACAGTTAAAGTGTGACAGAAGAAAAAATCCAAGCAATCGATGTAGGCGAAAGCTCCCAAAATTGTTTTAGACATAAAGGATCAATTTGATCATCAAAAGGCTGTAGCTAAAGCTATAAAAGTGGTAATCTGTATGTAACTCTCGTTAAAAGTGAGATCGGAGAAGCAGCTTGTTCTGGTGACCTCTAATGCCTGTTATTAGGGGAAAAAAGGAGGAAGTGAGTTGACCCGGTATAAAGAGTGATAAAGTCCACAAAGGGAAGAGGTCGGGGTGGTTGGATGGGTCAAAAATGAAGGAAGCTCATCTACAAAACCAGTGTGTGTACTCTGTATCAACATTGTTGATAAAAAAAAAAATTTGGCTAATCTTTTGTGGCATATATTCAGTTGAAAACTGCACACAGACGCTATATATTATGTCCAAACTTGTTTTTTTAAATATACACTCTGAATTCTGAAATTCATGCAATGTGTTTTTATTTACATTTTGCACAGCGTCCTGACTTTTTTGGTATTGGGATTGTATGAAGAGATTAAAAGAAACTGTAGAGAGAAACAAAGAGACTCAAAACAACTATGAAAAAGGCTAAAACAACCAAAGACAGACAAAAAAACAAAACCACTACAAAGAGGCTCAAAGAACAGACCACAGAAAGATGGGCAACAATGAAAAAGCAGCTCAAAACGAAAACAAAAAGAGGCTAAACAACTATAAAGTCTGTATGTGTTGCTCCTGTGAAGGGAAGGTGGTCTGTGCCCAGGGGACATTTGTCTCATAATCTGCCCATGATTGTGTTATTTCAAGGTGAGCAGGAATGACAGAGATGGAGCAGATCTGGTCAAACCACCATAATTTTAAAATGACAACTTGATTGACTGAAGAGAGACGGTTTGTTGTATTACAGCAGAGCAGACAGACATGGACGCTGTAATAAATGGTCCCTTTTTCCTCCAGCTTCATGACAAACACGATATGACACCTGCAGACATGGTAACACAATGAAGACAGCAACAACTTCAGCCCCACATCAGAAGACAACAAAAACAAATACATATTGAAAGATTTGACTAATATTCCTCATGTGAAAACAAAAGTAACAAGACTGATGTTATCATATTATCATAGTCATATGTTGCGTTTACATTTACACATTTCTTTGCGAGAAAGGCTTGATGGACAGAAAGTTAGATTTGTTGTTGCTTGTTTGTAGACTTGTTTGAGGCAGTGTCTGTCTTTTTGGAAAAAATTGTTTATTCGGTAAACGGGAGATAGAAAGGATTTTTGAGAATGAGGAAAGTATGACGTAGCGAACCTACCTTTATGCAGCTTTGTTTATTTGCTCTTGGAAACATCCCTTATTCGCATCCTCTTTAATGCAACATTTCAAAATTTTGCTTTAATATTCGACTTTAATGGAAACACAGCTACTGACTAGTCATTTGTGTGCCTATCTGCAGTACACCTTGTCATGTTGGACATTTTTCTAATGAAGACCAGATAGGATCAAACATTGCTTCTTTTCAGTCCAATTAGGCTTTTGAGGCTTTTATCCAGCATAATACTCTCTGTGCTCCTTCATTGAATCTGTCATCCTGCCTAAATATAGGACAGGATGTACACACCACAACCTCTCTGTCAGCTCACAAAATGGACCTGAACTTGAATGTCATCCCTCAGCATTTCTAACACATTTGATGAAACACATTATATGATGCCGCGAGGCTCATGGGTGACACATGAATCCATCCTGCAAAGAGGCTGAGGAGATGAAACAGGACGAAGACGGAGCAATGACCTTGGGAACAGGACTGTCATCACATCTCTCTCCCTCTGTCCAATTCCTGTCACTGACACCGGCTCCTTTTATAATCCCGATTTATGTCCAAAGAGTTCAGAGGAATGTGTTTTTGATGAGCAAAACCCATAGTTTGCCATGAATTCTCCCCCCATAAAGATTTAATTCAGCCACAGAAGGTGAGAAAACTCAATTCTGCACATGGAGAAACTCTCCCCTCTGCTTTCTGCTGCTTCTCACAAACACACGTGTGCCGACATGAACACACACACACACGCAGAGCGATGTGTGTGAAATATGAAAAGCTTATTTCAGGGAAACCCATCTGATATCTGTTTCAGTCATTACCATAATAATTGGCACTCCACTGCACAGAGTGAGAGCCTTGCGGACTTGGATTGAATAATAACTAGAGAGGAGAAAGGAGGGGGCACACTGCAAAAAATATCAATCCTAACAACTCTTGTATTCAGTCCGATGGGCTTATTTTTCCATAAAACTAGAGAACATTTATGCCCAGTGGGCTTCAGTAAGTCCTCTTGATTTCAATACACTTGGATTTGTCTCAGGATTTCCTTTTCTTCAGAGTCGTTATTTCAAAATGAGGCATAATAAAGGCAGACTCATTTATAAAACGATATACATAATCAAATAAAACTCCTAAATGAGAAGAATTCTTTCTCTTATTTAAATGAAAATGAGCATTCGCAGCCTAAAATTGATTTGTTTATTTATATGTTTTACAGAGTGACAGAGAGATGAGCAGGTAATACCAATGAGCATCTGTTGAGCTCAGCCCATGATGCTCAGTTTCACGCTGTATGTGCTTCTGCTTCACTGGCTGACAGCCACATGAATCTCACCTCCTCCGAGATTTGTCAGCCGCCATGTCTTATAAAACATTTCGCTGCAGTACGCCGTGTGAGCTTCTTTATGTTGCCTTCTCAACGCACAAAAAAAGCAATTCGCTCTGTCTCTTTATTTTTTTGTTTCACAATTGATTTCGCTCAAAGCGTGCCGCTCCCAGTGGTGATGAATGGATTCATGTTGATGACAGATTAAACTGCTTTCAAGAGATTGTATTCGAGATTTCTACTGATGTACGAATCTGCAGGTCAATGCAGTGATCGCTGAGCTTCGACTGATATGGTGCTTCCAACAATTCCTCTGCTTACTCTTTAGAATACAGAGACAAACGGGTGGAAAAAGTATTCAGATCCCTTACTTAAGTAAAAGTAGCAATACCACACTGTGAAATTACTCCGTTAAATTATCAAAAGTAAACCTACTTACTAGAAAAGCACTTGGAGAGCGCAGACTTCCGCCAAGGCAATAGGGTCAGTTACGCAATACCAAATTACACACTTGAAGGATCATATTGAAAGCATGTATTTTGGGAGCACATTGGCTTTGAAATATTTCATCCACTAGATGGCAGCAGGTAGTGAAGGCAATTTGGTCACTGACGCGATAATATAAATTTGCAATATCAATTCCAGATGGTGTTCCGGATCACGGATCACCACCAAAATCTAATCACCTGTTCCTTGTCCCAATACACATGTTGTGTATTGTAAATTTTCTCAAGGTATAGGGCTCATTTTAACTATCTAATAAACTGTTATGAAGTTTTATTTTTGATGTGTAATCACTTTAAATTGACCATGTTTTTATGTTAAATCTTGACTGGAAAAGTAACTAAAACTGTTGGCTAAAAGTGGAGTAGAAGTACAAGGTTACATAAAATGGAAATACTCAAGTAAAGTACAAGTACCTCAAATTGCACTTAAGTACAGTAATTGAGTGAATGTACTTAATTACATTCCACCACTGACAATGTACAGCAGGGGTGTCAAACTGATCCAGTAAAGGGCCGAGGGGCTGCATGTTTTTGTTCCAACCCAGAAGAAACACACCTGAATCCAATCATTCAATCAGCTGAACTGTCTTCACTCAGTTGATTAATCATCAGTATCACCTGTGCTCTTGCTTGGTTGGAACAAAAACCTGCAGCCACAGCGGCCCTTTACTGGATCAGTTTGACACCCCTGATGTACAGAATAACTTCCTCCCAATTTACAGTGTTTTTTTTTCTTCTAACAGTGTACCAGAGTCAAAAAAACCTGTGTCATGGACATGCGATTTGAAGACATCCAGGCATTACTATGAATCTGGTGTCTGTTCAGCTGTATAACTGTTTTACTTGCCCTCGCTGAATCAATTTCTGACCTCTTTGTTACGGGAACAGAGGTGAACACTTGACTGGGCCACAGAGAGTTTGGTTTGCATTAATCACACCGGCTGCAGCGAAGCTCTTGTAGCACCAAGCTTTACAACTACCGTGAAAGAGACTGAACCATGTGGATTTATCAGTAAAACACCAGGCAGCTGAATGACGGCATCTGCCATTGATTCAACAGGAGACTGCAAATGATGCTCAGGTTGAGTTACAAGTCATTTCATCATGTCTGAAGAAATCCCAGGATTCCAAGTGTACAGTGAAGAAACTCGAAGTAAATCATGTTATACAGAGCGAGAGACCTTTTCCAGTAGCAGCTTATTTACAGCCCCTCCCTGATTCATGCAGCTCCACACGATCTTTTAGTCGTGGTCAGTGGAGCAGCTGGAGGTTCAACACCACAGCGCTTTAAGGCTCCTGGCTGCTGCAGCTGCTGCCCCACGATGCGAAATTAAAGAGGAGAAAGACGAAAAAATGGCTGTTGGCTTCTACTGGCCAATTTCCACCAAGGTCAGAGATGAGGTGGTGTATGACTCATAGAATTACTTCATAAATCATTCAATGGGTGAACAGATAAAAAGCCAATACCTGGAAACAGCTTTGTGATTGTCCAAATGTTGCAGGAGCAGCTTTATCTCCTACAAATACATTTGTACACAACTAATTTGCTTTGACAAACAAGAGTGTGAGGAAATATAATTGCTGGCTGATTAAAAAAAGGAAAAAAGTTACCTCAGTCAGTTGATCAGATTGTAAGCGGGATAGGAAATTAGATAGTCTCTCCGATTGACCTTCTGCTCATCTTTTGTTGGTTCAGTATTGAAATATGAGTTCATCCTATGTGATCACAATGTTTAACCAAGACCACAATCTCTCCCTATAGGGATAGTTTGGATTTACTGAAGTGAGGTTGTTTGCTGTACTTATCCATAGTCAGTGTATTACCTGCAGTATATGGTCCCAGTTTAGAGAAGCAGGCAGGACTACCAACACGAACATTAATCAATGTACCACTGTGGACTGGAGCAGCAGCAAAATTTATTTTAGCCACCAAAAAAAGGCCCATTTGAAAAAATAAATATATATCAGTTTAAGTGTGCTCAATATCTTGATTTTTTTTCATTCTCTACCTTGTCTTCAGGCAGCCTTGTTTAAGTTTACATGGAATTAATGGAAGCTGTTATATTCTCTCTTCAAAGCCACCAGACTCCATTTACAAAAACAGTACTTTTACCTTGTTGCTGGTCTACTGCTGCATTGAGCAGTTAGTTTCTGTTATTATGGGCCTGTTTTTTTTAGTTCAGAACTAAATATAGCATACACTACTCTTCGTTAGTTTGTTCATTTACATTTGGTTTGTAGTCTACCGCACATCCGCGGGGACAGATGGAGCTTCTCCTTGCGCACTACGGTGGCGACTGCTTGCTGTTCGGCCCGCAACTATACTCCCTTCGGACAGCCACCCTGTCACTGCAACAGGTCTTCAACAGAGCTTACTGTATTTAGCTATGTGCACTTTACACTGTAGCAGATAAGAAACATTTTTGTATGTTGTGGCCATGGTTTGTATGATTAATAGAAACATAAATACATTAAACTGAAGAAGTTATGCTTTCCAGGTTTTCTTTTGATAAGATTCGTTGGTGTGGGTATTTCTTTACGTTACAAGTGACAACACACCTAACGGCATACTTAAAAAGCATTAAATAAGTAACCTCTTAAAGTACTTTATTTGTTACTTTCAATAAAGACTAACTTAGTAGCATAACTAGTTACTATTTTGGGGAGGTCACTTGGTAAAGTAACTGATTAGTCTATCTAGTAAATAACTTTCCTAAACACAGCTGGTGGCGTGCTGAGCAACTGTAGTAAATACACTGACTATGGATAACACAACCCCACTTAAAACAAAGAAACAAAGAAACAAACCAGCCCTTCAACATTAATCATGTCTTATATGCCAGAAAGCAAATGAAATACCCTTTATATAAAGTTTTCTTATTTAAAAGCCTCCAGGTGGCATCACATTTCTGGCAAAATTCCTATTTGCTAATGCTAAATGATTGTATATGAGGATAATTTTAGGAGACATGGTTGGCAGGAGAAGAAATGTGACCAGCTGAAGGCAGTTTGTTGTAGAATGTAGGATGTAGGCCAGAAAGGGCCGATCTCCAAGTGCTGGAAAACATCCAGTACACCTTTAATCTTCACATTCGAATGAATCTGACAGCGGCATCATGTTTTGTGTCGTCAGGTTCACACAACAACATAATACTGAGATGCGTCTTCTAATGCTAATGCTTCTCCTCACATCTATGTTCCCTCCATCTTTGTCTCCTTTCTCCTCTTCAGGTCATTATGGAACGATAGTGGCCTGCTAATGTGGCGCAGGTTTATTCTGATTCGTCATTAGAGGCTCACAGTCACACAAGTCACACCTTCCCTTCTTCCTCAATGCCTCAATTTAGCGTGACCTTCCCAAAGCTCTGTCTAGCCAATATGTCTCATTACTGCACTGCGGGGGGCTGAGACACACACACACACACACACACACACA
>CAFUXE010001028.1:474609-500776 GCA_903364295.1 Serranus cabrilla
AGCTCTGCCACTTCTTCGTTCAAACACACACACACACACACACACACACACACTGCAGAACATCAGTGAATGACAGAAAAACTCTAGAGGGAAAAAGAAATAGGTCTAAGAAGTGAGACAGTATAAAGGCTTGACAGCTTTATGCATACACTCACATATTGAAACCTGCTGCAAAACAAAAGTAAAACAAACAGAGTAAACAGTGTTATTTGAAATATGTTTTATTATCCTTGAACCGCCACCTTATCGTGGTGGAGGTGTTTGAGCATCCGAATGATCCTGGGAGCTATGTTGTCAGAGGCTTAATACCCCTGGTAGGGTCTCCCAAGGCAAACAGGTCCTAGGTGACGGATCAGACTAAGAGCGGTTCAAAGACCCCTTATGAGAAAGGAACCAACGAAGACGAGTACGTCGCCTGGATTGGCGTCACCGTGACCCCACCCTGGAGCCAGGCCCAGGGTTGGGGCTCGCAGGTGAGCGCCTGGTGGCCGGGTCTTTGCCCGCGGGACCCGGCCGGGCTCAGCCCAAATGAGCGACATGGGCACCCCTTCAAGTGGGCCCACCACCTGCATGAAGGGCCATAAGGGACCAGTGCATTGCAATTTGTGTGGTGGTCGTGGGCAGGGGCCCCGACGACCCAATTCCTGGACAACAACTTGAGCTATGGGGACATGAAATGTCACCTCGCTGGGAGGGAAGGAGCCTGAGCTTGTGTGGGAGGTGGAGCATTACCGATTACTCTGGAGTTGCCCATGGTGCGAGGCGGCGAGCTGGTGTGGGCTTACTTACAGCTCCCCAGCTCAGCCGCCATGTATTGGAGTTCTCCCCGCAGAACGAGTGGGTCGTTTCCCTCCACCTTCGGGTGGGGAGTGGGTCTCCGACTGTTGTTTCCGCTTACAGGCCGAACAGCAGTGTGGAGTACCCAGCCTTCTAGGAGTCCCTGGGAGGAGTACATGAAGGTGCGCCATCGTTCTGTTGTGGGACTTCAACGCCCACGTGGGCAACAACAGTGTTACCTGGAGGGGCGTGATCGGGAGGCATGGCCTTCTCTGCTAGTCCTAGTTTGTCCATCATAAACACCATGTTCAAGCAGGTTGTTCACCGGGACACCCTGGGTCCATGATCGACTTTGTAGTCATGTCATCTGGCCTCTGGCCGTATGACTTGGACACTCGGGTAAAGAGATGGGCTGAGCTGTGAATCCAACAAGTTGGATCCCCTGGCAGGGAGGAAGCTGGACAGACTTGGCAGACCATAGCTCTCTCCACAGGGTGCTCGAGGGTTCATGGGAGTTTGCCCAACCAGTCCACGTGTGTTTTGTGGACTTGGAGAAGGCTTTCGACTGTGTCCCTCATGGCTTTCTGTGGGAGGTGCTCTGGGAGTATGGGGTCGAAGGCCCTCTGTTAAGGGACGTGCGGTCCCTGTACGACCGGAGCTTTCTAGGCGGAGGGTGTTTTCTATCTCTCTCTCTCTCTCTCTCTCTCTCTCTCTCTGTGCGTGTGTGTGTGTATGTGAGGCCATAAAGCTCTTGAACATATTTGCCATCCATTTTTTTTGCAGTGGTCATGAGGTGACATCACTCCCGGGGCTCTTTTTCTGCTCAGGTTCACAGCTTCAGAGTTTCAAAATCAGTTTATTCATTCAAGCAGAAAAAGCAATTTCATACAAACAAGACCACTCAAATTCCGTATTTTTTTTTTTTTAACCTTGGCCAAATTGTTTTTGCTGTTTAAACGTATAACCGTAGTTGCCATGTGTAGATAAAGAAAAAAGAAATCAGTTGACACTAACAATATGAAGGTTGTGTGCGATTTCAAAGAGGAAGGTGCTGTAAAACAGGTTGCATTGCACAGATATAAATATATTTTTCTTGAATAAGAGCATTCAAAAAGAAGTCAGTCAATGTAAATATTTAATTCTGATTAATAGCTTCACTGTCCATAGCTAATTGCAAACCAACTGCATATTAATAATACAGTGTACTCTTATCAGTGTGGGAGTGGGGAATTATGTATGTAGATTTATTATTGCTTCTATGGCAAAACCTGTATTCATCTAACAGGAGTTATATCCAATAGGTGACTATGATTACTGTTGTGTTGTCTGCCTCTCTGTGTTTTTTCCCCCCTCTTACCTGTTTTCACCTGTGTGTGGAGGGCGTGGCTTCCCTGTTTCCCTCCATTTCTGAGTCCACACCTGTCGCTCGTCATCTCATCAAGCAGTCACACTATAAGAACCCTGGGCTTCCCACGACCCACTACCAGATTGTTTCAACCCTTGTGGTATTTGTTTGCGCTTAACTTAAATGCTTTTCTTGCTTGATATATAAAACCCTTTTCTAGTGATTTTTTTTCCTCCTTGTGTTTTTTCCTGGAACACATTTTGAACCTTATGGGCTCTGTATTTAGATATCTCCCACACCACCTGTCTGTTCTGTGGCCATCTCCTACATAATGCTGCTCCATCCTGCATGCCGCCTGCATTCCCTCCACTGCCAACCTAATATTTACATGTTATTAACTTTTCAAAAAAATCTTTAAAATGTAATTTACATAATTTAGAGGAGATACTTTCAGAGATAAAGACAAAGGCTGATGGTTTCTTACAGCGCTATCAGAATTGTATTTGCTGTTTTTGTCACTATGCAAATGGGAACTGGTCATTTCCTGTCACTGCCGTAGGTTTAAAAATCTTCCCACTGAGACCTGATCTTTTCCAACATCTGTTAAATGAGTAAAAAAAAAAACTCACTGATATCTTTGAAGAGATGACACCCAACTGAACCCCTCAGTCAGCTCTTTTCCTCAACATTAATCTCCATTTGCTGTACAGATTTCTATTTCCTGAATGAAGTAACAGAGTACACTCTCTGACAGTTATGGGCTTTAGGGCACCACTTATTCTAAGTCATACAAAAACATTGTAATTTACATGCCACCTCTTTTTTTTTCTTCTTCAAATGCATGCTACGTTGCACACGTATGGTGTGCCATATAACACACTCCACAACCATTTCATGCAACGTTGACCAAACCCAGGGGCAGGATTTACCATCCTGATAAAGACCCTTCCTCTGTGGTCTGTGGAAGGTGGACCTATCCACTTCTTTACAGACTTGACATGGATTCATGTATATGAGCTCACCCATTTGTTTTTTCACTTAATAAATCAAGTGCCATTAGCCATGGAGCCCTTCGCTTCTTGTCGTGTTTCAAGAAGACCTCAGAGCTGCACTAAGAGCTGCAGGCCACTGGCTAAAACTTCTTCAATGGAGATAACTGCCTTAACCATGCAGTCTTGCTGCGTTCAAGCACTCCCACAATGTGTGCATCATGATTAGATCTGATATTTGTTTCCCATTGTGTGACTTGACGTTAGTCTGCTATCTGGTTGTCTCTCTGTGATTACCAGTCAGTGCCAGCTGGTGGTACTCAGATATGCTCAGATATTTGACTTAAATGCTATGAAATATTTAGTTTCCATCTAATCCAACCAACATGAGAAGACTACTGTTCCCTCATGTCATCGTCCGGACACATTATAGACAGCTTGGGTGTCTGTTGGTGACACCAGGCAGATATGTAAGCACAGGGACAGCTAATCGAATGTAATCCTTATCATAGACATACAGAGCTGAAGATGAAAATGACAGAATGCAGAATGATAGCATATGCTTTGATATGAGTGTACTGGGGATTGAAGCCCTGAGGGTTTTTAGTGTGTACGTGTGTGTGTCTGTCAGAGGTATGGCTCCTCGTGTCCACATGATGACAAATTGTCTCTCTAGCAGACGGCGTGTTCGTGCGGTGTCACTCATTTGTCTCCCATGCACTTCTCACACACATACGCACGCACACACACAGTGTCCAGCCTCTGGACAGCCTTGACTGTGGTGTGTGTGCGTATGTCACTGTAATGTAATGGCTTTATTGACCTGAGGCTCAAGGACACGACAGCGCTTCCAACCTTAATGGACGGCTCTCTTCCTCCTCCCTGTTTTATCCACAGTTTTCCTCTCTCTCCTCTCCTCCCACACCCCTGATCTCCCTTCTCATAGACTCCTGCTTCTCCTGATCCTCCCTCCTCTTCTTAATCTCCTCAATCTCTCTATAATCTCCCGCTCTTCTCCAATTCCTGCACAAGTGAACGGGGAAGAGGAGAGGAATGAAAGTCGAGGAACTGCAAGGCGTTTTTAACGCACACAGACACTGACACACACACACACACACACACACACACACACACTTCACACACTTCATTTAAAGTGAAATCGAGTGTCTGGTAAAAGCCGCCCTTCATTTATCTGTCAGATAAAATAAGGGGAAGCTTGGCTGCAAGGATATGCAAATTCATGAATATATTCCTGCATATGTGCAGGGGTTCACCATTAGAAACCAGGCAAATGTTTGGGGGACTCCCGATGGCCATTCATAGTGCCACATTTTGCAATTACAACTATAAACCCTAGCAAGCATATATCATTTTTAGCGACCTCTCTTGGAAGATATTCATGGTGTGGCACTCAGTTGTTCACAAGCAAGATTACAGAAATACTTCGTGAAAAGTTTAGAGACCAAAACTTAGATTGATGTAATTTGACAAACTCTAAATAATATAACAAGGTGAGACAACCCTTTGCTCTGACGAGTAAAACGTTAATCAAAGTCATTGCAAATACTTCTGACAGTGCAGTTAAAAAAGTTTCTGACCTATTTTTATCCCCACCTTGCCATCCACCTACACTGCCATCTGTCCTGTCTGTCTGATGGACGAATGCACCGAGGTGGCTTCTTCTTTATGGCGGGTGGCAACCAGTGTTGAGGTGCATCACCATCACCTAGAATGAGGTCACAGATCTGCTGCTAACTTTTGAGGAAACCCTGTTGAAGTTCTGATGTTTGGAATTTAGGAATATGTTCTCTACTGCTTGTGTGTAAAGTGTAAAAATGAATGCATTGCTGAGGATGTGTTACTTTTTGCTAATTAGCATTTAACACAATATAGAAGAGGCAGAAGGGAAAGTCATTGGGGTTTTGCAGGTATTTGACCTAAAAAAAATAATAAAGATATAACAACTTTAAAGACTGTGAAGAATAAGGATTGTTCTTGCCTCTATGAATCAGTATTTAGTTCTGTGTGTCTGTGTGTGAGGCCGTCCTATATGTATGTGTGTACTTTTTATAGTGTGTTGTGACTGTAACTGGGTGTACTAATGCGGTCTCATCAACATTTCATTGGTCAGTTGCAGAAAGTCTCTAAAGTCCTCTCAGCACCGTCACTGAACCACCAGGGGAAAATAGTCATCTGCTGTCTTTACAGGTTGTTAATTAATTTCAGGATGGGGTCTAATCACTTCAGTCTCCTGGGTAAATTCTTTATTCCTTTGCAATTCCAGGCACACAATAAAAACTTTTTCAAGTGACACCTTTTTATGGGAGTGACAAATCTCAGAGGTGTGTTGTTTCTCTCGAGGTGAGCCATTTCTGCAGATTTGTAGCCTGAAAGACCACAACGGAGCCGATCCTTTTCTCTGCTGCATTCACTGCACCTTCTCAATAAGCATCCAGACACACGGATCAATGAACTATGAAATTTCAATCATGTTTTTTTCTGTGTGACATGTTGAAATCTGGGCCTTTCTTGGTGTTTTACAATACAGCAGTACAAAGCAATAATGTATGTTTTTTTGCTCTGATAAATAACTTTCAGGCAATAACTTACAAGAAACTTACAATATTGTTCTGTCAAAAATCCATCTCGGACAAGCAGGAGCAGAATTGTTTTTAATGGATTTCATTTAGCAGAATCCTTCATGAGCTGACTTTGAATCAAGCTGCAACAACAACTTAAATGGCTGAAACATTGATTCCTGTCCACCAGTTTGCTAAGAATTGTCAAACCCACTGCGGAGAAGCACGTCATCATCTGTGCTTGTTAATTAATGGTGACGAGCCTCAAATAAACATAGCTACAGTGACAGATTGGACAGATGACAGTTATGAAAATAAAGAGGTGGATGTGTTGAGCTCATCGAAAGGAAAAAAGAAATTGTGTTCCAATCAGTGAGCTATACTTAGCTGCTGTCTGTCAGTCAGGTAAGGTTTGGCTTATCTTTGTTTCAGCCAATTTCCCCTAAATGTGTTCATCTGCAGCTGTTTGCAAAGACCTGGTGAGTTACAATTAAAGAGACATTTTATAGAACAACTGACACAACCATAAGCACTTACAGATATTAAGTCTCCGATCCAGAGCGGAGTTGAGCAGCACTTTAATGTCCCTGTAAAGGGGCAACTTGTCTCACAATAGATAACTAACTAATACAAAAAGTGCATACGATGACACAGTTGTTATTTGCTGTCAACACTGGTCTTTCCATTAACAAATTTCTATCCACATTGTGAAGATTCACATGAGAAAAGCTTGATGGAAACACTAATTTCACAAACGTACAAAACATTTTTTAGGCTTGCTTGAGTTTTTTTTGTCTTTGTCGAAAAATAATTAATGCGCCAAATGGAAAATGAAAACAATTTATCCGTTTTGACGTAACAAACATTTAACTCACATAACTGATCCGCTGTTTCCGTTCTGCCGGTCGCGACGAGCTGACATGAAAGAAAATGTATACGTTTCTTAACCGAATCCAGTTCCTGAAGACTTCTCTGTCATTGGTGGCAAAGTTGTCCGATGAGCAACCTCTTTTTTCTTGTTCTTTTTTTCTCTCTCCCCCATAATCTCGTCTTCTACTGTTTGCTGATGGATTAGCCTACAGCAATACATTACACTGCCGTCTTCTGGCAAAAGTATGTTTATACATCTTTGTTTATTTACTCTAAACCAGATATTTAAAAATGTTGCCTCAAAATTCGCTTTGACTTTATTGGAAACACGGTTACTAACAGCATGCAGAGAAAGCATCAAGAAATAAGAGCCTGAAACGACAGAACCTCAGTGCACATCCATAGCTAGTTACAGTCTTTAAAATCGCTAGAAATTGATGGAATGAAAGACTTCATAGATCTGTCAGAGACACTTTAATCGAGAATCAATAAGCTCTTTGACTATGACCAGTAGTCGGCCACCAAGGCTGCTTTGAGTGACTGTGATTGGCCAGATATTCATGCTCGCACAAGATGCTAGTAGCTGATTTATTATCCTTTGGTACTTGAGGTCCAAGTCTTACCTTCAGCAGTGGTGCTGCTACATAGGGAGGGTCTTGCAAAGAAAAGGAGCAGGGTTGATAATGCAATGGGAGTTTGTCAGAGTCAGGTACTGCCAAGATGGCAACAGCCAGAGCCTCCACAGCTTCACAATGACTCTTCAGAAACCTATGGGTGACACCAGGGAGACTGGCTTCATGTGTTATACAGTCTATAGGCGAAACACATCCTGGTCCTTGCAGAGGTTTACTTGCTATTGATATTCTCACTGGACTGACTTCAAAACGACACCTGTCACACACAGGTCCTGAACAATGATAATGCCTCTTAACCTACGAATAACAATGTAGAGGCTGAACTTAGGAACGAGGTCATTAACAAGGCCAGCACCTGTTACCCATGGCCTTTTTTCCCCCTTAACAACACTGTTGCAACCAATGACTGTAAATTACACCTGGATCTTTGCTACATTCACCTCATGTTTCACACTGAGCATTCATTCCACTGTAATAGTTTATCGACTGTGATGACGCGGTATCAGCTCGGCAAACAAGCTCTAGGAGCTCATATTGTCTTAGAAAAGATGGATTGCCAGGTGTGAAATCACCCGGCGCGGTAAGCCCGGTGCATCACGAGTTCTCAAGGACATTGTAGGACGCGCAAAGCAAAGATCTTTCCTTCCAAGAAAAGAAAGAATAGGAAGGAGGGATAAGCCAGCCACCTGAGAGAAGAGCGGAGAGGAGATTGTCATTCAGCAGGCGTCTGATGGCTGTCAGGCAGTTCTCCTCCACTGCAGATGTGACGCAAACATACACTTTCTCTTCTCTCCGCTGTGTCATCCTCCTCCCCTCATCCTCTCCACTTTCCTTTCCTTCATCTTTTTCCTTTCTTTCCCTGTCTCGCCTGCTGTTTTTTTCTGCCTGCTCACTCTATCTCTCTCCCCACTTTCTCCTTCTCTTTCCTGCTTTTTTTTTTATAGCTCTGTGCCCTCCCAACTCTTTATTTCCCCCCCTTCTCTCTTCTTCTCTCAATCCTCTCAGCGGAGATGAGTGGGTGGAGTGAAGCATTGTGCCCTGGAGATTGTTGTGCCATCCGCTTTTCAGATGGGCCAGACCTTGTGTGTGCGTGCTGTGTGCATGTGTGTGTGTGTACTTGCAGAGCCCCTAACACAACAAGAGAAATGGACATTCCCTTTTTACTCAGGCTTAAATAAATGATCTGAGTTATTGGTTTATCGTTGTTGTCCTACAAATATATAAATCTTACTTAAGAAATGACAGCTTATTTTCTGTTTCTCCGGCCTCCCCTCCTGCATTTCTTGATTTTGCGGTCAGCCATTTTTCTCCTCTCTGATTTTATTTATTTTCCCTTCCTCATTTCTCTTTCTCCCATGACTTGTCCTCTTCTTCTCTTATTCCTTTCCATGTCAGCTCAGAGAGAAATATTCCCGTCTCCTCTCTCGCTACATTTCCACATATCTTCTCACTTTCCCTGCCTTCGTCTCCTCCCCTCCTCCTCTTCCTCCTCCTCCTCTTTGGCCATTTTTAGACAGTAAATCCCATCCTCTCCTACAGTACGTCATACGAGTGTGTATGGAAGTGTGTGTGTATGTTTTAAGTGATAGCAAGGGGTACACACATACACACAGAGACACAAAAGCTGAGCAATATGCCTCACCACTTACCTTCTCAACCTTTATACTGTAAATTCCTGAACACACCGTCTGTGACTGGATATGATACTTTCACCAACGCACCACTGTAATGCACCCAATGCTATTTTCCAACATATAATCCCATTTGCATTTCTGGAAAAGAGAGAGGAGAGGCACCGACACCAATTCCCCACTTAATAATTGGTTTTACACCGTGCTTGGCTGGAATAAATAAAAAATTATGCATCATTGGCCAAATCAAGGGAGAGGCTGAGTGACTACTAAACACCAGTTTGGTGAAAGTCATTTGTGGGGTTTTGGCTTTTTTAAATTATTTTTAATCTAATGAAACACATTTGTTGTGCTGTTATTCGGGTCATTGGGTTTGTTTACTGTGTATGAGACATAAAGTGAGTGTGCTTTCTTTTTCTTTCCTTTTTTCACTTCTCTGCAAGGTGAGCTGCTGTGTTTGTGATGAGCTGCTGTAGGTTACTGACTGCGAACAGCAGCATTTTTCTTGCTAAAACTATGAATTATTTTCTTGGCCTTTTTCAGTGTCATGTTATTTTTCAAGCCAAAATGAGAGGTAGTCTGTTCGTTAAGAAGCTTCTTAAGCATTTGATCATAATGAGTCACTAAAGGTTGAAATCTGGGAAAATAAAGATAATAATACATTTTAAATCTTACTTCTATCAGGGTGCTTAGGAAGTAACATTGATCAAATGTGAAATCAACCACAACAATCTAATCTAATCCCAAGACTTTTAATCTGATTTACTGGATGGAGACTGTCACAGCGCTCTCAGTATTTCACATTATACAGAGTTGTGGTGTCTGCTGTCTGTGGTGACCATATACAACTTATTGTTGTCAGAATGAGTAGTTTGTTTCAACCTTGATTCCAAAAAGTTGTGAGTTTGTCTAAAATGTAAAAAAAAAAATCAGAAAAATACTTATTGCTAAGTATTATTGCCTACTACATAGGAGATGGAAATGTTTTTTCTGAATAAGTTCTGACATAACGAACATTTAACGAATCAGCTGATTCGAGTCAAGTTGACATGAAACAACAATTATACGTTTCCCAATTGAATCCAAATCCTGAAGACTTTTCTTCATTTTCTCTTGTGATCTGATTAACAACCTCTTTTGTTCTCTTGAACAATCTCTACTTCTACTGTTTACTGATAGATTAGCCTCCAGCAACACATTACACTACCATCTTCTGACCAAAGTATGTTAATGCAGCGTTGTTTATTTGCTCTAATCCAGTTGTAGGAAACGTAACTGAATCTTTGATACAACATTTCAAAATTTTGCGACTTATGTCTTGTGCTTTTGAGAGAGATGTGGATTTAGCACAAACCCAATTAATGTCCAGCCCCCTTTACAGAAAAGCACTTTAGCTCCTTCTTCTCCACCAGCTACCCTGAATAATGTTACAACATGGATGTAGAACAGAACCACCTTGGAGAAATACAGTGGCTCACAAAGTTGAGTGCAGCAGGTAAGAGAGAGTCATGTCATTTATGAGTAATTACCCTCCCAAAATATTGCATGGGTAGAATTATTTCAGCTTAATGTGCTACTAATAGCACAAGGCATGGCACATTTATATTCATCAAGAGAAATATAGTGTTATTAATCTGAAAACACTTCATCCATACAGTAATACTTTATATTATGATACACATATCTACCATTTACTAGTTGCTTAGCATGCATTTCAGTAGGCTAGGCACGTAATGTGTTATTCTGCATGATATAAACAGAATACTAACCAATGAACTAAAAGCTTCCTTCGACTTACTGCTTATTGATAGTATGTAAGGAAGTTGTTGTACATGAATATGCTATATAACACTCAATAAATATGGTCTGTTGCTGTGTAACAACACTACAAGTGTTGATATAGCCAAAGTAACTTTAATTAAGTCTGTGTTACTCATGATATGTTCCCATTTCAAAGTGAGGTCCCTCATAACTAATTCACCAGCAGTTTAAACCTATGAAACCACACAGGTTCCCTATTTTTAATTGCCTTCTCTTCACATTGAATTCATTACAGCACACAACTAGTGCAATTACAGACCTGCACTGACTTCTGTCCACTGAATGGGAACCCCTTTTTGTCAAGGTGTAATTATCACTTAAGAATAAGGTCTGTTAATTGCAGTATCTTTGTGCTATAATGGATTTTCCAAGTGTGAAGAGGGGGCAACTTTAGAGTAACCTTTAGAGGAACCTGTGTGTCAGTAATGTTAGTGAATTAGTTCTTGGCAAGACCTCATTTTATAAAGGGGAACACATTCTGAGTTAAAAAGACTTCATTTAGGGTTATTTGGATGAGAATAGAACATGTTCCTTAAATGTTATTAAATGAGAATGAAGGTTCTTGTGGTACCTTATAATGAGCATGTACACCGACTTCCTTAGCTACAATAAACATGCAGTAATTCAGTTTTTTTTATGGGAAAACTCACAGTTAATGACCTAGTAGTGTGGATTATGGTCCTGCAAAATAAGGAATTAATACTTGCTTTATAATGACCAATAAAGAGACAATATTTTACTTATATGAACACCTATAAGCAACTAGTTATGTGTACCTCTATATAAAGTTTTGACCTACCTGCATTCACATTATATCTAAATAAACAATAAATAATACAGAACTGATGCACACCAACATTCTTTTATTTGTACCATAGAGCAAAGATCTCCATCTGTATTTCTCCTGGCCTCACGCCAACTGCTCCCCACAATATAAACCCGAGCCCAAACCCTACCAATCTGGCCACACAATTAGGGAGCACAGAATGGTCCATAATTAGAAATAGATTAGCAAGATGCAAAGCAAACAAACCAGGACTTCACAGAATGGAAATCTGTTCAATGAGAGCTCTGTGATAAGTACATTTTTACTGGCACTGGGTGTGATACAGAAACCTGTTCCAGATTCTGAGGCAGAGTTTGACCTCTGTGTCTGGAACGAGCAGCAGGTGACTGAAGTTGTTTATCATTACAGTTGTTGCACAGAATAGGTTGTTAGAGGAGGCTCCACTGTCCCCAATTGTTTGTCGCTTTAATATCTTATATCTTTCCAAACAAACACAAGCATGAACACTAGTTCCTGCCAGGTTCTGATGAGTTGAGAATGGAAATACTTTACACGTTGCTACAGACGAGGCTGGTTCAGAAACGCCTTTGCAAAGCCCATCGGGTGCGTGGTGAGCTTTGGAGCAGGGCTGTTTCTGCTCATTCATGCACAACACTGGGCAAAGTGGATTCAGGGCGAACGATGGTTATGTTAGATTTGTTTGAAAGCAACAACAAAAGGCACTGTTCCTATTGTAAGAAGTGAGAATGGTAATTGCTTTGTAGATGATTCATAAAGTTATCTAAAAAGTGTCTGCAGTGATCTTAGAGTGACATGCACCAGCTTTCACCTCTCCTACCTTATAGGCCAGGTGAGGTGTGTGTGTGTCCACCCATCCATCCCTCCATCAGGAGTCTTGACAAGGTACATGTATCACTTAGCCCTGGGCTGTCTGGCCTTTCCCATAAGCCACTGCTGCTGGGAAGATTAATGACCGTCTTAATCTCACACTTAGAGACTGTTAATAGGTGGACCTGGAGACAGGCAGGTCTCTCTCACACCCTGCAGGATAAGAGACCCGTGTTTGTTTGGGATGTTTTGCCATTTATTCTACCAAAAAAATAAGTAAAATAAAGTCAGTGTTGTAGGCTTCCTTGTTACTTTCACACTGGGTTTAAGTTTGCTTATTTATGAGATGACAGGTGGTCAAAATATATATAGAAATGTATTCAGGTTTAGTTTTTTTGGTATTTTCAGCTTCAAGTGTTTTCTACACTTTCATAAGACTGTAATTCAGTGGTTTTTATTCCAGTAGTTTCCTGGTGTTATGCGGTCAAAAAAAGGTCATTTTGTTTTTCATTCCAGTCACTGAGAAAACTCAGTGGATCTATTAGACATCTGTTGGACACATCTGTTCAGCAGACTGAACTCAGATCAGGAAAAATACCCCGAATTAAATTAGGTTTAATAAATTATGAGAAAAACTAGTGAACATATTGGAGGTGGGCCTGTGTTCAGAGGGTCAGTTTGAATATTTGAAATTTCATTAAAGTAGTTTTTGTGAATGACTTATAGCTAACTCAGTAAGACTATCTGTGGCTTGTTTCCTGCAACAAACTCCAGCATTTTGGCACAGTTTCTTCTTCTTTCTTGTTCACTGTTAAACGAAGCTGCCCTCAAAAATGGTCGGAAATGTTGAGGTCATAAAAACGCTCTGACAGAAAACAATAATCCTGAAATACTACTACTTGTGCTACACTGGGGGATTAAAGTTCACAACATGACATCACAGGAGTGGGCCATTTCAGTGACACACGACTGCACAACCCTGCAGCTGATCGCCACAACATGGCATCAGGGCATAAAGAGGTTTTCAATGAAGAACTATAGATCCAATGAGCGCTGCTGGGGGACTAATGGTTAGCCAATCAGCATGGGTGACACTAAATCAAACTGTTTATTTCATATAAATTGCATTAATTACATCTCGAGCAACTCATGAAACTCAGATAAGACTATCAAACTATGCAGCTCTGATAAAATATAAATCAAGATTCTGTTACTGTGTTGTGTAATTATTATCTTAAATAATATTATTATTGTAACAAATAATGCTGCTAACTGGAGTTTATAGTATCAGTACTTTAACTACACAAAAATGGCATAAAGTCATTTAACTACTTGTATCACTACACAAGTATAAATGCAGTTGAAATATCAGCGAGCAACTGCAACAACTACTTCTTTTACCCTCTAGTTCACTGTTCCCCAACACTGTCAGAAACACATTTTAGTGCAGCTGTAATGTGAGAAAGTTTGTGTCCATGCCGCCATGTTTTTCATGCTTGGAAATGGACCAAACACCGATCCAACTTGCATGTGTTGGATTCAGGCGGATGTGTTGGTCTCCAGTAATTACTGAGGGGAAATTGAATCCCTCTCCCTCATAGAAATTGGCTCGAGTAGAAGCAATGTCAGACTGAAGATGGAAACGGAGCGCAGGTTGACAATTCTGTCTGATATCAAGCATTGAAATACTCCACCATTTTGATCTGAAACATGCTGTATGCCTTTCAGATCTTGTCCCCAGGCACATAGCACTTTTTGCGGCGCTAATAGAGAAGTGTTGAGATGAATTGGATATTTAAGTACTGCCCGCTCGGCACAATACAGTAAGTAACATAATAGCATTTCTCCTGAGATGAGTACAATAGTGAATGGACTGTGAGACTCTGCTGCAGGTTAGAAAAAAGAGATAAGTGACTGTGTACAACCAGGTCCCACTAGAATATTGCTATGAATAACAATGTCTTCTCAGTCATTTGGCAGCAATTAGATAAATTAATGCTTATTAGTCATTTCCTAGTTTATGAGTGTGCATGCGAGGACTTCATTAAATCTCCCACAAGGAATTTATGGAGGGAGAGCTGCCACTTAATGGTTGAATAAGGACCTATTAAGTGTGTTTATAATGCTTTGCGGATTATACTCATTGTTATAACCCATAATCTGTCCCAAGTATATGGGCATCAATCACCAGGACATGAATGAGGATGATCATTTTGGCATTTCAGGTTGCTTTCTTTCCCTCTCTGTTTTCTGCCCGAGCGAGCTCAGACGACAGTCAATTAAGTGCAGACACGCTGTATTGTATGTGTCCTCATGTTACAAAGAGCTGAAGAGACAGCACCTCATTCTGCTCATTGTGTCAGATATTCATTCTAACAAGTTGGCATGTACATGGTGTACCTCTGCTTGGCTGCCATTCAAATCCACCTTGATGATTTTCAGCTTTGATTCTTGTGGCTTTGCATGTCATGTCGCCTCAGCAGCCTAATCATGTGTCTCTATGATGCTTTTCTTTAAGGCAGATGACAGTAGCTCTTCTCTGTTTCTTCTATTAGAAACTCTATGTCACATATGCAGGAAAAGAGACGTCTGATTCATTTGTTGCAGCCTGTCTGGGTCCAAGGTTTATGAATATGTTTATCGTGGAGCAAAGGAGAGAATCTCTTTATTTGGCTTCTCATTTTGGTGTGTTTTCCTTTCGAAAAAAAGGGCCGTCAGTTCAATTCTCTGCAGTGTGTTATTAACCATTTTCTGCTAACTACCATGCATGCAAACCATGGGGAAACAGAGCAAAAAAACATATTTCAGCTGCAGTTCTTAAGGTTTAACAAAAACACAGGTTTAGGTTTGACATTGAAAACAAAGCTACAATGCACAATAAAAATCTGTTTTTGTGATACCCAGGCATAAATGTAAACCTAAACCCAAATTTTAAACATATATTGTAAATCTTTCTTATTCTTTGGTATTATACTTTCACATTGAAGGCTTAGCTATCAGACTACCCACATATCATGGAGGCATTATATTTTGAGTTGTCCTCCAACAAAATGTCCACATGGATTCAAAGATGAACTTATTACGTGACCTTAATACACATTTTTGGCTAGAACTCAAGAATTCATTTACTTAAGTTGACAAATTACAAAAATTACTTCAAAGTCTTAACTTTTAATTTTATTAGTTTAGTAGCTTGTCCGGTTGGGGTGAAACTGTCTGCAATTGGGGAAAGCTTATCTTTGGGTCAGTAGTTAAGATTAGGGTGAGGTTAAGTCTCCAGGAAATTATAGTGGTATCTTTAAATCACTTGATGAGTCTGTAAATGTTCCCCTTTCCACCTGTATTCTTCTTAATAACCAGCAGGGGGCGACTGCACTGGTTACAAAAGGATGTCTGATTGTTAGAACTTGCTGCGTAGACCTTGTAGTTCGGTTGGATTGGTGTCGGATCGTGTTTCCACCATAAATAAACCATTCCAGACTTTGTTAGGAACAGGATTGAGACCACTTCCTCAGATGGTCCTGGTGCAGCTGGTTTTGTCCACCCCCAGTACAATGACTGTGTTCACACCCGCCCAAACGAATGCACCAAGGGGGAAAATGAGTCAGTTACATTTAACCAGACTAAAAAGCACTGGTGTTAAAATGCCCTTGGTCTTTGTAATGTCCCCAAAAGTGACTTAAGTAAATAATGTGTATGTGTGTGTGTGAGTTTCACTGGTGGATCTGAAAATATCTCAAAAGTTCAGACTGTGCTCGAGGCTCGCTGTCTCACGCTGTGTGTCATCAGTCTGACAGTTTCTCACTCACTCACACTCACACACACACACACACGTGTAAAGGACAGAGAGCAAGAGTGGCACAATGATATGTTTATTGAGAGGCTTTGGATAATAGAAAAGGTGGCGGCTGCTGCTGGAATGTCACAACCATTGACAAAAACATGGACATGAACTCCCTTATCTAGACACACACATACACACCCAGTCGCTCTCACACGCACGCACGCACACGTCACCTCCACTCCCATCACTCCAGAGAGAAAAAAACTTACGGCAATGCACAGGACAAGACGGTAATCACAGTTTCTACAAGTTCAGTTCTACATGAAAAATTCACAGTTACACATATATGAGGGAGATTTTCTTCTTAGGCACGGCAAAAGCAATAAGATGTGTATCTTAACAACAACAAAATGATAATAAAAATAAAACATTTTGCACGTTTCATAAATCCTCAGGGGACCAGATGGACTGAATATTTACACTGGACTTGCAGTGGGAACGTCTGCAGCCAACGGGGACTCGAGTGAAAAGGTCGCACTAGCACCAAAGGAGAAAATGGTAAAGGGGGTTATGGCAGAAAAGGTGAAAGGACAAATTAATGTCTGCATGTGTTTTCTCTTAACTGGACTCATACCGGAGTAAAGACTCAGTTCATCTGGTGACCCCTTATATACATCTTTATATCATCTCTCTTCTTATACATATACACATTTAGGATTTGCAGAACTTGGGACTGAAACATTTAATATAAATGTAATCCCAGGTCAGACAGAAGAATGGCTATTAGAACATTGTCAGTCTACATACAGCTCCACTGGTCAATGTCCAGCAGTGACAACGCTTTGAAATAATCTTACACGAGTAAATCACATACAGACAATATCATAGACAGATACTTCAGCTGTTTTTTTGCTCTTTTTATATATTCGCGATTCAAGTTCAGAAAGTCCACTGTGTTGTCCTGTCTGTAGAACGCTTCAGGAGTCCAGTAAATATATAACAAGGTTATCATTGATAATTTAGCAGCCCTCTTCTGACGCAACAAGAACACCAAGGCAGACCCTCACACTGCTCCCCGCTTCGTCTTTGGAAAACCTTGTGCTCAGACAGAAAGACAGCCAGTGACGTTCTCCCTCTCTCCGTCTTTTTCAGGTTTTAATTAACCTACGGTAGCTCTTTGATAGGATGTAGCCCATGCTGTAGCCTTGTACTTTTTTTTTTTAATGAGCACGGCTGAGTAGTAAGCTGGTGTTTTTGTTTAAATGGGCCTAAGTTCTGTCGTTTGTTATTCTGATATTTAGTCAGTAGCTCACAGTTGCCTCAGGGAACCACACAAGTCAAACAAGGAAGCACTGAGGCAATAAACAGCTTGTTTCCAAGCAGTTTGACAACACTGAATAGAAGAAAAGATACTCAAGAACTGACAAGTATGCATGGCATTTAGGGGTCAATTTCCACACAGCTATTACAACAGAAAGACCCAGCAAAGTTAAGAAATGTTTGCTTTAAATTAGAATTTCAAACGTAAATTCAAGCTTTATTTTGGTAGTTCTGGATTGTGATAGTTTGCAAAGTAACACTGAGTTTAAAGCTGAATTGAATTTGTTTAATTGAATCAAAGTCATCAACACATGAAACTCTAAATGGCTCACTGGAATCAGCTAAACCCACTCAAATGAGCTTCCAGTCGAGATTTCAATTAAAAGTAGTCTGATAGCAAAGATTTAAGTAATGAGAGCCAATAATAATCAAGCTAAGCTGTGACGTGTTTTCCTGCAGTTATGCAGGAAAACATAGATATAGATATTCACTAAAATTCATTCAAGGTTTATTAAACCCAAATGTGATGGATATTCAGTGTTTTACTGTCATTTAATAGTATTTGAAGCCCTCATAGGACCAACCTAGGGATGTAAACAATAAACTCTTTAACTGTTAACTGGCAATAAGAATTATGAGAATTATGAATTAATGTGATCAGTTAAACAGTTAAAAAATATATATTTTTTTATGTATTTCATCATAATGAGCCAACAAGTCCTGTCCCATTTTAATAGTTCACACACAAAAGGCCACGGGACACGGGCCTTTTTTTTCCCTTTTTTTTCTGGCCCCTCAAGATTCAATAATCCATTATGTGCTGATCGACTGCTCAATGGAGCCTTCAGGCAATCTTTGTCAACTCATAAATCCACGTGATCATGTCATATTTACCAGGTATAGTGTTGAGGTGATCCGTCACTGGTAATCATATCACATGAATACACCAATAATAGGTTGTAAATGAAGGAAGGCCGGCATGAACTCCACTATTTGCAGCATGGACATGTTGATCACAGGGCATCACAAATAAATGGAAGTAATATGGATATATTTACCATTAACCTTATTTACCTTCTATTCATTGTGTGTTGATGACAGTTTGTACTGCTAAATTTATTGGCTCTTTGATGGCAGAAAATCCTATAAGTGAGAAGACAAAGAGCACCTGAACACACCATTAGTTTTTATCTCTGTGAGTCTAGACCGGCTTCTGGTGTAGCGGGGAGGAGCAGGGTCAGCCTGACCTTCAGTGGGACGCATCCTTTAGAGAATTCAGCTCCTGACAAACTTTAAACGGCTTGAAAAACAACACAACTTTAAATTGAACCACTCAAAACAATGCACATTAAGAATATCTTCATTAAACGCTTTTTATACATGTAGACAGAGAAATTTTGAATTCCTGATATTATGGGTAACTTGAAGCTGGTATCTTTTTAATTTTTACACTTTCCCACTCTTCCT
Organism: Serranus cabrilla; assembly: GCA_903364295.1. Taxonomy (NCBI): domain Eukaryota; kingdom Metazoa; phylum Chordata; class Actinopteri; order Perciformes; family Serranidae; genus Serranus; species Serranus cabrilla. Next base: position 493,443 of record CAFUXE010001028.1, read on the forward strand.
GTTCTGAATGTCTGTGCTACTGGCTGAATAAGCTACCACAGTGATACTATTGCTTCACATACGGCAGATATTAACGACTGCTGGATGCTCAGTGGCAGTATTCAAAGCAACAACATACACAAACAGCAATGGGATGGCATTTGGGGCAGGATTTTTAGCCAGAACTTGTTAATTTGAGATCAAACTTTTTCATCTTCACAGCTAAAATGGTTTATCACAGTGGAGATGGCATTATGGCGCAGTGTGTGTGTGTGTGTGTGTGTGTGTGTGTGTGTGTGATTATTTTCCTGCATGAGTAACAGACGTGTTTGTTTGCTGTGTGCTTGTTTAGATAAGCCTGTGTCTGCATGTACAGCTTCCAATGTTTCTGAGTGAGTGTGTGTGTCAGCTCAGCAGATGGAGTTTGATTCTCACCACTGGGAAATCTCAATCCCACAATGCAATGGGAGCGGCGCCAAATGAGAAAGCAGCAGCAGCAGCAATGAGGAACCAATCACAGCTCGATTACTGGAAAAAAAAGTGCTTTCCCTCTCTCCTCTTCCCGTCAGCGTTCCGCCAGGAATGGCCATTGTTGTGCTATCCATCAGCATGAATTGGGTCTAGAGTTAATTCTTAACTCGTGTGCATTAAACACACACACATGTATCACAGACACAGTAAAACCGATTAACACAGATCACAATGGAAAATGGGGACAGAGTGAAGTGGCGGTTGGTTTCCCATCATTCCCTTTTTGTTTCTGAGCGGACAAAAGCAAACAGAAACGTCTTGAAATCTTGGCTTCGGAAAATGTCAAACCCCAGAAAATTCCCCAGAACAAAACCGAATGTCTCATCAATCTCGGGTCTACAGGGGGAATTATTCCAAATTTAGGCTTACTTAAACATGGGATCCCTTCCTTTTTTTAGTGTCTTCCCAAATCCCCCAACCAGTCCAAAAACCGTCTTATGATGGATTGCTGAGCCGTGGAGAGAGAGAGGAAAATGGAGTTGGTCATGTTTTCCCAGTATCTTCATGAGAAAAAGCAGAATTCACGTAAAACACAGCTTATAATACACCTAACAGCAGTTAGCATGAGGATTCAGTAGTAACCAGTAAAAGCACACAAATGTACCAAAAAACAAAGTGCTCCCAGTAAAACGAGCAGGTTGACGGGATGATCTGTGAAATCACTGCGATGCATCAAAGCAAACTGATGACATCACATTCCCACATGCCTCGGCAAGGCGGGTTCAGAAAATCAGATCATTGTCATTGTGCGTGACTGTATGTGTGTGTGTGTGTGTGTGTGTGTGTGTTTGTTAGGGCCAGTGCATTACGGACAAATTCAGTTTTTGAATTGAAGTATTACTGTGCCCGAAAAGCATCTTAATGTTTGCTGATATTTAGATTTTTACGCTGGAACAGACTCTGAAACAGCATTTAGCTCACTGCAGGACAACGAACGTCTTCGCTGAAAGCCACACTAATGACATTAAGGCAGAGTGAGGCAGGTGTTATTGCAGGTTTTTTGAAAATGACACTGTGAAACTATTTCTCTGGCCAGACATCTGTTTAGTTATGTTCAGGGAATAAACTATCAAATCAGAGATGGATGACAACTGATATCGCTTTATAACCAACGGCCAATGTTAGCAGCTTCTCAGCTAAATCAGATATCGATATAAGCCTAGTCTGTTTAGTGAAAAATAAAAATAAACGTCTTCCTTTCTCTGTAGCCCTTCTTTGACAGGACTTTAAAAAAAAATGTCTTCAATTCCCAATTAACCAATCACAGTCCAGCGGTGGATTGTCAGATTGTCAACATAATTCGCTACGAACACCTTCATGTGAGGTATGGACGGAGAAAAAATACTGACAAAAAGGGGAGAAGGTGGCTGTTTGGCCCAAACTGAGGGTCTCTATTTGATGTTTTCTTCGAGGTTTAGTCCAGTTAGTCGCACTCTTGTCCCATGCTACTGCAGGCCCAGCAACCGGACGCTGGTTTCCCATAGGCTCAGCTGTAGCTGGGGGTCAAAGGTCGGGGGTGTTGTCATCTCCCTGCGCCCATTGGCCCAGTAGCCTCCCCCACACTCCCCCTCCAGGGCCGGAGACAGAGCGGCAAACAGAACAGTTGCAGCGCCCTCTGCAGGAGTCTAAAGACATCATACACAGAAACAAACATAAATAACACATAACCACATATACATTTTTTAAAATTAGTGCATACAAGATACACAAACATCAAATTGAACTGGAGTGACTCCAGGATGACAAGTTCAACAACAAGTTATAGCTGCAAAAAACAAATAACGTGCTTCAGTGTGTGTGTGAATGCCAGAGGAGGGCTGATGTCACTGTGTGTTAGCGTCACTGAAAACAAGGCTCAGTGTGTGTGTGTGTGCTCGTGTGTGTATGCATGCATAAGTGTGCGTGTGCGCGAGTGTTAGTGTTGATGCATTTTAACAATGATCTCAGTGTCAGCTGTGAGACCAGGAGCAGGTTTCAGAGCAGAGGGGGATCACATCCTGCGAGCATCAACAGTACACTCGCAGACTTTGTGTGTGAACCTGTGTGTGTGTTTGTGTGTGTGTGTGTGTGTGTGCTGTAGTACTCCACAATATTTCCAAACATGAATTTTAATTGTTCTTCTGAATGAATTATTATTTTTGCTTGCAGGGCTGAATTTTTCAGTACGAGCGACGATACGAGCAAACACAACATGAACCACATTACTCATGCTGCCGTGTGTTCAGTCATGGAGAGGTTTTCATGTGGGAAACTAACACTTTTTGTGGGAAGAAAATTAAACAAACAGCTTATTTTCATTGCAACAGGTGACTCATTACATCTGATTGGTTGATTCAGCTTTTCTTTAGCTTGATTCAGGGACCAGCAATCAATACGAGGCGATATCATATGCCCATTTAACTCAACCAGCCTATTACTAATATTTAAATGTAATATAAAAATATTATGAAAAGAACGGCAGAAATCGGAGTTACTGAAAGGAAGTTGATGATATTTTCAATAGTTTTCTTGCATTAGAAGCTGAGAGGGAATGCAGAGAATGAGGCCAGGAATCAAATCTGCAATCAACATGTTTGCTGTTGGGAAAACACCAGGGAAGCAGTGTCACAGTATCTAGTTTTAAAAACGCTTTACTGATCCCCTTCCTAACATTAGGACATTATGGCTTTATGGACAATCAGTCAGTGCTGCACAGTATGAGTTCTGGTTTGATTCTGTTGCCAAAAAAAAGCAAAGAGCATTAGCAGGTGAATAATGTCTACTCCATCTCTAGATAATGATTATAAAGTGTTTGTAAAGATGCTTGCAATACGTCTTGAGAGAGTGGCTTCATGTTTAATTCATGTAGATCAAGTGGGTTTCATTGCTGGCCGCCTCACCTCCGGCTACATGAAGAGACTTTTTCTCATAAAGTCAGGAGCGGAATCAATTCAGCAGCCTGCGGTAACAATTTGCTGGATGATGAGAAAACATCTGACAGGATAAAATAGCCGTTTTTATTTTATACTTTATCAAAATTTGGCTTATTTGTATACAGTGGGTTAAGGCTCTCTGTTTATGTAACATAGCTAAAGAACTTTCTGTCTTATCCGTGCCTTACTGTCCAATTTGGATGAACCCACTATTCAAAGCTGCAGGGAAAGTGCTTTTTAATAAGGTTTGGCAGCAGAAAAATATTAATAAACTGTGTCAATTGCTTTCTGATGGCAATATCATTGAATTTAATGAACTGAAAATGCATTATGATTTTAATTATGCTTCTTTCAAGAGTTCATTAGCAAAAGCAGATAAAAGCCATTTTTAAAATGAATAAACCAACACCAGTTTGAATCATATTCCTTTGAGTGTACAATTAAAAAACATTTTTTAGATATTGTATCAGAAAAAAACACCAACACCAATTTGAATAATATTCCCTGGCTTGCACACAAAAAAACATGTTTTTGGTAAGTAAACATCATTTGTTTTTGCAAATGAACTTTCATATTTCATATTTATAGTTATTTTATAATATTAGTATAAAGTTAAGGGCATCACCTTCAGATACTGCTGATAAAAGAAGCACGAGAGGAAGTGTGAGGCAAAGGAACTTATTTCAAACTTTCCAAACTTATCACACATTTGTTTTTATAACTTCCATCATTACAATGACTGCTTCCTCTGGGTATTTATTGACTGCTGCATGCTGCCAAAAGGTGCAGCTGGTTTCATAGACAACAAAAATCTGAATGTATCTGTATTGTCTTCTTTTATTATTATTTTTTTAATTTTTGTTATTATTGTGCAGCTGCAACCTAAAATAACATGCAGAACAATCTAAGGCTGGCTTCATTTTTTTTTATCATTCGGTCAATTTACATAATCAATTTCATCCTATTTCACTTCCAGCTGTTGTTATAGCGGTTTCATTGGCTTTAATTATATTCATTTTTCAATATTATTATTATCATTAAGGTTTCAGTCTTGTACCAAACAGGCGTTTTATCATATTTATTTAATCACATTTTAATTAATGAATATATAAATATATTCATAGGCATTTTATGTTTACTATTATTTCTTCGTTGTTGTTTATTTCAACAACATCCTTAATTGTCCTTCTGTTCTGTGATTTAGAGTTAATAAAGTTCTCTCTTTATGTCCCTTTTTATCTTTCTTATAGCCTCGGGCTGTGCGTGCACCTAAATGTGATGGCTCTGGATAAAAGGGTGTCGTAACGGGAAAAAATCACAGTCTGTGTGTTTGTGTGTGTGGGTGTGTGCGTGTTAATGATTACATGCATGAGTTTGTGTGATTAATGTGTTTGTGTTTGCGAGGCAGAACCATCCCAAAGGTTGTGCTCTGAGGCAAATGCCTGTGACAATTGCAGTTTTGGGCTCAAACGCGCACACACATCTCCTTCCATTAAATCCCAGGGACATTAACAGCAGCCTGCGGCCAGCGCTGTAAGCTAAGCAAGAAATGTTTTAAAATATAACACACAGCCAGTGAACAGCCTGTCTTGATTTTTAGTAGCATTTCTATTCTCAGTGATGTGTGTAGACTGTGTGTCTGTGTTTCATCTTGTGAAATAAAATCCTGAACAATGTCTGCCCTTGAGTTTGGCACAACAATGTTTTCCAGGAGAGCAGACCATGTTTTTTAATGTATAACACAGGGGCTCTGCATGACTGTTTGTTAGAAGGAAAGACATGATTATAGTCATCATTTACTGGACAGCTTCAATACAGAAATCCAGGGTTTCAACTTGACACACTCCTGGAGGACGCAGGGTAGTTCGATTGTTATAAAATGTTAACTTGAGCTTTTCTGGCTGCAAGGCTGCAGAGTGCAGACCTGTTGTTTCCTCCCAACAGAAGGATTGTAAATTTTTCACAGACCTTGAGAAAACACAATTAGATACTCCATTTTGCCTTCTAGACATTTACATTCTAGTCATTTAGCTAACATAAATCTAACAAGGACAAGAGCAGAATCAACATGCAGGCTGAGGGATCAAGGATTTGTTGGAAAGGAGCATTAAGGCCTTTATGTCCTCAGAATATTCCTGTAAACATAAAGTAATTGAATCAGAACAAAAGGTTAAAGACAAAGTACTGTGCTTAGAGAGGTAAAATCACTTAGTGGTAGAGTAGAAAAATACACAGTGCACTCTGGAACAGTAAAATTACATACCCTTAAACCTTTGTACCTCTGTATATATTATATATAATCATATCTGCTCTGCTGCTCTGCTGTTCTGCAGGATGACATATCTTAAAATGTAAAATGTAAGAATAGTGTTTACCCTGAAAAGCAGGCGAGCAATGGCACTCTGAGCCAGGCAGAGGGGTGTCCACAGGTGGCGATAGAGAGCAGTATCCACCATGCCAGGATCCACAGCACATGAACTCAGCGGGAAACCTCCGCGCTGCAGCTCCTGGTGGAGGTGGGAACTAAATAACAGCTGTGCCAGCTTACTGTGACAATAAGCAGCGTGGGCTGAATAACACTGGCTGAAGAGAGAGAAAGCAATAAACACCATCAGACCATTGCATTAAAACCAAGAGATGAGCCTCTGTTTGAATATAACAGGGTAAAAAGCAAGTTAACAGCTGTTTTTGTTCAGTTTATTCTCAAACTGTTGCCACAACAGGTCTCTATGGGGAAATTTGGCAAACAGGGACACAGTGTCAGTGATGTGAAGCATCTGGAACCAAAAAAACATAATTCGACTCAGTAGGTTCCCTGAAACTTGTACCAACTATCTGCAGTAAAAGAATAAAAGAGAAACAGTTTCAGGTACACATCCTGATGTGTGCCATCAGGAATAGAAAGTATTATCAATTTCCACACCTGCCAGGCAGTCAGTGCGATGCTGCAGTATTCTTCCTTTTTATTATCTGCTGTTTGTGTTTATGTGCGCCTGTTGGAGGATTTAAAGCTCAGATTTTCAACCGGCAAAGTAATTTTATTATCACTTTGGTGCCATCAAAATGATTTAGATACAGTGTCTGTTGATTATTGGTTAAATCGTTGATGCAAAGACTCCCTGTAATATTTTACGGATATTGTATGCATTAAGCTTATCAACTGAAACACACATCTGTGAAACTATTTGAGGAAAAGTATGCTTTTTTATTTTTATTTTAGGTGGTACAAGTGCAAAATCTAAAACCTCTCACACACACGCAGCTTCCTTGGCCATATTGACATGTCCACATCTACGAGGCTAAACTGTGACTGCTGCTTCTATTTTTTTTTAACTGGACTTTAAATGGACAGAGGATGTTGGGTGCTGTTCAGATTTTAAAGCCTCCAAGGCAAATCTGTGATATTGGACTATATGAGTAAAACCGAAAACTTTTTGCTGAGTATTATTGTTGAGGTTCAAATGTGGTCTCAGTTATACCTTGTATCAATAGTGGTGGGAAACTCTGAAGCATTGGTACGGAAGAGATTGTTATTATATTGTGAATTAAATCAGGAAACTGTACAATACTCTACATTTTATTACATATAGTGAGAGGGTAAGCATATTGATATGTGCCTTCACCCAGCGAGAGGGTAATGTAACGCCACAATGAAGATATTCCGGCTGCTAATGCTTTTGGACAGCAGCGCTGCTAACTGGAGTGACACTGAGCCAACTGGAGCCAACAGTTCTCCACCGATGCCAACAGGAAAATTAGACATTTGTGTTGGTGGTGCCAGCACAGAAGAAGTGCAGGTGGGTTTCACAAGTTGAGATTTGAATAATTTTAGGAACAAACAAAACAAAACAAAGCAAAACCCAAAAAATACAGTTGAGGGTTGAGTCCTGTTTAATACAGCTATGAAATATT
>CAFUXE010001028.1:506367-532165 GCA_903364295.1 Serranus cabrilla
GTGTGTGTATTAGACTTATAGCGAGCAGATGTGCATGTGTGTGTATGTGTGTGTGTGTGTGTGTGTCCTGCCTGTCAGTCCTCTCCTGTCCTCTTGAGTGGGCTCCCTCGGGGCCGGGCCCTTTCAGACAGGCCAGTCATATCTAGAAAGCCCACTGGGGGTGAAATGCCATCGATCTGGCGTGGGCCTGCTGTCGCCAGCCCTCAATTACGACCTCAGGATCTTCTGTAAAGCTCCGCTTCTCCGACTCAAACACACCAACTGTGTTGTTATTACAGAGGAATTATTGGAAACTGACGATAAGACGTGCCTTTGGAGAGACACACACATGCTGTTTAAAACACGCCGGATTCATTCACAGTCTCCATTAGCAGTTTGTCGTTATCATTTCATGTTGAATTAAACTGTGTACTGCAAATCAAACCCCAACTTAATTAGTTTGAATTCTAGTTTGAATTTGAATGTCATAGCAAGCAATAAACTGGGAGATGTAGACATTTTCTATGACATTACCGTTGATTTTGTTATTTTTAGGGGGGTGGTATCCTGCATAGCACATGTTTGTATAACTTAGCTTACAAATCTTTCATTTTAATATCGTTACTAATTTCAAAAAAATAATTTGAATGTCTGTGGCACATTCCCGTTAGTGAAGGGGACTCAAGGACACTGAAGAACATTCAGCTCAAGTCATAATTTATAGTGATGTGACTTAACAATGTCTGCGTCCTTTTTGTCCTCAGCAACAATGACACTGTTTTTATCGTGTTTTTTATACTCAGATTTGCTAAAATGCATTAAATCCCACTTCCAATCTTAACTGTTGATTGATTCCATCTGTGATCAGGCTATTACAGACAGACATTTCACAGCATGAAGAGCACAGGTGTAATGATAAAACTAATGACGGCTGAATTCCAGTTAGCTGCATCAGTTTTAGGGTCCTGGTGTTCACGCTGGCTCACTGTCACAGCTTACTGGGACACCTGCCTAGATCATCAATAATGTCATTATTAACACCTGTGCGTTTTCTTTCTGTGACAAGTGAAACATCTGCTGTGAAAAAGGATCAGTGCAGGTGAAAGGTGAAGGTGGCATCTTTGTTATTGCTCCACTGTTGCTTATAAAACAACAGATTTTACCACAGTGTGCTTTTTTGTATTACTTCCACACAAAGTCACTTGAATGCACCATGTCACATTTATGACTTGTGAAGTCTTGAAGGGGGCAAAAGTCAAAGGATGATTTCATGGAAGAGTAGCGATTCCTAACTCGGCTTCAGAGCTTGTGGACCAACACCTTCCTTTTCCCTTTTCTGTTTCCTCTGACACACAAACAGCTCTGTGTCTCAACCAGTTGCTCTTTCTGGGCGGAGAAGCAGACACAAGAGTGTTATGCAATTGCGTCTGTAATTTTGAACACTAAATGTGATTAGAAATGCTGCCTGCCACATCAGTGCACAATCAGAGCCATTCTGGTACAACAAGAGCCACTGAAAAAGTACAAATCCCCCAGCTGTTTGCACTGGGCTTCTGGAGTTTGTTCAGCTTGGTGGTGAAAAGATCCCCCTAACTCAGAGAGTTTGGCGCCGGCTGCCTGCCAAACAGCAAACTATTCATTTAAGTTCAGCTTGCTACTTAAGTGCATTCATTTTAAGCTCTAAAAGATTATTTAGTTTAACCAGCTGTGATTCATTCTGCATTTTACATTTCCCTCCAATTTAAAACAATGTGAGCAAGATAAGGAAACATGTCGCCCTGTGTGTTTAACTCCTGTTAAAAATTATAATAATACATTGTATCTATATAGCGCTTTTCATGACACTCAAAGATGCTTTAAATGTCTTTGAATAAACATTATTACTATTCAGTTTCAGTCCATTTTTGACTATTTTGACAAATAATACAAATTAAACTAAATGTGTTGTGTTATTAGTTATATTGAGAATATGTTTAAATAATAGGGAGCAAGCGTTTTTACAGTGTGTGCACAAATGTTTTAGCCTAAAAATACAATGGAAAGTCACTGAACAGTTTTTCAAGTTGAGTCTTTTTGAACTGAATATTTCTGCAGCAGCAGCCGGGTTCAGACAGTGAAATGAAACATCTTGTTCAATTTTTCCAGAAGTTAATCCTATTTCATGTAGCTTGGTGCAAGTGTGATTGTATTTTGTGAAGAGGTACAGATGCACTCTTTTTTTTTTCAGCTCGGCTTCAGCATGCAACAGCAAATGTCCATGAAAATCTCACTTCTACATGCTCTGCTGCACTGCTTCACTCTCTAATATGAGTGCTGTCTACATCCTGAGCAGGAGGTAATTAATATGTAAGTCGGCTAATGCCCACAACTCAGATTCACAAATCAAAGTACAAGAGTTCAATTTCTGGCCTTCTTGCTGGAGGATCTCCGTCTGCTCTATTTAGCATTTCTTTGCAAAAAGGAATGACTTAAAAAAATCCAATGCAGTAAAATAAAAAAAAATTGGGAGGAAGGACTGTCTGCTTCTCTTACCATAAATTGATTGTGACTGTAACAGACATGATTACACCTAAATCTGATATTCGACGGCATCGCTGGTAAATATATTATATTTTCTCTCCTGCTTGCCAAAAGATTTTGCATAGCCTGATGCTTTAAAATTCATAGTTAACCCCTTGATGTGCGTCGTCATGTTTTATGCTATCCTCAGGAAAAAAATATGTGCTATAGAACTGAAGTTTTTGTTATTGTGGTTATATAAATGTAATCTGTACTATTAGACTGCTGCATAACAAATAATGTTGGAAAGAAATTGGCATTTGTTCATCATTCTGTGACCAACTGGGATCTTACGTTAGTTCAAGCTGCACACAGCACGAGTCTGCAGACAGTGAAAGTAGTTGGTTACCTCTGTGAGAAGTAGGCGGTGCAGCCTGTCGCCTGCAGCTCTTCATCTAACACCTCACTGTGGCTGCTCCCGGCTGTTCATAAGCCTATGTGCTCTAACATTTAAAACTGTCAAAAAATGCAGAAAATTACCTTTGTCTTGTTTTGGAGACACACTTTTGATGAACAATCAACGACACGGCTGGTACCAATCTGACTGAAACACAATCTATTGTGAACCCCAAGGTCAGTGGTAGGGGACACACAGAGGAGACTAAGCTGAAAACATGAACTTCTTGGCGGAGGTTTAAAAAAAAAAAAGGGGATGAATAGACTGTCCCCCTAAAACAACCTGCAATGAGGTGACAGGAAAGTATAAATAGTTTCACTTTGAACTTCCTTATAAACAAAACAGTTTATCTAAGAATATTAAGTCTGGGCATCGTGCCAGTGTTAGCTCCTCTAAAGACATTTCATTCAGCTGATGTGGGAGAGAGCAGGCTGCCTGCTGCCCCAGTCAGCTCCAGCTTGTAGTGTTGAAGGGATGATAAAGTCCAGACAGCTGTAAATCTAAACCTACATACACTGTTCTGCTGTCTTACACAAACATATCTTGTAGAAACACACTCAACCACTTAGAAATAATACACAGTACAATTGCAACGCCGCGCTAAAACAGCACACAATGTCATGGTCATATGTGCACAAAAACAAGGTCAGTTTCTGTCAACCTAGAAATGGCTGGTTCAATTACTTTTATGAATGAGCTAAATAACAAGGGTGACTACAAATTATGTTACCTGGAGTGAAAAGCTTTGGTAAAATATGAATAGTTTTTGTGGGAGAGGAGCATCTGTGTTACCTAAGCGAGAGAACTGTGATGTGTGTTAAGCAGACAAACACACACACAGGTTGCCTCGCTTCACACTGTTAATCTAGGCCCATGGTTTGAGGCACAAAGTGTTATTTTCAAGCGCACCGTGACTAAAGTTAGTGGACAGACAGGGTTGCCTGTGGCAAGAATACAGAAATACTCTGTGCGTGTGTGCATGTTTAGAATTGAAGGTAAAATGCTTCAAGCCTCATTGACTGACGTCCACTTGAAGTCTTAAGTCAATAGCATATTTCCACAGGATTGTCGTCAAGGCTAGACAGAATCTTTGTTAACACACCAGGCAATACACGACAACATAATACTGAATGGGACTAAATGTTTAATCTTCATCAATTCTGTAACTAACATGTTTTGCTACAGCTAATATGGTGATGTCAACGAGAATTCAACCTGTGCACTATGCACAACTCACACAAGGCTGAATCACCCCGAGACTGGTCCTCCCTCAAAAACGACAATATAGGGCGTTTGTACAGGCAGCAAAATAAGACTCATATTTGTGTTTTAATCTGTCCTCCACCATCTTGCTGAGATAGTGGTAATGATTGATTTAAATGGCGTATATCACACTTGGGGAGGGAGGGAGAGAGGGAGGGAGAGAGGGGAGGTGCATTAAAAAAGTACACTAGCTCTAAGCTGATGCAATACGTGTTTCCTGTAAAATCTGTAAAATATAAGTCTGACCGCTGAAGGAATAAGGAATCCGCGTACAGGCTCTGTGGAAGACGATCAGATCAGTCTCAGAGGCGGCTGAAAGTAGCAGCCAGTGGATATGGCTTAAGCGGAAAGACCCCTGCTGGGCGCCGAGAACATGAAATCAAGAGATCATGAGAACAGAACGCCCAAATCCTCTGTTGAGCCCTCCGGAGACGTACCGGCCTAATCAACACAATGCTGAGGATGGAGGGTGCCTACTTGAGATCCCCAACCTGTAAACCATCTGCCACTCACAACAACAAAGCAAATATCATGTAAGTGCCCTCAACCTATTGGAACAAGGGACGTTTTAACATAATGTCCTGAGTTTTTTTGTTAAAGGTTAGACTCTAGACATCATTAAACTTCATCAAAAAAATTGAAGGAATAAACAAATCATAATATATATCATATAATATTTCCTAATAAGAGTTACATAAAGAGAGTAATACACTATAAAGATGGAAATTGCCTACCAGCATCTCTAAAGCCGACTTATTATAATTGGTTGAGTGTCGAAAAACCAATGTTTGTAAATGCCAATTTGTGGTTTAAATCTTCTCATCTAACTCTAAGCAAAAGGGTGAAAAACCAGATTTCCCTAAATCTTGCAATGGAAAGGAAAGAAAGTAGTAAACAAACATGTGTGCACAGATCAATGAGCAGCTGGTTTCATGAGCGAGCAAGTTGCTCTGGATGTACTTTTTAGGAGCATTTCCCAAATCTCTACAATGGAGGAGGCAAGTTCTAAATCATTAGTCAGATTGTGAGAAAAAGATCCAGATTGAAAAATACTGGAATTTTAAAGCAACGCTAGTGAACACAATCATTTATATTTCATAAAATATATTTACATGCTTTCTGGCTTCTTGTGAAATTAAATTCTTTGTCATTGGTGACACCTTGATATGCCTGAAAGGACCTGTTGAATTGTCTACAGGTCCCCAGTTTGAGAAACCCCTCTGCCGCCTACGTGTTTATTATGAGCTGTCTCCCATTTCTCATAACAGACAAATGTGCAAACACTAGGAAGGATGCCAAAGGGCGTTTGGACAGAGATGTTTAAAGCTCCTGCCTCACATACTAATGAGAATCCATTACCGTCTCATTCAAACACGCACACACACAGGCACACACATCAACACATTCTCATTCAGTGCACAAGCATCTGGCTACAGACACCCCCCTTGTCCCCTATGCCTCAGTGCCTGCCAATTACAAAAGAAGTAATCAATTCCACCACGGCCCCGTCCAGGGAAATCGACTTCAATGACACCAGCTACATGGCCGCTGTCTCTGTACCTGACAGCCACTTACACACAGGCAGGGACCCAGCCAGCCGGCTTTCTGCTGCTGCTGCTGCTCTCCTCTGCAAGGCCGGGCAAGACAAACCACGGCTTGTTTCCCAGAAGGCAGCGTTTCATTCAGTATCATCCATAATCTATAGCCAGTTTCACCAGTGACAACTGAGCAGGTTTGCTATTATCTTATTATAAATGTTTTAATCACTAGAGTTTGACTTCACAGACATGTACTAAGTTAAACACATTATTAAATAAACATAGTGGGAAATCGTCACTGCTAAATTCATGCTTAAAATAGGATATTTTTATCTTTTTAAAAGATGATAGTTCAGTAATAATAAATTACCATCGCAAAACTTTGTTTTGTACCACAAGGCAATGCAATTAGCTGTAATCACCAGGTAGAAAGTCAGGATTTCACTATTTTTCATGTTATAATTAAGCGAAGCAAACATTTTTAATTTTCCAATTACAAAACAACGCAATGTGTATTTAGGAGAGGAGTTATAAAATGCTAACCAAAACCAAATTATCCAAGATCCCACTGTTTGTCCTTTAAATATCTTTCATCTTACTAACATATTTCAAATACCGCACCATCTGTCTGTCATGAAATAATATATAATATCGGCTTGAACCAGATAAAGTATATCCATTACCCACTGACTGTTTTGACAGGCTGGTGATTTGCTAAAGTGGACCCATGAAAGATAGCACAGAAGTGTGACTGGCTCTCACTTGGTTGATGTTTGGAGCAAATTTGCATAAAATTGAGCTTTCTCAACTTTCAGCTGTGGTGCTGTTTGGGGGCCTTGTAAATGCAGTTCAGTCACAATGTATAGCAGCTCATCAAATCCCATGCGATAAACACCCACTGACAAAGCCTTGCACGGTGATAAAGACTCAAGGCCTGTTGGCCAGAAAAGAATAACTTATGAGTTTCTTGAGACTATGGTTGAATTTATGGTGCTGTGAAGGTCAGCCGAATCAATTTCTCAACATGAGAGTTACAGAGAACTCTGTAAGCGTTAGTCAATGGAGTAATAAATCTCTTCCCTGCTATCGTTTGTTTTCCCTCATCTCCATTACCTCCTCTTCACCTCCGTTTTCCCTTCACCTCGTCTTTCTTTTCCCCTTTTATTTTCCTGTATTTGCCCATTTGTCATGTTCTCCTCCACCCTGCTGCCTCCTTCCACGTCCGTCCCTCCCCCTCCTCTTTCACATTTCATTTGACTTATCTCCCCTCGCCGTCGTCTTATAGCCTTTCCCCTTGTATCCTTCTCTTCCTCGCGGTGCATCAACAACATCCTGACATTCTACAAACAGCACTGAAGCCATGTGTGTCTGTGTATGAGTGTATACCTGCAAGACTGCTATTATGTGTTTGTGCCGAGTGAAAACTGTACAAATAAGCCTAAGGGAAACACTGCTGCAGCTTTGCCCTTTATCTTCTAACGTTGGCAAAGGAAAACAAGCAGGCACGTGCACAAGCATTTGTGTGTGTTGTGTGTATTTGTGCATGTGTTCTCAGACATGTGCATGTCTTGCAATGTTACCTTTGGCCTCTTTGTACTCTTCACAGATTCTTCTGACGGCCGCCAGACCTTCCTGCTCATCCCTCCCACCTGAAAGACAACGACACACATAAAGATTAATACAATGTCTGACAAGCCCTTAGAGGCTTTTAATAAAATAATTTTCCTTTTATTCTCTCTGTCCTGTGTTCTTTCATCTTGTAAGGGGTTTCAAATGAAAAGAGTTCTTGATACAACCATTTAGCCCTTGAGGAAGAACTGTGGTTTCAAACAGCGTATTGTACTTTAAAAATATAATTAATTATACCATCAATTATGTATAAGATATCAAACAAAAAGTAAGCCTGCTGGTATATGACGCTGTGAGTCAAGCTATGCTAGAGAAAGAGCAACATTTTCAAAAGAGTTGTTGTCTCATTTTGGATAAACTATGAGAAAAAATTAAACCAATCCTGGTTGTTAATATTTGTGACTTAAAGGGAGGCGACCATGACTCCAAATCGCATGTAATGGCAAGAATAAATATTTATCAGTTTAGAGCTATAAGTGTTTTGGGACAGACAAGCAGGATTAGTTGAGTAATATAAAGTGTAATAAGCTGAAAATGTGTGTACTGTATTAATAAAATCCTGACAATACATATACAAACATGTGTCTCTGTTTTTAATGAAGAGTCAATTAATCATGTTCTGGAAACTTCCCACAGCTGTGTCCCCTCTAAACATGTTTTAAAGCAGGGGTTCCCAATCCTGGTCCTCAAGAGCCCCTATCCTGCATGTTTTAGATGTCTCCCTCTTCCAACACACCTGATTCAAATGATCATTAGAATCAGGTGTGTTGGAAGAGGGAGACATCTAAAACATGTAGGATAGGGGCTCTCGAGGACCAGGATTGGGCACCCCTGTTTTAAAGTAGGTAAAATACTCTGCCATGGTTCATATTTTCTGGTTTTTCCACATAAAGAGTGAAAAAACAACAAATTTTTTGAGAAGGGACTGAAACCTATTCCTCCCTCACTGAGAGATTCTGGATCTTAGGTGCAGACTTGCAGACGTAGTGTCGGTGTTTGGTCTATTTTCTCTTGTAGAGGAAACACCGGAGAGATTAGGCCATACATGTTTGAGCCTCTGGACTCGGACAGCTAGTAAGCACCAAAGCAGAACGGTACGTGTTGTTATGGGTTTTTTTTTAAGTAGTAACAAATCAAATCCAGCCTGGGGTAAATCTGAATCTCAGATTGTAGGAAAGATATCTCACATTTCAGGAGAGGAATGTGAAAACACCTCTCTAGTGACTTTGTGGTCACTCGGTATAGTCAAGGTCAGACATTTTGGGGGATATGAACATAAAAAAAAACATATTTTCTAATGGAGGGGCACTTAAACATGAGATCCAGCTTTTTACATATTTTAATATCTTTAACACACTCAGATGCCCTGGTGATAAACACAGTCACTGACTCTCTGACTCAGGACAGAGTTTCTGTTTACAGAGCATGTTTGCATACTAATGAACCCTGCCCTGATGAAAGAGAGAAGAAAATATTTAGAAACAGAGGCTGAATATATGATAAAGACAGCTGGTGTCTACTTCACTTGCCCTTGTTCTTAAAACTGCCACTCCAAGTTGGTCGCGTGTACACACAAGGGCGCCGACACACAGATACATACGTATCTGAGTGATAAAACACCAGTTGAACAATAAAAGGTTCCCATTTGTGCAGATTTGCTGCATACAGAGTATGAATACGCACGCAAACTCTGATTTTACTCAATTTCATAGACATAAATAGCCTACATGAACACTTTCATTTTCTGTCTGCACACACACGCACACACAGACACACTAATCTTGGATTATCACGCAGGCCTTTTCAAGGGCACAGCATCATTTACCCTGATGCACTGTGGTTCAGCGTGGGCTGAAGAACGCGTCTCTTCTGGGTGACGTGTCACGAGGGTCACGCAAACAGGACGGTCGCGCAGTCACCTCGCACATATAAATAATTTTAGACTAATAGCTGCTCTTCAACAGGCTTCACTGCTTATGCACCAACAGTGCCTGAGAACTCTGCATATCATTTAATGTGCACGTCTACACAACTGCTTTTCGGTCAGAGCTCTCTGTTAAAATAGCCACTGATTAAAAATATGCCCCGAGGTATTAATTTGCCTACTAAATATTTTGGGCTGGGGGATAAAAATGTAACCTAATTAATTTACTGAAATAATCTCGCTGCAGCTGAACAAATGGATAAACTAAGCATGACACAGAGTAAGAAAGTCCTAACATACACCTTGGAAATTATACTCACACCTGTAATAAGTTCAATATTAATCACAGGTCTGTGTGTTAACTAGAGCGCTGAAGACTGAAACGCTCTTATTCATACAATTTATGCTCAACCTGCAAAACAGCTGAGTTTCGTGTTGAAGCCATTTCTTAAACAGTTAAGCCATGCATCTATGCAGTACTTCTGAGCAGCATCTCCAGTTATAAGTGATTTTCATATAAACTACCATTATTGTGGGTGCTATGTGTGTCCTGCAGTACATTCTTGGTGTGGCACAGTGTAAGAAGACAGCAGTTTCTTAGTACTTCCAAGAGCTGAGTTATTGGTGGAAAAGGATGTGTGTAAAAAGTCTTGATTCATGCTTTGTCAGGTCTGTGTGCAAGACAATAAACAAACAGCTTTTAAAATCCCTGTTTTTTGGATGGAGTTTGGATTGATCAGACGTATGGCATGCAGGAGATTTTCAGATCTGGACTCGGCGAAGTGCGCTTTTCCTGTTTATGATATTATGTCTGATTAGTAAAAGGAACTCAAAGTCTTGTCTTTATATTAAAGTGAGCATTTTTCTCAACCCCTGAAAGTCGAGGCATAGGGGTGCCCTGTGTCCTTGTTATGTTAAAGTTACGGAATTTCCCCTCCTCGAATCAATAAAGGCTCATCTTATATTAAATCTGTTTGTCAAAAAGAAATAAAGCTGATTATATTCAAATAGTCAAGAGGAAAGGCATTCACAGAGCACATTTGCTATTTGTGTGCAGTTGAAATCTTAGATTTTCTTCACTCATCCATTTTTCCTTTTTTTACCACTGCGGTTTCTTTACACAACATGCATGCATGCTGTAATTCATATATTTCCAGTCGTTCTATTCATTCCATTCCATTCATATTTTGCAGCTGCAAAGATGTCATTTTCCATCATGAATTAATTTAATTAATTGTTTTATTTTCAAAAGCCTCCAAAAGGAACCATTTTTATTCAAAATCTACTCAAAAGCACTTCAAGCTAAATTGCACCCTGGTTATTATCCAACTGGTATTTGACAGTGTGGCAGCTCAAACCATAAACTCTTCTCATACAAGCACCATGCTACCACTCCACCTGAAATATGCATCCACTCCATTACCAGAGGGATCCACTTTACCATAAATATTCTCACCTCATGAATTATCTCAAGAGGTGTGGATATTTGAAATGGATATACACTCCGAGGCCTATGGGATCAGCTTCAATACAGATCGTACAACAGACGCTTAACCAAGATCTTCATGTATTGATTTTGTGTGTGTAATCATACTAGGGCTCAAGTCTCATTTATGTTCTGCTCAAACCGTCTCCAAGGGCACTCTGACATTGACTTTGCCGTATACACACGGAATGAATAAAGCAGAGTTTTCTTCAAAGTTTTGAAGCTCGTGAACTGAATAGAAAGAGCCGTCTCACCCTAGAAACGGAGAGAGTATTCTGTTCTGTGCACGATGTCTTGGAGGTGTTTTGATGCTGCAGTGGAGAGGGGTTTCATAAGAAACAAATCAGATTTCACAGTTTATGACAAGTTTTTGAATAAGTGCTGTCAGTATTCATCGTTGTCACCTCAAATGGGTTTGATACTTATTGTGGTTCTAAAGAAATTGGAATGCGTAACACCACATTCCTCCTCAAACTCCTCTCCGCTTGCTGCCTTGACTCTGTGCAGTCAAGAAGCTGCGATAATTACAAATATTATTATCAGACTATGTGGGTATGAACACTGCCAAGTCAGCTGGTTATTTTCCCAATTAATGGATTTAATGCTCACTGCAGTTTTCTAAAGCACAGGGTGATGTAATCACATTGCTTGACATCCCTGACAAACACTTCAGAACTGAAAATAGTTTCCTCTTGAATGAGGCAAAATAGGTTTTTATTCAAATTTCAGAATGTTGTTCAGTGGTGGGCAAGCTTTCATTAAGTTGTGCTGAAGGTATTGCATGAATTTTATTATTGTTTATTCCTTTTCCGTGTTGACAATGTATGCATAAAGTCACTGCTGAAAAAAAGAAGAAAATGAATTGCCCCCAAAAATGGAAAATATAATTTTTTGACCAATTTAGAATTGGAATTATTGCTAATCCAAATCAAGATGTTTCGTCTGAGCACCTTAACCTCCAACCTCTCTCATATTGGTGAATTATGAAGTAGAGTTTCAGTGGGTTTTTCTACAGAACGTAAAATCTGTGTTTAGCTGCTGGATGTGAAACACACACTGCAGGACTACAGGTCCTTGAGAAGTATGCGGCTTATTGTGATGCCTTAATGATCATTAAAATCCACAACAGTAACTGTAGACAACAAATACATAATAAAGAATAAAACTTGCTTAGTTTAATGGGCGCTGCAGAAATGACATAAAGCCCCACAGGAGGGTACATTTGAGGAGATGCTGACGGCAGTTAGCAGTTGTGGAGTGTTGCTGGGAGAAATCTTAGATGAAAAGGAAAATGCACTTCCTTAAAACATAAATCCCCAGCTAAACCCTCCAGACAGAAGAACAAAGCACAACAATACAAACAATTAAACGGGATGGCATCTCACCACTCCTGTGTCTGTACCACAGAGAAAACTACAGATGTAACAGATCAGGATATAAACAGCTTCAGATGCTGCTGGGCACATTATGATTAGGCCTGTCACAGGAACAGATCAGTTGAATGGCTGATGTGCAGTTGTTTCTCATTTGTATGTTTCTTTTGTTTGTTTTTTTGCTTTTGTAGGAATGTTGCTATAATAATTACATTTATACAAAAATACACAAACTGGGTGCACCAGTGTTCTTAGGGCCACAAAGTCCCTGAATCAGAACCTTTGTTGCATGAATCTGTAAACTTTAATCTGGTCGTCTGGTCTGTCAGCTCTCTTAATAAAGGCATAATATCCAAAGAAAAACGATACTTCACAATTACAAATCTTAACATTTTTTGCTCAGAAATGTAGTGAGGAGCTTCTGGGAAAGCCTGGCCCCTGGGATTATATATTTCTGCATCTATATAACTAAAATGTTTCAAGTGATGCATATTTCTTGGCCTGTTCATGTCCCAGCAGAACCAAAAGATTACAGACCACGTGGATTGTAAGCTCTGTGCACCCTGATGTGTGTATCAGTTTTTTTTTTTTACCTGGAACGTAAGATTTAAAGCGTCTGAGTTGGAAACTGCTGACCAGATAATATCTGCAGAGTTAGGGGTTAAAAATGTTAAAATGCTATAATGCAAATGTTTCTGTGAACCTACACAGAGAACAGTTTTGTGTAACTGTAGGAAGTGATGTGCACACTCACTGATGTGCACACAAAGCATGTTTCAGCCTACTTAGTTTGGAAAATACAAATATTTTCTGTATGTGTAACACCACATAACTAAAGCTCACAGACAAACTCTACCAACAAACTTTTGTACACACACACACACCGTATACCAGCAGTGAAAATGATTGCCCCAGGGAAACTTCCTTGCCTTAGCTCACTGGCAGCAACATGGCTACATCACACACTGAATACAATACTCTCTTCCTTTAACAGCAACAGCCGGCGCAGATATGACGGCGAATCGGTTTGAGACAAAAACATGTTCTTTTGTTAGAAAGAGGCCTATTTACAGATTCATCAATGTGCACCAAAGGATTCACTTCAGAGCCTCGAGTCAGAGGGCTCAACAAAATGCTGAAGTGTGTGAAGGAGCTGAACCGTTAATCACAGATGGAGCCTTGAACTGCATAATATTAAGGAGAAGACAGGGAAGACATCAGAGGTGTGGTGATCAACATATTTTAGCAAGTGGCTCCCGGGATACAGGATGAATGAGTGATTGATGTAGTACATCAACTTGCTAAGCAGGTGCTTGATGGCACTTCAAGGAAGGAAGAAAGATGTATAGATAGACAAATAGTTGTATATCTGACAATGGGAGTTCATTCAGCTGAATCTATATGCAGCACACACACATATAAGCTTTAGATCCAGGGCAAGTATTTAGTATTTAACCATTTATACAAGTCCTTTCAAAGGCTGACTCCGTCTGATTTCTTCT
Organism: Serranus cabrilla; assembly: GCA_903364295.1. NCBI lineage: Eukaryota > Metazoa > Chordata > Actinopteri > Perciformes > Serranidae > Serranus > Serranus cabrilla. The sequence continues at coordinate 520,018 of CAFUXE010001028.1, forward strand.
GTCACCAGACTCCTTTGACAAAAACAGTATTTTTAACTTGCAAAACACAGGAATTGTTGGTCCATTGATGCCTCAATCTGTTGGTTTGTGTGTTATTGTGTGTGGCTAAGGCTCTGCTGTATTGCATTTATCTGCCAACAGTTCATTTTACTAAACAATTTATGGAACAATACCAGACCTTGTTCAAAGCAAAAAAAACTCTCAAAATCCTAAATTTGCATTTAACACCCGGCTTGATAACAGCCTTTTAATCCAAGCGGAGCTAAAAAAGTCTTTACATCATCTCACAGTGGAGCATCACAAATATCTTCTAATGATGAAATACAAACAGTTTCGATGTTTTTCCAAACCTTAAGACGGATCAACGGGCTGTCAAGAGGAATCTGAACGCACTGTTGACCGCCTGTTACTAATTAATGATCTCTGACAGTGACAAGCTTTTAAGTAGGCACACATAGAGGATGCCTTCAATACGACTGGCACTGCTCGTTTTGTGCATTGTACAATACACATGACTTTAGATACACAAGATACATCTGTAGCGTAGTAGCTCAGTATATCAACCAACGTGGATCATCTATTCTATTCAGCTAAAAGATGAACTTGGTGTCCAGTTGCAATCAAGTCCAGGCATGCAGATGTTATTTTTCAAAGAGAGATTTTTCAGAGTTTGAGATATCAAACACAATTTATCTTTTTACTACAATTTATCTTTTTACTGGCTTAATCTGTAGGCAAAACATGATGTTGAGCTTTCATTTTGGGATTGTGTGGGATCGTGTCTACAGTGTTTTAAACAGCACAGCGCTGTGAAACTTCAACCTCTTTTATTCTGAGTTTGTGTAATATGGGCAGGTTAACAACTATAGCCTACAGAAGGGTATGTAAGGGATAAAGTTACCAGCAACCATCAGCTGGTACTGCTAAAATAAATGCCAACATGGCTGTCAAGGTCCCAAAGTGGAATCCCCCAATGTCACTACCGCTGCCAAACAGTAGTGCTTTTATTTTGTCTTGTCATTTCCTGTTTTATTTTGAAGCCTTTCCTCCCGTTTCATGTCTGCTGTTTTTACTTCCTGTGTTCCCTCCTTTCCCGCCTGTGTGATTACCTCTCCCTGCCCTAATGTGGTTCACCTGTCGCTCGTTACTCCTCCTCCCTGTGTGTGTATATATACTGTTTGTCTTGTCTCAGTGCCAGTTTGTTTCTTCACTCGTGAGTATTTACCAGCGTTATATCCTGATTCCAAGCCTGTGTATGATCTTCTATACGTTCCTGATTCCGAGCGTGCTTCTCCCTGTCTGTACCTCGGCCTGTTGGATTGCCTTCCCGGAATTGGACCAAACAATCACGGTACTAACTGCCTCTCGCCTCACCCTCATGTGCCTTTGCTTCTCTGACTGCTCTCTGGTTATCGATGCTGCTATCCTCACTAACTGCTCTCTGCCTCGTCCTAGTTGGAGTTATTGTATGCTGAAACCCTTCGCTGGTTCTGAACCACCTGTCTGGTGGCTGAACTCATTTCTGATCGTGTTCGGCAACTTCTGGACTCTCGCAGGATTATTACCATCCACCACCTGCTTTTGAACTCTGATTTATCAATATTAAAAGACTGTTATTTGCATTTCTGCCTCTTGGTCTTGCATTTGGGTTCTCCTGTCCACCCCTGGCGTGACACCCAAAAGAAATAAGTTTTTCAATTTAAAACAAATATAGACACTCTTTGACCCATTTCTGTGTAGAAGGGCCACATACTAATCGCACAAAAAACTGGCCTATTTTTTCTAAAGGACAGGGTGATGTAATCACATTGCTTGACATCCCTGACAAACACTTCAGAACTGAAAATATTCAGTTTCCTCTTGAATGAGGCAAAGACAATAGGTTTTTATTCACATTTCAGAATGTTGTTCAGTGGTGTGCAAGCTTTCATTAAGTTGTGCTGAAGGTATTGCATGAATTTTATTATTGTTTATTCCTCTTCTGTGTTGACAATGTATGCATAAAGTCACTGCTGATAAAAAAGAAAATGAATTGCCCCCAAAAATGGAAAATATAATTTTTTGACCAATTTAGAATTGTAATTATTGCTACTATTACTTGTTTTGAAAACTATCCACAATCAGCTTTGTGGAGTATCCTGTGTGACCTGGACCACTGTTAGGAAATTATTTTTAAAAAGTCATTATTTAATAATTGCTTAGTGCTCTCCTAAAATTGCCATGACTAGCTAACTTGTCACTCAACAAGTAAAGAAATATCTTTATCTTCTGTGTAACTTTTTAAAAGTCATACCACCAGTTAGCTGTCCTCTACTCCGCCTGAAAAGTCTTTTCACTTCTCCTTGTATTACTGCGGCACTTGCCGAAAATAATCTCAGCCTGTTTGGCAGTGATTGAAGCGTTATTGAGGCATTTATTATCTGGGATGAGACAAGGCTCAATTCTGCCATCAGTTTTGCATCTGCATGCAGGAGCTTTGACTGATTGCTTTGTCACGTTTGCTATGCACAGCTGATTTTGACCAGCACACAGTTTGCAGTGTATGGTGATAATTTAATGTGATTTAAATTCAAAACAATGATTTCACTTATGAAAGCGTCCAGCCGACTGTAAAATTACACTTTGTAATTTTGAAAGGCACTACAAATTTAACAGCCATTATATTTTTTGAGAATTTGAGTGTAAAACAGGTGGAAACCTCTTTGTTAAAATGCCCTTAGTACTGTTTGCATGTCAGTGGTGTGGTGCTTGATACTGTACCTATGATAACATGCGCCCCAAGCCTGGCCATGTGGCGGACTACCTCATAGCCGATTCCCCTGCCTCCTCCTGTCACTATGGCAACCTTGCCATCTTGTCTGGGCATCACTGGCAGAGGCAGAAGAGGACACGCAGATATCAGGGAGAATGTCATTTGATAAGGAGGCAGCTTCAAGGCGGGCCGCTATTTCGAGACATGCAAAGTCCTCGTAGTGAGACCTGTAGATGGCCTGTGAAACTCAGATGGACTTTATCGGACTCTTAACATTCTTATGGTACTGACCTACTATTTTCCTTTGCTTTCTTAAATATTTTGTATCTCACAGCTAAAAATGTATTTGTTTTTTGGGGGACTCATGACATGAAGTGACTTACTTGAAAAATATTAACTTTAGTCTTCTGTTATTGAGGACACATAATTTCAGGCCAAGAGTAGACAATACCTATGCACTTGTTTTCCTAAAGTAAAGATTGGTCTTCATCAGGTTACGCTTTTTTGTCTCATTTGTCTTCATGCACTCGATGATGAACTTGGATAAGTGGGCGTATCATGCTTTGTGATCAAATTTGCATGACAGTTAATAGCAATTAATAACAATTACAGTAAACACAAAGTGATTTGTAATGCATATCAGACTGTTGAACTAGCTTTAATTTAATCAACTCCACTTACACCAATATAAAATACCAAAATATTCCTATAAAATTCCTGCAATATTATGTCTAGAAACAAAGCACTGTTGCTGCACTTCACTTCTCTTTTAGTTGATAGTCAGTTGGACTGTCAATTATGGCCAGAGATATACTTGCTGTTTAACCTTGCATTCATGTACAGAACTGGCTACATTGTGAAACGGATTTCACATGCTTGGCTGTGTACAACTTGTGTTACTGGAGGTTTTCACTAGATGGCACACCTAAGAAGTCAGACCATATAGATATAACTGATTTGCAGGATGTAAATATGGCATGGCAACGCTCCAGGAAGTTTCTATCTAATAAAAAAAAGTCTCTGCTTTATACTGAGATGACAGCAGAAAAAGTGACAGTGGAGCCATCCTAGCTAATATGTAGGCTTTAAATCAAGCACGTCATAAATATGGCGAGTACTACTCCTTCAGATGTCCCTAAGTTCATGTGTGTTCTGCATCTTGCAGAGACATCAAATTATTTTCTGGGGAAGTTCAACTTCCAAACAGACGCATTTTAGCAAGGCACCTGTCATGCACAATCTACCGAACACGTAGTTAACAGCTGGTATATCTCCGACCTGAGCCTGTCAGCCAAACTGCGTTATAAAAAGTGCAACTTTAAGCTCACATCAATTGGCAACAAATGTAGATGTTTTTGAGAAAATACTTTGAGATGAGGAAGAACCCGTAAGCTCTTCTGATCGCTTCGGCAATAATAATACATGCTAAAGCCGGTTATTTACTTAATATTTCGACTGTTACACTACTCTCTAACTAGCGTTAGCTAATATTAACGTAGCTAGCATTGCATTAAAGTTACTGTACAACAGTAACGGCTCACGCCGAGATGGAAATTGCTCTTAGCTAAATGTCTCATTACGGATCATATATGCCATGTATGTATAACTTTTAATAACAGTGTACCAACGTTCATGGCGCACAGGACCCATAAAATTCACCGTTATTAATGTGACGTTAGTCAGCGAAAGTACAACTTATTGAGAGTTAAACCAACCTGGCAGGCTGAAAGGTTTGCTGAACAGCTGGAACAACAGAGCCTTAAAACCGAGAAGGTAAAGTCTGATAATTGGTAGAAGGTAAGACCGGAGAACAGATAACATCTCTGCCTGGTGCTGTCACGGAGTGAGCAGGAGGAGGAGCAGTGAGGAGGAGGGGCAGTGAGGAGCAGCTCCGGGTAAAAAGTGCAGTTCCGTCTATGGGAAACGTTCCAATATGATGTCATTCATCCTCGCTTCCCTCCTTGTCGTACCCTTCAATAAATATTTACAGACAGACAGTGGAGAAATTATTTTAAACCCGTTCATACTGACTTTAAAGAGAGGGCTTTTCTTGAGATTGTTCTCTCAGCTCAGTGACTAGTTGACCTTGAAAAGAGCTGATCTCTCATAGCTATCCATCACTCATCTGTAGTGGTGGGATTAGTGTATGATGGAGGAGACTCCATCAGTCGCTGCTGCTTGGCTGCTTGATGTGCCGGACGACCCTTCTCTGTACATCCATCCAGCATATTGCTCCCTTCAACTATCTCATTAGCTGCTGCCTCAGAGGTCACACACAGGAGCAAGCAACAGAGGCATGACACAGTAGTTTGATCCATAATTTCCCAGGGTAGGATTTAAGAACATGTTTCTGCAGCAGAGCAGCTCCGGTCTGCAGCTCTCCAGCTGCTCTTTGGCTGACTGCTGGATGTTAGGCTTTCCTCTCCTGGGATCACTTGAGTCCACCACACCAGTCTACTCGTATTAGAGGCTGGTTATGCTACTGCCATAATTAGTCAATCAGGACCCCAGCTTTGAAAATCATAATCAAATCTGATTTAATCAGCACAAAATGTCCTCTAAAGAATTATGCAGAAAAACACAACAGTGTGGGATTTCCAATATCATATGCTAAAAGATGCATGGAAGTATAATGTAATTCCAGCTTGTTGCACATATAACTACATGCATTTTTAAAATTGATATTTTTATGGATAAATTTACTTTTTTAGTACAGCCCCGCCAACAGAGTAAAATAATTTCCCACTTCAAGATAAGCTTTTGACATTTTGACACACGTGATCACATTTGGTCAAACTTGTCACATGCACAAGCTCCTATAGAACTGTTTAATTATATGAGCAGCTATATCTAGCTGAAGAGTAACAATTAAAACCAGAAATCACTTTTAACAACATCCTTGTAAATATATGATGAATGATCTGTGCTTTATTAAATTAATGAAATTCATTCATCCCCCTCTTTTTGAGCTAGGCACCATCCAACAAAAGCTCAGCTGAAAGTATTTACATGAAAGCCCCAGTGTGCGTAATTGAGGACTATGAAGCAACCAGGGATTGATTCAAAGAGCAAAGTTGTCATTCAACCTTTTCCAATTGAATGAGTGTTTATTTCTGTCTCTTGAAAATACCATGAAAGGACACCTGCTGCACTGAGTCACCTTCCCATAGCACAATGTTTAAATGCTAATGAACATCATTATGTCAATTCAAGTGCTAAGTCCTTTGTAAGAGTGGACATTGATTAAGGGTAATCACTGAATCTACTTTATATCTGGTTGCCGTTTTAGATAGATTTATATTGATTGCCATGGACCTTCAAAGAGACATTCTCCCTTTTAAACCTCAATGGTTTTATTTAAATAACCGCTCAGTCAAGAAAAGTGAGTCCAAAAACTATATGAAAATCTCTGTTGCAGAAGATTTTTTTCTTCCCTGTCTTTCCTTCCCCATTAATCATCTCACAACACCTCCAATTATCCAGTGACCATATCTTAAATACCAAAGAGCAAAAGCTACTGAACTAATACTGAACAGTATAAAGTATTTAAAACTAGCTGTACCTTAACCAGCTATAACAGTAAAAGGCTACACATGCACTGACATCTTATAATGTGATGCATAATAATAAATGGTCACGGGGGCCATTTTTCTGCAGAACAGAATGGTTTTTACATGGTTGTATCTATACTTATACTTCTTTATGGGACCTATGTATTTCTACCACTGTTAAAGGGACATTTCATGTCAAAATGAAGACTACATCATTTCCTCTTAGCTGTAATGCCCTTTAACAATCTAGATTGTTTTGGTGTGAGTTGCAAAGTGTTGGAGATGGCAGCCGTAGAGATGTCTGCCGTCTCTCTAATATATTGGATCTATAGAGCCATTATTAGAACACTTCACTCTGGCATCGCACACGATTGCACATGCATGCTGGTTGCACAAGGAATCAGAATTAGGCTTAATTAATGAGAAAACCTTCATCACAGGAAGAGTTGTAATCTGTCTTGACATGCCGTGTTGGGCAGTGGGCCGCCAAAACCGAAAAACATACTGATAAAAGTCTTTTCCTCAAGTAACAAGTAGTCCAAATGTCGGGACAGCATTTCAACATTCAAACAAAGAAAAAGTCCAGTGAGAAAGTAGCCTTTTTTACTTGCTAATTTTCTTCACAATCACAGTGTTTTTATTGTTGGTCCATTTTTTTTGCAACTGGCATGCATGCACATGTTTCTATACAAATACCTGGTCTATATGGCACTATTATTGAAATACATTTGAAAAACTCAACAGCAATGTCTCTTTTCAGAAATCATGACCCAGTTACTCAAGATAATCCACAGACAGTGCTGTGTGCTGTGTGCAGTTTCATGTAGGAACCATTTTATTTCTACCATAAACTCAGATTCTTTAGTGATTGGGTCCTGATTTCTGAAAACAGCTCAAACCAAATGCCAATCCATTATACTAGAGGGAAGACAGACTTCTCTAGATATTTTATGATTTAGGGGGTGAACCTTTAAGTATAATATTCTCCTGTTCAACAATAAAGTAGGTGGACTGAAGTGAAACTGGCTGCAGCAATCCAACAAAAACATTACATGACTAGCAACATCTGATTGACAGGTGATTATCACACACCACAGGAATGAACACTCAGCCCCAAATAATGACACAGAATACGAACATCATTATCTTTACAAAAAAAAAAAGTCTATGCGACACACATCTGAACAGACAACCTACCGCTGTGATGGATTGTGTTTGGCTAGCAGGGCAGCAGCCAGCTGAATTATCGCTGGCACTCAAAGTAGGCCATCCAAACTCTCCATGTCTTTCTTTTCAACTAAATTACAATCATTTCGGTAAAAGACAGGTCTGGGGCACTCACAATCACTTCCCTTTGTTCTTTTGGCAGGGAAATCATTAGTATTAGTTTGGGTCTTGCCTGCTATCCAATAGCTAAAGTCAGGACAAAACAGCAGCACTGACAAGCAGTTGGCCCCAGTTATTAAAGTCTGCTTAGAAGACGGTTAAATGAGCAGCAGCATAAAGAGACTGTGTCATCACCGCTGCCCTGATGGAGGCTGAGCTGTGGAGGCTGTGTGTGTGTATTTAAATGTGCATGTGTTGCTGTTAATACAAGCTGAGAGGACGTGTGTGTTTGCGTGCACGTGTGAGTGTTTGTTCTGCCGCAGCCTGAGAGGTTGGGGGTCAGCGAGGCGAGCTGGCCTGCTATTGTTTAAAGGAAATCGCATCTCACGCATGACTATGGGATGATTATTTGGGATGATGGGACATCAGGGAGACAGTCCTTTTACACATATACACACACACAGAGACACACACACACACACACATGAGACATGCTGGGAACAGGACATGACAGGAGGGTGTGTGATGTAAATAACATGTGAACAGCATCAAAATAGCTCCAACCAACAGTCACCTAGTCTTATATGACAACCACTGGCTGGCTGCAGAGCCTAACTTGTCTTATTTTGTAAATCCAGGCTGACAACAGCTCTACGGGATCTGTGTGTGTGTATGTGTGTGTCCTGCCAGTTAAAATGTAATCTTTATTTCATGTTTTGCATAGATTTATCCCTGGTGAGAAGAGAAGCCAGTGAATGTTGAATATTTTTAGCAGAAAATGCCACGAACAGTTTTCAAATATGACTGTTTGACACGCTGTTCCTTCACACTTTACCCTGCGTTTGTTTTTGTTAGTGATCAACTGCCACCCCGGGGAGATGGCAGGTGAAGTGTCATATTGTGAAGAAAGGGGATTTTCCGGGTGCGTCATGGCCAATTTGGGCTCCAGAGTGCAACAGCTTGTGTGAATTAATGCTGTCTTTTTCTCCTGGTTTGAGCTGCCTCTTTCAGAGCGTTCCCTGTCTGCTCCGTCTCAGAGGCAGACGATCACGGATGGAGTTGGAGCTCAGAGACTGAGACGGAGCTGCAGCATAGACAGTGTCCAGCCCTTAATGAGACAGCGCATGTGCTGTATCATGTAAGAAAGACAAACACATGGGGAATGCCTTATTTTCCGACCGGAAGCAGAAAAGTGTGTGTGAGCATATCTGGTGTGTGTAAATAGCAGCAGGTGGGTGTTTATCAGTCTGTGCTGGTGAGTTTGAGGGAGTTCAAAAAATGTTTAAAGTCTGGGTAAATTAAAATCAGAGACTTGTTTGAAAACATATTTTACAAGGTACAAAATAATAGCTGAAAAAAATTGAAAAGACAATTCTATATATGGATGAACTTTGGTGTCAGACCATAAAACCTGTTTTTCCCCATTTCTGTGTTTTTAGCACGACACTATATAGGTATCTTACCAAGGGTGGTTAACGTTGATACATTTACTTTTGTTTTTCACTTTCTGCACATAAAAATAAACCAATTCTGTTTACAAGTAAGCTCGTCCCCAGAGTTTCAGAGCAGAGAAAACTGCTAATTTTTTCATTATTTTAAAACCAAACTTTTTACACTTGGTGTCTTGGTGTTTAATACCACATTTTTCTGTGGTGTGGAAAACTCAGATCATTTATGCTTTACCCAGACTTTAAAGAAAGTCATTGATTTCACGTTCACCTTTTTGATGTTATGAGTGCAACATCCGGGTTACTCATACTACCCTTACGGAACTTACTTGGCTCACGGTTTGTGACCGTAGACTGTAAAAGCTTGTGACTCACATTTTTTTTCATATCTTCCATGGCTTCAGTTCCGGCATTTTTCCGTATATTTATTTACTTTTTTTGTCTTTTATAATGCCTTACCAGTGATTTTGTAGCATAAATTCACCAAAACTGCAGCCTTTTTTACAGCCATGAATAATATGTGTGTATATAATGACGTGTGTGCTATGTTTGGGACGCTCCACTGATTCACATATTTTCCAAACACTATGTGCAACCAGCAAGGTGTTTTAAAAAAAAAAGGTTAATTTTACGTGATTTTGTGAGATCAGGTTGATTTTTCCATACAGTCAGTGTGTCGGTAGTATTTTATACAGTCTATGGTCAGTACTTGCTATGCACTGAAAATAGCAAATTCGTAAATTCAGACACAGGGGATGTCTAATCAAATTTAAAGGGGCTGGATTATTATTATTTTTACTTTCTACAGAGCCATGCTAGCTCTTTCCCCCTGCCTCCAGCCTTTGTAACAAGCTAAGCTAATCACCTGCTGCCTCTAACAACATTTACCTTACAGACATCAGAGTGGTATTGATCCTCCCATCCAACAAATATGATGGCATAATGACTACTTCCACTTCTAATTTAGAGGAAGTCCAGATTATTTGTATCGGCCAGTATCACATACTGTGTCTCAGAGGGCTTTATCGACCCACAACAACATGATGGCTTTCCACCCCAGCCTCAGTCTTCCATGAAGCCAGGGGGGAAACTATTCAAAAAACAAACACTTAGATCTTAAGTAACAAAGAGAGAGAAGACACCTCAGGAGATGCTATTCAGAGAGCGATCACCCCTCCACAGATGGCAGGATGTGCACTACTGTAGGAGCCGAGGGTGGGAGATGGCAGTCGACTGTACGTGGACAGATTTGGTAATTGTTGTGTCGCCTCAGCTGCAGCCGCCACAGGCCTTCCATAGGGAGACAAGCCAAAGGCCAGCTTGTAAACATGAAAGTGAAACCTGAGATTTCTGCATGTGTTTGCAGTGGGCGACTGCACACAGCATATAACAACATCCCGTCTGGGACTCATGTCCCTCCTTTTGACTTACAGTACAGGGGTTTGCAACATATTAGTGAGAAATTACCAAAAAGGAATACATTTACACTATTACATCTTTATCTTTGGGATTAGGCAAAAGTAACTCAGAAATTAAGCATACAAGAGTCAGACTGCTGCACATAATTGTGTTCAGGTTGCTTGTTGAACAGTTAAATATAGATTTGCATGTGCTAAGCATGTAACAATCGACTAGGTTCTGATAAATAATTTTGAGGTTTTTCTTAAACCAGTTTAATAGCTGCACTTCTTTGATCCCAGTGAAAATTCCTTTTACCTCTGTGATGTAACTGTGAGCTTCACACAGCTTCACAAAAACTCATCAATATTAACTTCCTTCCACATGACCTATTGAACACACTTTTCCTTGAACTGTAATTGGTCTTTGCTGCCAATTTTCTAGCTATCTCCAACACCTGAATTACATTTGAAGGAAGGAACAGACCATGCAGGAGCAGAATCACAGCTTAAACAGAAAGTAACAACATCAATGATCAGGTTTAATGGATTGCCTGTTGATCATTTTAAGTTAAAAATCTCCTTTTTCACGTGTCGGTAGATGCATACTTGTGCAGAAATCTCAGTATTATGCATGCAGGATTATGTGTGCTGTTGACTCATCATGTGGGGACAGACAGGAATCTGTTTGTGTGTGTGTGCTTATGTTCATCAAATACATCTCAACACTGTTTCTCCTTACTGTCTTCAGGGAGGGGATGCCTTTCCATTAGTAGATGTAGAATGAGGAGCAGTGGGAGGGATATTTGCTTGCACCAATTAAGTCTGTCATTAACTCTGTGCAACACACTCACACACAAAAATATACACGCACACACACAGTATTTAACACATTTAATCTAACAGTCTGTGACTCAGTGTGTGTGCGTCTACTTCTGTGTGAAACCTGTTGTCACTAAAACAGGACTGTGAGGAGACTCCTCTATCACTTGTTCTCTCACTTTCCGTCTCCCTCTGCTTTATGTCTCTCTTTCTGTCTCTATGTGCGCAGACTTTAAGGTCGACAGGCCCTTCACCTACCCCCTCTGTTTAACCCGACAAGACCGATGCCCCAGCTCTGTCATGCAGTTGCATAAACACACACATTTTGTTTTGGGTGTGTGACTGTGTCAAAGGAAATTAAATCAGATATCATCCTTGTGGATGTGATGCCACCCCTGATTATTTGTGGTATGACAGTAAGATCATTACAGCATTAATGCAAAGCACTGAGTCTCCATGAATATTACTTTCATTCATCTTGAAGGGATAGTCTGGGTTTAATGAAGTGGGGTTGTATGTATTACTTGTCCATAGTCAGTGTTTTACAATTGTTATATGGCGGTCTGCATACCCTCATAATGTACTGCTGAAAAAACATTTTTTATCGACCTAAAAAAAGCCCCACCTAAAAACATCAATACCAGTTTTAGTGTAAATTAACAACATTTTCCCCACTTTACTATGCTGTGACAGGTCTGTTTAATCCGACAGGAGGGGAACTGAAGCTTTCAGTGCTTGCTCATTGCCACCAGACTCCATTGACAAAAACAGTAATTTAACTCTTACAACACTTTCCCCGTGCCTCTTCCATCCATTAGTTTGTTTATGTTATTGGGTGCCTTTGCGTTTTAA
>CAFUXE010001028.1:538945-553914 GCA_903364295.1 Serranus cabrilla
TGTGTGTGTGTGTGTGATGCTCAGCATGACAGGCTATCATCTTATCACGACCCTCAACATCCCTTTTTGTGGCAAAGCTGTCTGCCGAGGGATTAATTGATGGATTCAGATGGTTACTGCATTAAACCCTCTTCTACTTGAGCGGCCTTTTATTGCTAATTTACATTTAACGTTCTTATAAGGTTGCTACTTATGGATTGTTTCCTTGACGCACCCTTTATTTAAAAAAAAAACTAATTCCATAATAATCCTAAAAAGTGCAGATTTTTTATGGGGAAACAGTTGTCAAGACACAGTAATAATGCAGCGGCAGATGCAGGAAATAAACTATTAAATACCCTATGACAAGGTCATAATAGAAAAAGCTCTCAAAGGGAAGCCTACAATGGCACTTTTGCATGTTACCGATATACCTTATCCGGAAATATACAAACTCCCCATCACGTGCAGCCTTTTGATATGACTACATGGAATTGATTAATTATGTAGCCTCTAACCCACTAATCGGGTCGTGCTTAATTTCCGCATGGATTCTATCAGATGACCGCAAATCATATTTTGCAGACTATTAATAGCATTTTATTATCTCTGTTTAAGTATACGTTGATTTAGAGTATATTTGTAAGTGAGTAGTCAGTTTAAAAAAAAGGAGGGGAATAAAGCCCAGAAATTACATTTGGACATTATTATTATTATTATTATTATTATTATTATTATTATTATTATTATTATTATTATTATTATTATTATTATTATTTGTCATTTATAGAAGTAGGTCGCCAAACTGAAGCATGGTGTGACATTATCAGCGGCAGACAGTTATCAGGAGCGCGCTGTTCCTCACAGGCCGGTGTTCACCACTAGATGGCGACAAATAGAAAAGTTGAAACCTTCACGAAATGTGATGGTGTATTTGATTATTCCGCACACCATCGTTACACTGTAGTCTTGCATAACAATCATGACAGCTAAACGGGTTTAAGACGCACAGCAGGTAAGAAGAAACAATGCAGATTTAGTAGTTGATGTATTACTTGTGCGCTTGCTGAGACGTGTGTTGTTGTTTGTCTTCGTAGCGAGCTAGCTTGTTAGCAAGTGTTAGCTCTACCACCAGAATAACATTGTGGCCTATAGAGCAGAGTGACTGAGGAAGCTGGAGGCGCTAGCTCCGACGCGAACTAGCCCTGCTGACAAGTTTGGTGAAATGTGCAAACGAAAGTAGTATTTTGTACCATGCATGTTGTTTGATGTGATATAGAATGTATTGTTGGATACTGCACGTCTAGTGCTATGCGGATGCGTTGTCAACAGTATATTACAGCAACACAGTCCAATGTTTGTAGTAACTCGTTAGCAGCCAGCTAACTAGCTTCAAACAGGCCGTAGACGTTCGTCAAGGTAGTGCTAGTATAGCGAAACTTCCGGTCACAGCCTTCAAAGTAAAGCATCACCTTGCTTAATTTGCTTAAAAGGGAAGAACAATGTTCTCATCTTATGGCCGCTACTCTATCTTTGACCATTGAAACTTGACTGTGTGTTATCTAGAAGAAGAAAGAACATCTGTTTGATATAGGAAATGCGCCATTTGGTTTCCTGCTGTCATTTCTATGAACTTTTATGAATGATATAGTAACAGTTTTGCAAATATGGATAATGCACAAAGACTGAGATGCTTGGGACTAAAATGACTATATTGTTTGTGGCAATGTTATTAGCACTTTTCACATGTTTATATCAATAAATTATATTAACTGTTAGAATTGATAGTGTATTTCTAGCTGGTGTGTTCCATGTGAAGTGTTGAATGAACCTTTACTTTGAAGAGTCACTCGGCCCTCTTCCTCCGCTTCCTTAGCAGTTTTAAATGTGATGTAGCAGCCTTGACAAGCGCGGCTAGCTAGCTGGCTAGCGAGAGACTTAACCCACTTAACCTAAGTGGCACAGTGAGTGTGTTTACATATGGGACTAAGTGGTTGTTGGCTTGTTTTTAAACCGTGACAGATACTTATTTGCTTTACTGTCTCCTGGGGTCAGTCTGTATTAGCTACACTGTCAAACCTGTTACTAAACGGTCCACAAGTGCTACGTTAGCTAGCGTTTACCGTTACCGTTTTAACATCTAGTGATTGCTAGTTAACTAATTAGGTCTTGTTTAGGTGTAACGGCAAGTAAGAGTAAATGTGGAAATGTTTTCTAACCAGTGCCACTCTTTCGGTTCTGGAAGTATCAAGTGTTCAACGTAGACTGACATTTAGCCGTGTTTGAGAGAAATATTTAAATAAAATCACTCTGGCTCATGAGTAATGCACAGTACCCTTTAAAAAAAACACTTCAAATGTTTCTTATTAAGGAAGCGGCTTATTTGCATAAATTCTTAACTCCCGAGCCTTTTCACCATGCTTGCTATCACTTTACACTGTATAGTACATTTTGAAAGATAAGCTCACGAAAACAGCAACTGACCCAGTTACAAAACTTGACAGATTGTTCAGAAGAGGCTTGTTTGTGCAGAGATGTGGAACAGAGTGGAATCGTAAGTCTTAATGTTTTGTAAGGTAACAAGTCATATTCTAATAGAGCTAATCCCATCTAACCCTATATGTGCAACTAGTGAATTAAACTAATATGCATCGTGTTTATAACAACAGAGCATCTATGCATCTACAATACAGCTGGGCTTTCATGTCAACATGGGTACCTCTTCCTCTATGTTTTATGGTGCTAAGAATCTAACAAAGTTATCCCTGCACAGTAAAATAATTTTTAACGTCACAATTTTAAAAAAGTTAATTTGTTGTAAACTAAGGAACACTGAAGTGCACTGGGAGAGCACAGATATCCTCCAAGGCTGTGCCCTATCTCGCAATGTTAACATAGAGATAAAATAATTTATGCATCCATGCCATGATTCAGATTTGCTTCAAACTTTAGTGTTCTTCCTTGACCCATGCTACACCCTGTAACCAAGTTTAATGAAAATCAGGTCAGTAGTTTTTAGTCTTTAGAGCCAAAAACAAAACCTCTTTGGTGAATGTAATAATAGGCATATGCAAGTCTAAGTCTACCACCCTAGTTATATCTTAGTCACTTGGACTCTGCATCTTTGTTTTTTGTTTTTTTTACATTAAGAATCACAATGTAATGCGATTTGGACTTATTAAACTTGTCATTGTGTGTTTTTTCACATCCTCTTTTCATAATCTCAAATAGACGAACAGAAACCCTTTACATTGACTATGTTTGATGTTTAATCTGTTTCTTTTCTTTTTTTTTACAGACTCAAGTACTCTATGTAAAATGAACACTGAGGACAAGTTGGAGGGTATGCTGCTCAAGTGCAGCAGTGGAGGGATAGATGGAGGAGGGAGGGTCGGGCTTGGCGGCGGAGGAGGACTTGTGGTGATGACCCTGGGGGAACGATCACTTGCAAACCACCCTCTGTTGGCCGAGGATGACGACGACGAAGATGACGATGAGGACTTGACCGGGAGCTCGCTGGTTACGCATGACCTGGTCCCTCCAGAGCAGCTGATGATGCAGGAGGAGATGACAAAGAATGGTAGAGGAGGAGAAGAGGAAGGAGGAGGAGGAGAGGTGGGAGTGCATTTCCCCCTAAAACTCACCAATAAGTTGCCCTGCTTGCTTCATATGCCAGTGAGTTCATGCCGGTTGAGAAGTAGTCCATGTATTGATTAGATTATTTGTGTGGATACTATCCTTAAGTTCTCCACATTATTAGTGAGTCTCCTTTCATGTCAACCCATATAATGCTGTGACTGAAATTGGAGAGCGGAATGAGCGGAAAGTCAGTGGTGCGATCTCGGCCATGGCAGCCCACATGTCAAAGTCTCTTTTTGCATGAGATTGCATTGATTGTGATTGCAGGTTGTATATAACATCCTAAACTGTATGAC
Organism: Serranus cabrilla; assembly: GCA_903364295.1. Taxonomy (NCBI): domain Eukaryota; kingdom Metazoa; phylum Chordata; class Actinopteri; order Perciformes; family Serranidae; genus Serranus; species Serranus cabrilla. Next base: position 542,860 of record CAFUXE010001028.1, read on the forward strand.
ACAAACAGAACGTCATTGACAACAACAGTGATAAGCTTAAGAATAATATATGGTTGAAAAGGAAAAGAAAGTCAGGAGCCTTCGTAGAAATACAGGCATTAGCAGAAATGTTTGTGCTTTTTAATCTTTTGCATGATAAAAGAATTAAGATGGAGCACATGTAAATTTAAAAGACAACTTGTACTGTGAGTGTAAACCTTGAGGATAACCTGAACCGATCCACAGGATCAGAACTTTGCTGATTTTCAAGCAGCTTTGTGTCATTGCAGTTTGGGTACTATATGCAAGTGAACGGTATTTAGTTTTCCTCAATGTTGCCAAAGCTTGCCAGATGAAGTGTGTTTCACAGGTTGAAAATCCCTTTAGTTGCTGTTTATTCCAGCTTGGATGTTACATCCATAGTTTTGCAAATAACTACAAAATTATGCACATCCAGCTTATGAATACGCTGGACAGAAGAACATGTAAAAGATGGAGAATAACTTGGCACTCTTGATAAAGCTCCCGTGCTCTTCTCCAAACTGAAGAACTGTCTGGAGCATCATCCAGACATTCCCCCTCTTATCCAAAGTTTTGACCATTGTAACTGTCAGTAAGAAAATATTTTACTTGCTCAGATCCTTGTTAAAATCTTTGCAAGTGGCAACATCATCTAAAATAAGTCCTATGGAAGATCTGCTCCCAGGCCAGCTGTGTGATTTCTCAGCATGTCGTAGGATTTCTAGGACCCTCCGGTCTGTTATGCCTCCAGCAGGAGGTCATTCTCAGAGGATGCTTGAACCACATCAGCTGGCCTCTTAAATTGTAGAGAAGAAGCTGCTCCATGGTGAGGTCCCCTCACATTGCCCGATTATCCTCTGCTTGCCCTATTGCACCTGCCTGACCCCGATAAGCTGCTGAATGGGTGGGTGGGCTTCAAAGTAGGTCAAGCGGCTTGTAAAACGTCTTCCCTATCTATGGTCCTACTTTTACAGCTGAGCATCAAGCAGGAACTGAAGCTGTCGGAGGCACCAACGCAGATAAAGAAGGACAAAAAAGGAGTCAAGGACCTGATGGTGTGTCCCAAGAAGAAAAAAAGGAAGCAGCGTTCACCAGCGAAGGTACAGGTCAATTTTCATCTCAGATATCGGATTATTTCTAAATGGCCGTGCCTGCGTGTGTTAGTTTTTCACAGTAACAACTGTTATAGTGATTCAAATACTAGAATGTTTTTGTTCCTTTTGCTGTTGTAGATTCTCAGCATCAATGATGATGGGTCACTGGGCATACAAAACCCCAAGTGTCACATCTGTGTTCACTGTAATGCTGCATTCAGAACCAACTACCACCTACAGAGGCATGTCTTCATTCACACCGGTATGAATGACCATTATTATGTTTTTAAATGCCATTATGTTGACAATGGATGGAGGGGTAATGTCAAATTTTTAGGTGCCTTCGGGGATGATATGAAATACAATATCTATATTGCTTTTTCTGTACTGATATGTATTATTCCACATCCAGGTGAGAAGCCATTTCAGTGCAGCCAGTGTGATATGCGTTTCATTCAGAAATATCTCCTCCAGAGACACGAGAAGATCCACACTGGTGAGTGGAGATGAATGCAATCAGTATGCACCAGGATTTTGTTTAATTTTAGTCTCAAGTGAGCCTTTTTGTTTTTCCTGTTTTTGCGGCTCTTTGTGTAGGTGAAAAGCCTTTTCGCTGCGATGAGTGTGGGATGAGGTTTATCCAGAAGTACCACATGGAGAGACACAAGAGGACTCACAGCGGAGAGAAGCCTTACCAATGTGACTACTGTCACCAGGTCAGCCCTGTTTTTATTTGCTATAAAAAGTGCTATAAATAGTGCTCATATTCTTGGTCTGAGTCAGAGATACTGATGGAAATCTGTATGATTATAATAAAAGGTATAATCATAACCAAAAACCACTACATTTTAAGACGACGTTTTCACTGCAGTCAAAACTAGGCCTGTCACACCAGGTAACAATTTTTAGGACAATATATTGTCAGCAAAATATCACAATAAAAAATATGATTGTTAATGTCATTTTAAGACCACTGATATAATGATACTAGAGCATAATAATCCAAGTAGTCCTTTTCAAGAGCAATGGACTTTTAATTCTCAAGAATATTAAACATTGGAATTGAAATGTGGAAAAAGAATATAAAATATCCTAGATAAATATAACATAAATTAGTAAAATGTGTAAACAAAAATTCCGCTGAGATGAATATATATTATAAATAATATATAAACAGCTAGAATGGCTGTTTGGGAGTTGTAATTTTTTCCCGGCAATTTCTACTGCCTGTCAAACATTTGCAGCATTTCTTAAAAGGGAGAAACTATCTTTTCCATTTTCTATATCTAAAGATAAGTTGATATAATAATTATAGTGACAGGTTTGCTTTCCTGCATGCCCCATACAAAGGTAGGTACGCGCCTGTATCATCAAACCTGCAGTCTAACAACATCACTACATTATATAACCACAACAACAACAAATCAGTTCAGGTTGTAACACTGCAATAGTAAATGACTGAAGTCATCATGAAATATGATGACACGTGTTCAAGAACTTCAATCTCAGGTTTGAATGTAAAATTCAGATTTCAGGTAGATTCCTATTAATGCCCCACTTTAGGTTTAGTGCTATACTGCGTCTGTTCTCTGGTCCAATAAATATATTTTTTTATATATTTAATTTTTTTTGTCTTCCATCCACAGTACTTCTCCAGAACAGACCGGGTTTTAAAGCACAGACGAATGTGTCACGAGAACAGAGAGAGGAAGAGCAACAAGGCAGCTGGTAAAGTCCCGCCTTTGCGTGAAGCAGATTCTTTGGGCCTCCCCTTTCTTGCCAAAGAGTGTTCACTACCCAAGAAAAAGCGCCAAAAGTGTGCAGACAAGAGCTCAGACGCTTCCACTGCTGCCCAGACAGACGGGCACCCTGTTGCTGTTGGGGAAACAGAGGAGAAGGAGGAGCAGAGACAGAATAAAATTGAAGGTCTACCTCTCTACGCTGTGTCCTCCAAAGTGAAACACGAGTATGTGATTGCAGATTACTCGGTGGAACCGCCTGAAGAAGCAGCTAGCCCACACCAAGAGGGAGAAGTGTCATCAGAAGACACGACTCCTCCCAAACTAGTCCTGAAGAAAGTCCCCAAGAGGAGTCTTAAACAGTCCAGTGAACAAACTCCTCCTTGTCTTTCCACTTTGTCTTCCTTTGACGAGAGTACTAAGGTACAATACACCTTTGAAATTGTGGACAAGCAAGGGCTTTTAGAAGTAGAAAGCAACACTGAACTCGAGTCAGTTGAAACTCTTCAAGGAGGACCAGCAAAGCCAGCAGCTGGCAGCACAAACTACGACGACGCCATGCAGTTTCTCAAGAAGAAGCGTTACCTGCAGGCTGCGATGGCCAACAACAGTCGGGATTACGGCCTGAACACAAGCAGCATTTCTTCTCAGCCGCCTGTTACACAAACCGTGGTATCAGCCGTCATCGAAGAGACGGTCCCTGCCACTATTCTGGAGCCCCAGCCCATCAACACAGATATTAAAGCCACACATGACAAGAGTGTGTTGCCAGATGAGGTTCTTCAGACGCTGTTGGACCATTACTCCAACAAAGCCAACGGGCAATCAGACATTTCCTTCAGCGTGGCCGACACAGAAGTGACATCGAGCATATCCATTAATTCCTCTGATGTTTCAGACAGCAGCCCCGTGGAGAGTCTCGGAGCCTCCAGCGCCCAGGCTCAGCCAGCCACTGAGAAGGTCAGCCTCTTGCAAGAATACTCCAAGTTTCTCCAGCAAGCACTGGAGAGGACCAGCCAGAACGACAGCTACCTGACCAGCCAGAGCCTCAGCTTGGTGTCCGAAAACCCCACCTTAGCAGGACAACCCCTGTTCTCCACAGAGAAACAGTTTCCTTCCCCCAGCAGGTTCAAATCAGGGATGAGCTCTCCGCTGAGGTCCACTTTAGAGAAACCTCACTTTGGATTACTGGTCGGGGACTCCCAGCACTCATTTTCATTTTCAGGTGATGAGACCACCCCTCCCTCCGCTGTGTCCCCAGCTGAGGAGGACTTTCTGGAGCAGGTCTCGCCCTCCAAAAAGACAGACTCTTCACAAGGCATACTGCAGACTTTTCAAATAAGCTCCTTCGATCAGAACTTCAAATCTCATTTCCAGACATCAAGATCTGGATCCACCTCGCAGTTTACTGTTGCCAATGGACAATTAAGTCTTCGAGGACACAGCACAGACTTCTCAGAGTTCCCCTTAGTCAGAGTCACTGAGACCAGGTCTCAACTGAACTCCTCCCCTGATGTTTCATCCGGTGAAACCTTTGGCTGAAGGGAGGGAGGGAAGGATTAATTTCTGTTAATAATTTCAGCGGCACTTTATCTCATGTCTCCTGTTTTGCCAAAACGAGTCCAATTGCAACTATGTGCTCTTTCTCAAAGCATTTTGTTATAAAACATATTGTTTTGTTTTTGTTAAGTGCAACCTTATAGAATGGGAAATAATGAAAATTGTTAAATCATAATTAGCACTTCCCCTTTAAAAAAAAAAAACTAATTGTAACTGTGCATGGGTATATTTCTTGCTCCAGAATGTACATTGAGAGATTACGCGACCAAAGTAAAATGCAAGAGATGGAGTGAAACATTGGCTCATACCATTTCCACAGAGTTTATGTTTAATGTTTTGTCAATCAGTTTGCCTTGCACAAAAAAAAGATTAAGTGACTCTTGCTGCTTAATGCAATATTTCCACTTATTAAAACATAGGCCCTATTTATATATGCCTTTTTGCTCTTACTGTAGCTACCTCCCCCTCGCCATTTATCTGGTTCTATTTAAGTTCACTCCTAGAACCCTGTTTTTCCAGCAGTGTAACTCCTTAAATTGTCTACTGAAAGGACAGCATGATTCGATCATAATGATTCTTCTTCACTTTATGTTGAAGTCACTTTACTGTCACCTGAGATGGGTGTGTCCACATGATATGTGTAATGAATGCTACAGAAAAGATTTAACTGATTGTATTTATCTGATATGAAATCTTTATTCCCAGAACAGGCAGTGTAATAACAATAACCCCCCCAAAAGAAAATGTAGGTATTAAATAGCTGCATTCATCTAATGGTTGCCAGGTCATTGATATTTTACTTCAGCAGTTTGTGTTGTAATGAAATTACTTAAGAGGATTGTGCTTAATTTTTGTACAATTTGCACAATTTTTCACTACAGGGAATGTAGTATGTACTTTCAGATTCGGATTATTTGAAATTACTCGATCTCGTCACTTAGAACGCAGCTCTTGTTGCTGCACTTTTATAGTTCTTTGATTGTTGTTCTTCTTGGAAGATGCACAGGTTTCGGGGAAACTATAATGTGATTAGACCCCCATGTATTGATTGAAACTCAAAGTTTTATTAAGGCTATATAATGAAAATGAAGTGCTTGGATTTCCACTTTTATTAGTTTTGCATTTGTGCCTTTCTCTTTCTTTTTCATTATTTCATGCTTTCCTATACTCATTCCTCTATATGTATTTCTGTTTTTTCTTAGTGCTCTAAGGCTACTAATTCCACTTGCACAATAACAGCAACACATATAAGCTATCGACATATTCAGTCTGTAATATGTTGAGATCTGGGAGCTTTATTTAATTTTGCCCATCATATTTTATTATTATTCTGGCAGGAAAAAGCACTGAGATGAATTCTCAAATTATTGTCTTTAGTAGGAAGGAAAAAGCATTCTCATTGACCGTGTATATGAGTACAGAATTATGTTTCAAATATCTGTAGTTTTGATCACTTTTTGCTAAAAATGAGTAGTAAGCCACATCTGTCAAGGCCTTGTTGGGGGAAAAAAAGTGATTGAGTGAGTTCTCGTCTGTGCTTCATCACACTGTTGATTGTTTTCCATGTGTACAAGTACGTTTGATATCTTAGGTGCTATTGTGTAAAACATGTTTTTATGTGCGACATCAAATTAGGTTTGAAAACTGATGTTAAGCTCCCTCTTGTTACAATTCTACGGACAATCAGGGACAGAGAGCACCCACATTAATCATCAAATGCTTTATTTTTCCTCATTGAACATTCCCACTAGAATGTATAGAAAAATATCCTGCTGTATATACATTGTATATTGTTATGTTCTTCTGAGAAGTACTGTTAGATCTTTGTGTCAATAGAGAGACAAGGCTTGTGCAAGAGACACTTTTTTGTCAGTGGAAGGCACATTAATTAGTTTTCCAGCATTTATTACCTTCAACAATGAATCACTTGCTGACAAGATGAGGTTTGTATATATCTCACCACTGTTATCAGAAGAAAATTGAGACTTTTTTTCCACAGTTTTAATGACTGGTTAAAGTGATTTTTGATTATTTTTTTGTAAGTTAATGCAGTTGATTTTGCATTTTTATGGGAATTACTGTATACAGCTGTTGGTAATGAAAAGCTCCCACCCCCAGAAAATGTTAATTTTAAGTAATACTCCACCTCAACAGCTGTGGTCAGTAGAGCAGCTTTTAGGTGGAGTATATCTCAAAATAAGTGTTGTGGTTGAAGTATTTCACGAGCTACCCATTTCATTGTAAGCAATTATTGAAAGCACAGTGCAGATGAGTGATTCTGCTTCAGTTAATTGTACCTCATGAATTGTTCATGAAGAAGTTTAAATTCAATTAAGCAATTTAAAACGCAGAACTGATGGAGATTTATGAATTATATCAGCAGTACTATGATTTTTTTCTTCCTTTTAATTAACTATTGTCAGTAACCTGGCCATAAGTGTCCTTGTATAAGCTAGAGAAAAAATGTTTTGTGTAAAAAGATCTGAATTATTGAATTTTTTGATAAAAACTATTTTTGAAACATGTCATTTAAGGCACTGATATGTACAGTATATCATATGCAGTCACTATTGCTACCCTCATTTATCTCTGTACAAGTCGTTTGTGTCAAGATCTTTCAATTGCCGATGGGAATCTCCTTCTTTGACTTTGGCATTTTCATACTTTTAAAGAACTTGACGAGGAAGCCCTGCTGCTTCACTGTGGGGTCGATCTTAAGTTAGACAGTAAGGATTATTTGCATGGTCTTTAACTTGTTGGGTCGAGTGAACTTGTTTTATGAATAATGTGCAGCTTTAATTGTAGCTGATTAATTTCAGTCAAGTAACCCATATAATTAGATTTTTGCAATATATTATGATTTGTAAACAATCTGATTAAATTGTTGTTTTGATTGTTGTGTGTCATGTCCTTATAAATAAAATAATTCACAGTATTTGACCTTGAATTGTTTTTGATATGCAAAGGCCATTCAGGATGCCCTTTACAGTATGTTTCAGTCAATGCATTTGTATGTTTATCGTTTTCTTTTTCTTTTTCCTTCTGTTAGGCAGCAGTCAAACATACGTGAATGCAGGTAAGTGACTGGTTTGTGGTACATATCACAGCTTGGTGGGATCAACCACACACACATGCTCAGTGCCAATTTGCTTTGCCACTGGTGAATGTCTTATTTACCCCTTTGCAAGGAGTGGAAGTGAACAGGAGGCTAATTCTCCCGTCTTCAATTTTTTGTTCTTGTGACCGCAGCATCAGTTTGCAAAATGTCAGTAAATAATTAAAAAATCATTGCAATTTCTTAGAGTATAATTTGAAGTTAATAGATATGTTTAGTTTGACCAACAACCCCAAACCCAAAAATATTCATCTTCCATCATCACCACAGGACATAAAATAGAGAAAAGCAACACAAGAAAAGGTCTTTATTTAAATATAAGATTTTGAGGGACACAGGTAGCAGCATAAATAAACACATGCAGCCACAGACTGAGAACAGACACTTATGTTAAAGGAACTAATAAGGAACCAGCATAAGCATCCAGTTTCAGAGCCGGGGACATGTAAAAACATTCCCCAGGTTTGCTGCCTGTTACACCCAAAGACTTATTTTGAATCTCTTACTCCTTTTAGATATATTTTCTGATGCGTTAAATCCACAAATAGACACTTGGGATTTGTTATCTGTATTAATGCCAGAAATAGTCAGAAACATCCTAAAGCAGGCCTACTAACAGCCTTGTGGCCCAAAACATAATCTCTTTTCCCAAAAGCTGGAGTCCAATTTAGGAAACATTTCCCAAAATAAAAAGATAAGGATATTGAGTGGTACGTGCATTTCTCAGCTTTAATCATTAATCAACAGTGCCTGCTGAGGGGCCTGCCAAAACTAACACAGACTCCTTGTTCAACGTAGCTACACACCCTGCAAGGTAACTTAAGTTACCTGCTGCTGACGTTTGCATAAACACGTTAACAGCAGGAGGAGCTGGGAGTCCTGTTCATACTGACTGGAGTCATCTCTGCACGACAATGGAACAATGAAATGAATTGTCATTGTGACTTTTCCTCTTTTTACCTCAACATGGAGAGATATGGGACTCTGTGAAAGGTAGGTTTCGTTAACTCTTTAGCTCAAGAGGTTCATAAACGGAGACAGCGTCGGGCAAAAAAAGTTTAATAATTGATAAATTATCATTTCTAGTAACCTTATTTGCATATAACATGTGAATCAAGACGTTTCAGAATGAAGTTTCGAGTTGTTGATTTTTTGTTTCAATCTTCTGCCACAACTTTTTGGGCAATCAATTTAGGGAAATAATATTTATTTAAATATGATATTGTTTAATACAGATGCCGAATTGTTTATTGCTACATTTAAGACAGAAGTAGTGTCAGTCACTCAGGAGTGACTGGAGCATATTTTACTTTTGCCACCAGGAAACATTCAAAAGTTTGTCAATTAGGTTTGGCTTCCTAATGGTCAGTGTTCATGCTGACTTACAGACAAATATGTTTCTGTACAACAGGAGAGTGCCCAAACTGTTTATTTTTTGCTACAAAATGAGGTAAAACTTTAGTAAGAAATCTGTTCACCGCTGTGAGATGCTCATGATAACTTCTTGTAACCCGCGGCCTGCCCAAACTGATTTATTGTTTTAGTTTGCTTGTGAAATAGTAGCTTGGCTCTAACCTTATTATTGACGTCTATCAGCTGCAGTGTCACGAGCACGCCCTGCTATATCCGGGTGTCCTCGTGTTGCACCTGTTGCTGTTTGACCGGGATAGGCGGGACCAGTACTGCCAACACAAACTGGCCTGCCTAACTAATGTGGTCACTTATTAATGAATTCAAACCCTAAGCTGAATGTCTTCATGTCTTTTCTTTTTTTTTTTTTGCATTCAACCTATGATTAACCTGGAGCAGAAGGACCCACCTGTAGAAGTGTAACACAACTGTTTACACCTGTAGGTTGCAATGGAAACCCTGCCAGTAGGTTGGACTGTGCACACCTGTGATCAGGAGGGAGACGGGGCAGGACTGCTCAAGGAGGGAATCACTGATCCCAACACCAACACACATGTCCACGATCTGTTCCATGAAGATGCACAGGTAAGGAGTTTGAATGAATGAATATGATAAAAATGATTTTTTTTTTTAATTCATCAGCCAGTGCTTTACTAACTGCTGTGTGTGTTTGAGCAGGGCTCGCAGCAGTCCAGCCAGCCGTGGTGGAAGATTAAAGTGTTTGTGTGGGAGCCGGTGCTGTTTGGCACCTGGGATGGAGTTTTCACCACCTGCATGATCAACATCTTTGGTGTGGTGCTATTCCTACGTACTGGATATCTGGTGGTTAGTATAACTTCCGTTGCTCTCTATACATCAATTTCCACTTTCTCTTTGACATGTCACTCTTGTAAATATCTTGAACTGTGATGATCAAATGGCTGTAATCATCAGTTGCCATTTGTGCAGCCATACAAGGCAGAGAAAGTGCAGTCTTACAGATTTTGTCTTCGTGTGTATTTTTTAAAGAAGCCAAACATATGATTAAATCTGTGAATTTAAGCGACAAGTCATACCTGAAAGATTTCACTCAAGCTAAATATTTACTAAAATTCGTAAGAGATCTGTAAATGTAAATGTATGCCTTTAGGTCATTGTTCTCCTATAGTCGAAACCAATAAATCACACTGGAGCACAGAAACCCATTGCCCTGACTGCGTAATCATATTGTTTTTTTGTTTGTTTTTTAATGGATTTTGAGAGAGAGCTGTTCCAAATCTTGGAAGCTTTTTTTAAAACGAAGAATCTGCCATAAGATGAAACCATTCAGTCTGCTCTTATTTTGGCGGGTCTCCTCGGATTGATTGTCCCCACTAGTAGAGGAAAATAATGGCACATCCATTTACCGTTTTAAAGAGCAGAAACATTTCTTTCCTAATCAGAAAACTAAATTTACAGTGTTTGGGTGTAGGAGGTTCCCACCAACACACTGCCTTCCCACTCACCAATAAAGCAAACGCTCAATCTGTGGGATTTGTGTCTCACATCATTATAAAGTCTACAATGTAGCAGAGCTTTTAGATTTACAATAGAATGAGAACAGTGTGGACTTGTTGATATGAGCCATGGTGTGGTTCTGTTGTTGTTCAATGCACATTTACTGTTACCTACGGTGCTAAATGCTACAGAGTTATGGACAGAGTGCTCCGGATTAATTTCACATGCACCAGAATGAATGAGTAGGTCCACTATAGGTCTGGCTTAAATACTAGCTCAAGTGCTCATATGTGTCAGTTTCTCACATCAGGTTTGTCAGGAATATGCATGACATTTAAGCTTGAGACAGAGAGTCTGCTTTCCTCACATATGAACTTTCCTAATAAGGAAATACTTATTTGTGGTGGAAGACACAAGCTGTAAACCTGTGAGAAGAATGAGCAGAGTAGAAACCTAATAAAAAACACATTCTAGCTTTCATGATATGACTTGAAGAGATGGAGCCCTGTGTGCAGACTGGTTATAGGACTCTGCCAATGAATGGCTCAGAAAGGAATTTATATTGTGTTTATTTTTACTTTTATAATATCTAGCATCATGCCTCGTCCTAGCTTTGTGCTTTACACATCTCTGTCTACCTCTGTTGAAGCTTTTGGTTCTT
>CAFUXE010001028.1:570160-597078 GCA_903364295.1 Serranus cabrilla
CACCTGAAGGCAGCAAATGCAGCCTTTGGGTTGAATAACAGGGCAGAGTAAAAACCACGACTGTGGTGAGTGTGTCTGTGTGAGTGTGTGTGTGTGTGTGTGCAGGAGGAGGAGGAGCCCGGGCTCCTCCGCTGCTGTGATAACAGGCTGCTGCCTCGGCTCTGTTATCTTCCGTTCCCCGCCGTCCGAGTAGCGGATCTTCTCCGGACCTGCACCAGGATTTATTTAATTCTTATGAAACTTCACTAAAAGCCTACGCGCTCCTCCCATGGTGCCCCAGGGAGACTCCCCGGCCTCTACTCGACTTTACGGGAAACTATCGGCAACCGTTTTGGGGTCTTGAAAATCATGGAAACGTGGTTTTTGAATCACGTCCTCGGTGTGTCTTTGTCGGTGCTCCTGCTGGGTCTACCGGGGCCCCTCGGGGCAGGGACCCCCAGCAACAACAGCACGGATCCGGTATCGGCAGGATTTGGTTATTCAACCGCCACTGATGAACTCAGTAACTTGGAAAACAATGCAACTTCAACTTCATACTCCAGCGAGAGTTTATCACCATCACAGAGGAACATCCTGCTCACACACACTGCTGAAACACACACTGCTGCTGCTGGAAACTTCGGTAAGATCATTGTCCCCGAGGCCTGCAGTGACAAGTGTAACTGCAGACAAAAAGCTCATTCAGTTTGATGGGGTTATCCCGATTATTCCATATAAGCATGTGATTCCCCTGCAAAAGCAAAAGCTCTCTAAATGTCTACCTTTCATTTTCACCGCATTTGAATAGGCTTTAGCTGGGGAATACAATAGAAATACAACAGCAGAGTTTATCTATGATGATGATTTATGATGAATCTCTTAATTACAGCTTTATACATCCAAAGGTGAAGATTTAAAGATATGAAAATGCTAACATTCTGGTGCTCCTCTGCTACAGATACAAAATGAATTTAATGTATATGCATACTAGACACAGTGTAGTGAAACAAGTGCACTGCACGTTTTCGTTGTTTGCTTCAGTACATAACTGTAATTAACAATTCATTATAATGAAATATTTGTGTGCATGCTCTTCTCATTGATTGTTTTATAGCTTGCTCTAAATATTGAAAGAAATAGTGAGAAATGCACAAGTTACTGAAGCTCTAGTTGTAAACTGCTACTACTAAAACTTAAAATATTTGAATTTGGGAAGCTGAAAATACTATGTTTTCTGGCAATTTTTGAAAAATGTGAACTATCACACTACTACACTAAGTGTCATGAAAAGCGCTATATAAATATAATGTATTATTATTATTATCAATCAATCATCATTTTGCTAATCAATTCCTGAATAATTGTTTAATTGCTTTATGAGTTTAAAGGTGTTTTTAAGCCTTAAACTGTTTGTTCTGTGGCTCTGATGTAAAGAAGGATAAACCCACCACAAGACAGTTAAGTATGATTTTTGGAGTATAAATCCTCCCACCACTTTAAGCTGACAAACAAGCTGACAGAATGCTGGGAATTATAGTTAAATGGTAATTATCAAGTCAAACTCATTCACCTAATTGAACTTGTCACTACTTTCATGATCTTAATGTTAGATCTGATCACATCCTCGCTTCCTTTGAGATCTTTGCTCGTTTCCTGTTCACAGATGAGCTGAGTTGTTGCAGTCTCTGCATTAGTTCACCAGCTCATACACGTTCATGATAAGACGTATGGACCACTGTACTGACATGTGCAGCATGCTGGACTTGGAGTCCAGTAGAGACCACTTATGAACTTAGACCGTGTCACCAATACAACCAACAGATTCTGGTCTCAGCTCCAAGCAAAGTAAGAGAAAACAGTATAAGAACCAAGGGCTTTATTTGATCAATGTGTATTTTTCAGAGAGCCAACAGTGATGTAGTTAATTATATTTTTCCCTCAAATAGAGGGTTAGCTGGAGTGCTGCATAATACTTCTGAATCCAGTTCACAGCCGGAGGGAACAAAGACAGATTTAAGTTCTGAATAGAGATTCAGAATATTATTTTAGGGTATCAGGATGCATAATGCAACCACTGGCAAGCATGATACCAAAAGAGTTCCCATGAAACACTCAATGGTGGATTGGACCTTTGGCTCATGACCGGACAACCATAATATTAGCATTATTACTGTATTACTGCTAATGCTACGTTTGCTAATTTGTCACAAGACAGTATACTATATACAGCCAACTTTTAAGTCACTGACCCTAATAAACCCTTATTACAGCCCGACAGATCTATAGATTGACCGATACTATCAGCCTATCAAAGGTGGATATGCTGTCCGATATGTACCATCTTTTTTCACACAACATATAATGCAGCAAATGTTACTTGGCGTGATTTATTATAATTTTTTTAATAGTCACAAACTGACTGAAACCGAACAGTAATGATTTTTATTTAGTTATTTATTTTATTCCTATTTATTCTTTAATTTCCCAGTTATCATTTATTGAATCGTCTGACAATGTGATACACTGCATAATGTATAACAGTGTTAAATATTATTTAATAACTTTTTATGTTTGACAAAGTAGCCCTCTGGGTGTCTATGTGGAGTGGTGAAAAATCAGTGCACAATCCACATAAAAAAAAGGTCTATTTTCATTCCAGCTCAAAAAATGACTATATCGGCCACCGTATTGGTTATCGATGAATTTTCACCCTCTATAATTCGAATCAGCTTCGGTCTCTTATTGGTGAAGCTCTGCAAATTATACTGCATTTGCAAACCCATATACAAGAAACTGACTAGGGTTGTATATCAGCTAGAATCTGGCGGTACGATACGTATCATAATGCAGGGGTTATAATTCAGCAATATATTGCAAAACTGTACTCGTAAAATAGAGTCATAAAAGTTGACTTTTTTATGCAATCAGAACAGTTTGCATTAATCACATCATTGTGACATCCAACATCATAGCACTACTTTTTGTGCAGTCTATCTGACTTGTTTTGAGATTGGATAAAGTACCACACACAATAATATTGCGATACTCAAGTATATCAATATTTTCTTACACCCCTAAAAGTTTAACAGCAAAGTCATCAATAACGTAAGCTGAATATCATAAAAATGTGGATTTGCATGGTCTCAGTCAGGCTTGGTTCATTCAGACTGGGAGCTGCCCAGTACAGTTCACGGAAAACAATGTGAGGGTCAAATTCTTTGCTCAAAGGCAAAAAGTATTTGCTGATAAAGAATGATCAGGTGGAAATGATTCGTTTTCCTCAGCCTGATTTCCTCCGGATTCTGTCCTTCAGGTCACAGTCATCTGGTGACAAACACAGCTAAATATTTGTTCACTGAATAAAAGTCCACAGGAACAAATTAACTATTTGGTTATGGCAATAAAAAATATGTCAGGATTTCTCAACAGCAGCAGCCATCCTCATTAATATGCAAACCCGATTAAATTAAAGTGCAAGCCACAGAGCTTCTGTTGTAGAACAGATGTGAAAAGACGACATTGACAGCCGTGTTAACAGTTGAGAGCTGGGAGATAAACAGCGGAGAATCTGGGAGTGTTCCTCACATGTTGCCAACACCACGTTCCAGTCTGAGTTTTGTTGCCCGGACTGGATCCAGAGAGAGAAAATGAAATAATGAGAGAGACACATGCAGAGGAAGTGAGAGAGAAAATAGAGTCCAGTGGCCCAGTTCTCCTCACAGACTCCCAGTGGACCGGCTGTTCTGCAGTTGAACTCTCCCCTCCATTGGTGTTGGAGGGTGGCTGCGTGTTGGCTGTCAGGATGCTATCCAGCACCGACGCTCATCCTCAGAGTGCTGTTGTTCCAGTGCTGGGCTGCTGGAGACTGGCCAGATAACAGGCTGTTAGACAGCACGGTATCAGTGATAGGCAGAAAAAAAACCCACACACAGACTTGGTACCCTGCTGACTTGTGTGTGGAGTTTGGTACCATTCACATTTGAAAGGATAGCGGTACCTGGTATTTGGATCCAGCAATCAAAGCTACAGTGTTTGGTACTCTCTATAGTAACACAAATTTTTTTAGTTGTAAAAAAAAAAGCTGATGTTGAAAATGCTAAGCTAACGTCAACAGTGAAAAAGCCCAGTTATCTCTATCAACTTATCAAGATGTCTATGAAATCGTCAGTGCCTCACTTAAAGTTTCATCGTCCATGGAAGGTTGATACTTTTCATTAAGATGAGATGCTTATTATTTACAAAATATAAACAATGCGTCATATGTAATGTAATGTAAAGTGATTAGCCCACAGATAATTACCGCCCACCTCCCTGAACTCTATGATGCATTTTAGCATCTTTCAGCTCTTTGTTTTGGTTTCACAGATTACAGCCTCAATTCACTCTCACCGCTCTCATATCCTTCTCATATGGGTTCTTGTTCTGCTGTACTGAGAACAAGGTGCTAGCTTTGTCGACCCAAAGCCAGGCTAATGTTGTTAACTTGGTAAAAACAGTTAATTTTATTAGTCTCTTCCTCATCCATCTGAACAAACTGTGGTTTTGTTTCTTTGGATTTTACCTTTCCTTCTTGACCGTGTCCCTAACTGCCACAACGGAAGTATCAGTTACTGACCGTTAGCTAGATTGCTAAGGTTGCTAGTTAAAATCGCATGGAAGTGACAGGGTAAAGAACACTTATCTCAGACCTGCTGTTTTCCAATAATTTGTTAATTTTTTAACCAAATTAAGCTGTTGAGCTTTTCGATCATTATATCTATGTTTCCCACTGAGCCACAGTTCAATGTAACCCTGCTGTGTCTGCTGGATTTGTAAAAATGGCAACTGTATGTTAGCAATGCTATGTCTACTGCAAATGTAATGATATGTCAGTGTGTTTACAGCCACTATGTATGCAGCTTCAAGGTTCACAGTTTTATTCACACTTGACAGTGGTCATAGAACAGATTTTTAAAACTATTTCTTAGGCATCCTGAAGGCCTCGCTGTGTGCCTATTTACAATATTTGGTTAATTCCAGCTGGCCACCTTTGTTTTCTTGTTATCCTCACTCTTTGCACAGTTCTGTCAATCTCCATTGTCAACTATTAAAAGGAAACTGCTTAAACTTTATTTTCAAAACAATAATCCAATCTTTTCTATAGCCACATTCTTTTCTGACACTTCACTTCTGGTAATGTTTGGGTGTTTTTTTATGACTTAACGACAATTTGGAGCCAGGCTATAAAAAAAAAACCCTGCACAGACACTGAACATGAAAACACGCCCAGATCCACAGTGACAGTTTTCTGCCAGTGCCTTGTGCTCACTCAGCTTTAGGAAGGAAATGGCCAATTCCCAATGGAGACACTCACCGCCATATTTAGGACCTCAAGCCTTTGTTATAGCAGACAAGCCTGGCTGCCAATTGTTCTCCACCCAAAATCATTGCCTCTGCAGCAAGCAACAGCACTTCTGACAGCATCTCCCCTCTCTGCAGTCTATGCAGGTCAGACACAGACTGGTGAGCGCCCTCTGGTGGCCACAGTTGGAAGTGAGCTGCAATTTGAACACTTATTTAAAGAACAGAAATGGGCAGATCATTAATATTGTTTAGAAAGTGTGTGGTTTTAAGAATTTGTGAAATTAGCACATTTTATTACAAGTTAAGTGAACTTATATTACACCATTAAAATGTTTGTTAATTTTTAATAAATGGATACTTGTTTGGAATCAGAAAGTAGTCAAGAATGACTACCACAAGTAACCATAGCCGAAAAATATTTTGCGTTTTATGCTTGATAAATGGCTAAAACAATTTAAAAGCATTTTCTGATTAATCTGATTAATAATAGTATAAGCTTTATTTTGCAAACACCATCAATTACTAAAACCTAACTGATCAACATCAGGCTAAATGGCAGTAATCATAATCTTTATCATTTTGTTACAACATTGTGATTATATTATATTTAACACAATTACTCACTGACTTTGGAAACATCATGCATTAATTGCACTTTTTAGAAAGCTTTAATAGATTTAAAAAAAAATTTACTTTAAATTCAACCAATAAACAAATAACAAAGTAAATGTTAAAAAATAAGATAGACAAATAATATATTAAACTGAATAAACTATATAAATATACTACAAAAATAATACAATTTTGATAAATGAGATCATCTATGTTGTAATACTCATGTTGTAATTCCACACAAAATTTGCTTAATCGCCCAGTCCTAGATAAAGACACCATGGGGTAATAACTATTTTCATGTATACAGAAAGTGTATATGCATTTGCCTTTCGCTATGTTCGTGCAACATATATGTCATGTCTTGTGAGTATTCAGACTTAGTTATTATTTTTTCTTTTTGTTTTTCCACAGACACTGAGCAGACACAAACCTTAACAGAAACGAGCAGCAGAACACTGGAGGCCATGTCTACTGAGCCACTCACCTCCACCCTTGTTGTAGCCACCACTGAGGCCAGCAGCAGCACCAGCAGCGGCACCACTAGCAGCAGCACCAGTGGCAGCAGCAGCAGCAGAACCATTGGCACCAATGGTAGCACCAGCAGTGGCACCAGCAGCAGCACCAGTGGTATCAGCAGCAGAACCATTGGCACCAATGGTAGCACCAGCAGTGGCACCAGCAGCAGCACCAGTGGCAGCACCAGCAGCAGCAGTGGCTGGAAGGACTTGGAGCAGGTGCCAGACTCCTCCCCTGCTGTGTCCTGGGAGGATAGTTCCTGGATGTTGACAGACGAGGCCAGACTCCCCCAGGACAGCCCAGACACCACCCTCCGACTAGGGGACGCCTCAGCCTCGACGTCCCACACAGCCGTCCACACCGACAGCACCTACACTTCCACCGCCATCAGCCGAGCCGGGGAGAGGACGCTGCTGTCTGTCACCTCCTCCTCCAGCAATAGCACCTCCTCTGCCTTTACAGAGGACTCCAACTCCCATCAGCCCCCCTCCACCTGGGGTACTGCTGCTCGGGCTACAGAGACTGAGGACTACACCCACAGTGCCCTGTCCACCAGGACTGACAGCAGGGACACAACAGACCAGCGCATGACCCACTCCTTCAAGGGGACAGTTCCTGAGACCGGGAGTCCAGGTGGGCCTAGAGGAACCCAAAGTTTAACCGGACAACCTAATGCCACCCATCATCAGTACACCTCAACATCAGAGGAGACCTCCGACTCCACACCACCTCTCAGAGTGACCGAGCCCAGCACTGACCAATCTGAAGTGTCCATATCCTACACACCTTCTGTCACCTCACCTGCAGAACGTCCTGCAAACGTCTCAGGGACAGAGCAGGGGTCTGGATCCGGTGTCGAAACCTCCACTGAGTCCTCCACCACAGAAGCCCACAGCTCCAGCACGCAGAACCAGGAGGGCACTGAGAGGATTTCATCCCAGACCAGGGACAACAGCGTGGACTTGGGTCTGACCACGGCGCCTCCTACAGCCAGTACGTCTGAGGTGGACGACTCTCTAACAGACACTCCAGTGCTGGTTACTGAGGCCCTCCTCACCACCACACCTGTCACTGTCACAGAAAGGTACATTTTTATCATTATTGAATAAATAATAAGATAATGGCTCGAGGAACAGAGTTTGCACAATTGGTTAGTTTATCATTTTCAATTTAAAAAAAATTGTTTTTTACTTTTCAAAGGTGATTTTAGATTAGTTGTAGCTGGTTGTTAGAGTGCGTGTAGTTTAGTTTTTTTTCTAAGGTTTAGGTGTAGCTTTTACATATTTTTTTGTTTTAGTTTTGCAATAGTTTGTTTTTGTTAGGGGTTCGTATGTCTTGTTTCAGTTTCCTATCATATTTTTTCACTGTTTATTTTTAGTTTTTATTTCAGTTTTAGTTTACTGTAATAAGCCTGGACAGCAGGATTTACTTTTAGTGCTATATAATGTATTATTATTGTCTAGAAATAATGTTTATTATGTCTGATTTTGGGAGATTGAAAAGCTTATATCATTGGCTCTAGCATCCTGTAAAGATGAATACTGTTCTTATTCTCTTTTCAATTCTAGTCAGTTTTTCTGTAATAGCTTTGAGTGATTTATTTTATCATTGATAGATCACAGATAACGGAGGAAGACACTTTCAAAGCCACCATCTCTCCCACAACCACCACCACTGCCACCACAACAACTCCCCCCCCTCCTCTACCTGCCACCTCACCCTCCAGGTTCAGTAGCACTGCTGGCAGCTCTACTCCAGTGTCACCTACCGAGGCCACCACCCTGTACACTACACCCTCCACCACAGCCACCACCCTCAGCCTGCTGACCTCCGCAGCGCCCCCAACTCCCCACGTGTCACCAAGCCAAACCCACTCAACTGGGGTGGCCAACCCCACAAACCCCACCACCCTGCGGATGGAGACAAGCACTCCAGCTAAAACCACGACTGAAAGCCAGCACATCACCACCACCTACACCCACAGCACCCCACCCAAGAGCACAGAGGCTCTGCAGACCACCAGGAAGCAGACAGACAGAGGAACGACAGAGTTGGTGGGGACGACTTCACCCACCAAGGCACCGCGTCCACAGAGTCAGTGGTTTACGCTCTTCATCCCTTCTTTTTAAGTCACAATACTTGGCAAGCATTATTTTTTAACAAGAATGTGTTTTGTAATGCTCCTTTATAGTTGAAAAACATACAATAAACATAACTGTGACAGATCATATGAGAGAAATCACCAGGACATTCAGGCAGATTAAAGCTTTTGTTTACGTCCTGAATAATACTCAAATGATAGGAGAGGAAAGTCAGATGCAAGCAGTGGTGGTACTTCAGTAAATGTACTAATACCACACTGAAAATACTCCACTACAAGTAAAAATCTTGCATTCAAAACTGACTTAAGTAAAAGTATAAAAGTATCAGCATCACAATGTATAAAAAGTAAAAGTACTCTTTATGCAGATTGTTTTATTTCAAATGTATTATTGGATTATTATCTTTGATTTTTGTAAGTAGCATTCATCAAAGTAGGGCTAATTTTAACTATGTAATATACTGTTATGTAGTTTGATTTATAAACATGCCTTTCATTTTAAGTTGATCTATCTAAATCTATCTAATGTGCAAGAAAATGACCTTGATGCTGATTATACTGGAGTGATATTTCCACTTGATTGTACTGTTTGGATGCAGCACCGAGAGATGATGCAAAAGAAGCACATCTATCATAAAAATAGGAAAAAAATGAAATTAGGTATGAAAATAAAGTATGAAAATGTGCATTGAACAATCCACATTTTGAGATTGGTGAGATATAGAGAATGTCAATGTGAGAAATGATTACACTGTATTTAACTCTTTTTTAATGGTAAAATGCCTTCTCTCCTCTCTAATCTCCAGGAAACCCTTGTGTGTCAAACCCTTGTATGAACGGAGGCATGTGTGTGAGCTATAAAGGGCATCAGTTCACCTGTCACTGTCAGCAGGCGTGGACAGGACTGACCTGCAACCAGGGTGAGCCTCTCTCCTCTTCCCTCCTTCCTCTTGAACACTTGTCAGCATGCAAGTTGCTTTAATTTCTAAATGCCTCGAAGTACGAAATCTCCAGAAAAGTGTGAAATCCAAGTCAGAAAAAAAATATTATTTTCTTTGCCAAGTATTCAGGTATCACTGAAGGTCCTTTTTGAAATGATATTATATTACGTGCTTGTACTTGTGTGTCCAGATGTGGATGAGTGTGAGAGGGACCCCTGCCCCACTGGGTCCAGGTGTGTGAACACACGAGGTTCCTTCAGCTGTGAATGTCCGCTCGGCTTCGACCTGGAGGACGGACGCACCTGCACCAGAGGTAAAATAATAAGGGGATTTTAACAGTAAAACAACAATTAAACACATATGATGAAAATATCATATAACATGAATTCCCTGGCTATGTTTTTTTCCTCCACAGCAAAGGCGTTTCTGGGAACTTTCAGTGTAAACAGACTGCCACATGACCCTGTTGTCTTCAAGAGCGCCACCATGCATGAGATCCAGAGAGAGATCATTCAGCTGGTGAGAGGCAAAACTCATCACTGCATCTCTGCTAATTTCTGAGACAAAAGTCCATTATGATCGTGTGTTTTATATCTACTACATTCTCTTATTCTCCTCTCTTTCACCTCAGCTCAATGCTTCGTTGTCAGTCCTGCGAGGTTACAGCCGCTCAACACTGAGTAAGAAGTAAGTAAACATTTCATTTCTCTAACTGTCCTGTAATTTGCTGTTACATTTTATAAGTCACAAAAGAAAATAGTGGTCATAACTTTATTTACCGCCCTGGCCTTCACATTCAACAGGCCTTCAATAGAGTAAATCTAAACTATATGATGTAACTAAACTCTTTTTTTTTTTACTAACTGACCTCTGATCTGTTCCCTGCAGAGAGGATGGGGTCCATATCTTAGCTGTCAACATGTTCTCCATTTCCACCGATGTGACGAGCACAGAAGTCTACAACAGCATCCAGATGACTCTCAGCAACTGCAGCTCCTCACTGGCCCACTGCCGCATGGTGCTGCACCACCAGCTCGCTTATCACGGTAAACACAAGACCAGGGGGGGAATGTAACTAAGTACATATACTCAAGTGCTATGCTTGAGTACATTTTTGAGGAACTTGTACTTGGGTATTTCCTATTATATAACTTTATACTTCTATTCTACTACATTTGAGAGGCAAATATTATACTTTTTACTCCACTTAGTTTAGCTGTTGGCTTTAGTTACCTTTCAGGTCAAAATGTAACATTAAAAACATGATCAGTTTAAAATGATTAAACCACAATAAATTAAACCACATAATAGTATATTAAGTAGTTAACATGAGCCCCACCTGAGCAGGTGTAAAACACTTCTTACATAAATGCATCAATAATAATAATCCAATAATATATAAGAAATATATAAAACAATCTGAGTGGGTCCATTCTGCATAAATCATACTTTTACCTTTGATTCTTTAAGTACATTTTGATCCTTATACTTTTGTACGTTAACTCAAGTAAGTGTTGAATGCAGGAATTTTACTTTTGGTGAAGTAATTTCACAGTGTGGTATTAGTACTTTTGCTTTAATCAGGAATCTGAATACTTCTTCCACTACAGTATAACACCGAGAAATCGTAGCAAACATTATTAGGTTCTTTTTTTCTGAAATTACCTAATATACAATTTTTGAATAGGCTTTTAATGTGATTAGGGGAAGGCTACCAACAGTAGTTGTGAATGTGTTTGCAGCCTCTAGGGGGCACACTTTAGCTATGAACAGCTCCCACAGTTTCATCACCTAAAATTCATCATTCAGCTGCTTTATTCTGTTAATAGAGAATCAGACAAATTATGTTTTAATTTAAGTAGAGGAAGAAAAACATGTTGTTGTTTCAACAAAATATGATGATTTTTTTCATTGTAATTATTTCAAAATATTTCAGATGCTACAGATGATATATATATATTTTTTTTTAAATCAGGTCAAGTGGTGTGAACCAGAACTGTAGGTGAATTAAAGAAAACAAGAAAACTGGTTTCTGGACTACTCATGTTGTCTTAGTGATGATCAGATTTCTGTGTTTTTGTCGTTGTGGCTGATTGTGTCCACACTGTGTTCCAGTTGAAAATCTATGCGTGGCTCAGAAGACTCAGTGTGATACGGAGCGCTCCGCCTGCACGGACAGCAGCGGCACGGCCAACTGTCAGTGTCTCCCAGGATACTACAAACACAACCCTGACGACCAGTCCTGCTTAGGTGAGCTGAGTGTAGAAATGGCTTCTTACTGAAAGTGTTTTTTCTTTATTTTTCTTAAATGACTCAATACAACAATGACAAAACGTCAATAAATAAGAAAATTACAAATGTGTAGAAGTTTTTCTTCTGACAAACAAAATACTGAAGAAAAAGCAGATAAAATAATTGAAATTTTACATGAAGTTAGCATGAAACTCATCAAAGTTAAGCACAGGGCATTTCAGGCTTTGAAACTCCTTGTACCAAACTGTGTACTTGAATCTTGTTTCAGAATGTGGGGATGGTTACAAGCTGGAAAATGGCACCTGCGTTCCGTAAGTTCAGCATCATTTACAGTATTGATCCATTTAGACTGGATGATTTAAGTCCACATTCTCACCACAGATCCTGTTTCTACTTTTCAGGTGCATGTTTGGATTTGGAGGATTCAACTGTGGAAACTGTAAGTGGTTCTAAAAATCCCAGAACAACAAAATATAACTTATTTATCTTCACTAGAATACATTTGTTGTGATCTTAAGTCTCCAATCTGCTCCTGTGATCTTTACAGTTATATTTTTGACATGTAGTATTAAATTGGTTATTTAATTGCAGTTTACAAGCTGATTGCAGTGGTGGTGTCACCTGCAGGGGGCGGTCTGCTCCTCATCCTCATCATCGCTCTCATCGTCACCTGCTGCAAGTAAGAATGCTGTTACTGTTAGCAGAATAATCCTCTTTTGGTGTTAAACGGACAGCTCATCCCAAAATAAAAAAGACTTTTTCTCTTGTGCTATGTATAATCTTTTATATGGTTTGATGAAGTGAATCATTTTGGTCAAATGTGGCAAAAGTCTAACTGTTTTATCATTTCTGATCTCCAAGGAAAGACAAGAATGACATCAACAAGATCATTTTTAAGAGTGGAGACCTGCAGATGTCCCCGTATGCAGACTTCCCTAAAAACAACCGCATATCCACAGAGTGGGGCAGGGAGACCATCGAGATGCAGGAGAACGGCAGCACCAAGAACCTGCTGCAGATGACCGACATTTACTACTCTGTACGAACATACATACAGTACAGCTTCATTTGTCTTCACTGTTGAAGTTTCATCTTTGTTTTGTCCTTTTGGTTACATTTGATAAATCACTGTATCAATACTTTGCATTAATTTCCCCTCTCTGTCTGTGGCGTCCCCTCAGCCTGCGCTGCGTAACTCAGACCTGGAGAGGAACGGCCTGTACCCGTTCACAGGCCTGCCCGGTTCTCGCCACTCGTGCATCTACCCCGCCCAGTGGAACCCCTCCTTCATCAGCGATGACTCACGAAGAAGAGACTACTTCTAACTGCCCCATGTTGAGCACACACACACACACATGCACATACACACAGAAACTTACCATCTTTTAACCTGCAATTGCCTTGTGTAATATGGTTTTCTGTCACAGTGACTGAAAGCCCATTTCACCATCTGCATTCAGGGCTGCACACTAACTATGTAAATGCAAGTGTGTGTGTGTGTGTGTGTGTGTGTATTGTATTATGAAAGTGCACATTCTTTTGCAAGTGAAATGTGTTCTTGTTTGGCCATTTCAGTGTTTTTGCATGTTTTAGCTCATTTACTCCGGCGCACACGTTACATTGCTGCTGTGTTGTTAAAGACTGTTTAATGTTGTGTTTCCTGCCTTCAGGCAGCCGCTGATTCTCATTTACCTCACTGTATGATGAAAAACAATTTTCAGACGCTCGAAACGTGCTCGAGGTAAACCATCATATCTGCCTTGCAATGCAGTGCAGATTTGCTTTAAAAGTCTGCACTGCGGCAATGCACAATGATAAACAAAAACAGATATGATGTTCACTGATGTCACTCACTGTGCTCACACATAGGAATGTGAATTATTGGATGCCAGGAATGTGGGAAAAATACATCTGTTTATGTATTTAAATAGAAAAAGGCGCAGTAATGTTAATTGCATGTGATCTGTACCAAATGGACTAGAACATGCAAAACAACACTGACATGGTCTTTAAAGTGCTGAAATCTGAATATATGTGCCACTGCTGTGATTTGAAAATAATCAGTTTATTCTTAGCTAACAGTCTGAGAATGAAAAATTGATGGAAAAAACTGTCACAAACCCCAGAAGGATGCAAAAGTTCTGCCCAAAGAAACTGAGGAACAACTTTGAATTCTGACTCCAGCTTTTATTTATTCCCTGTAGGTCCAAGTCCCTGACATGTAGCATTATGGACGTCTCATATACACACTGACTGACTGAAGAGGCATAAAGCCGTGGCTTGTGTTTGTGTGTCTGTGTGAGAGAGAAAGAGCGAGTGAGTGATTTTGTGTGTTGTAAGTATTGGTGTTTGTGAGGTGTGTGTGCTTGTGTGAGGAGTAATTAACTGTATATACTAGAGGGATCTTAACTGACAGTGAGTGTTTGAATGTAAAGAGAGTAAAGGTGTATCATAATTAGTTTGCTATTTCTGACATGGAGTATTATTTTTATGTGACTGTTTTCTTTCTACGTGTTTATATGATGTGTTATTCTGGCGTTTTAGTCAGACGTGCTTATTTAAATAAAAGTATTTGCACAGCAGTTTTTGTCCGACTCCATTCTGATAAAAGAAAAAAAAAGTATTTTAAGATTTTTTTTGAAAGATCTTAAAGATTTTCATTTGGTTTTGTAATCAACACAGTTTGTATTACTTACTTTTAAATCTGAGGCCTCTGGCCACAGGTTTGCCGGTGCAAAGGCATACAAAAAAAATTAAAAACAAACAAACAAAAGCACCTCTCAATTTCACAGACAAATTTATGCTAGGAGGATGAGGATGTACTCTGGTCCATTGAAGTTGGTTTCCTGTAGGGTGATGTATAGCCACTGGTTAAGTAACATATCTCACCACTCAATTTGGGTACACGTAGGACCCAGTGCATTCTGGGATAAGCCCCAGGAGGCAGTCACCCTCGAAAAGTTTACACTTTAATTCATAAATCTGTGCAGTGTTTGGTGTCTTTTTAATACTACTAGAAATAGTGCTGAATGTCTCCAACAGTATAATTTAATTTGCATGATGCTCTCACAGCCTTGTATATATGATGACTATTGTCTGGAAAAGCTTAGTTTAAAAATAAATTATGGCTTTGTAGCAACACAATGCAAAATTTTCTATGTGATTTATTACAAACAAATGAACTACATGATGTTTTCCACATATATACTCAAAGCTAGGGTGTTTCTCAGACACACATGCTAATGCCTTCCTATGTGGGTTCAGTCATTTACATTACATGATGGTTATGTCGCCTCCCAGTTTAAAAAAAAAAAGGTGTCATACAGCGTAAAGCTCCTGAGACATGAACACATACAAAGGCACAACTTCTTTTTGATGTTTCGACTTTTCT
Organism: Serranus cabrilla; assembly: GCA_903364295.1. Lineage (NCBI taxonomy): Eukaryota > Metazoa > Chordata > Actinopteri > Perciformes > Serranidae > Serranus > Serranus cabrilla. The sequence continues at coordinate 585,300 of CAFUXE010001028.1, forward strand.
AAATCAGCAATGGGACTTCAATACATTGAACTGGGTGAGCAGGCTTTCATGTCAATCAATGGTCCCCTCATCTCCATCATCATCACTGCAAATATCTTCTATGCATGTTGCATGATCTTCAGTACACAAAGACTCAAGCAGCCTTTAAAGATGCTACTGGGATATCTTGTCTGGTACTCCATTGCTTATTGTGTCACCTTGGTTTTAACTTACAGCGTGTTCTGGGATGTGAAAGAATATAACATCTCTGTTGTGATATGGGGAGTTGTGCAGTACTATGTGCATAGCAGCATGACATGCTCCGTTTGGCTGAACTTCTACTACTTCATCCAGATCGTCCCTGCACAGAGAGCTCTTCTGATCTGGGTAAAAAGGAATATCAAGTCTGTCATGCGCATGACTTTGCTTTTTGATGGGACCCTTTTTTCGGTGTGTAGTATCGTTGCAATTGCAAATGAAATGACCATTGGGTTCATTTATATCAACGGTACATGGACTGAATATTGGAATGATGGACTGTACAACACAAACACAGTTTTTCTCTACACCGGCTTAGTGCATATCCTGTTTTGTCTGTGTATAATGATGGTTTCTAGCTTTTCCACGGCCCACTTCCTGCAGAAACACATAAGAAGTGTAGCAAGGGGTGGTGGCTTCTCCTCCACTCCGAGGATTCAAAGTCAGATCAGAGTCACCATCTCTGGGATCGCTCAAGGAGTGCTCTATTTCCTCTATGCTACTTTCTATTTATTTGATATTATGTCCTTCTTCTTCTCCTCAAACTTTATGCTCACAGGTTCCATCTCCTTCACAGTCACCTCGCTCTACCTATGTGGCACCACGGTCAACTTGGGCACCGGTCAGGCTATATTCAGGAAAAAGGCAGTAGATGTCTTTAAGGCATTAAAAGCACTGTGTGGTGTAACAACTGATGTGAAAATGCAGTTAACATCAGGTGAAATGACTATAAAGTGAGAAGCTAATATAACTGGTAGTGAGAGATTATAGGAATGTTATGGTTGCATTGCTTGAAAGATTAAATGCAGTGTGAGGTTTTATTTGATTAAATTGTATTCTTTATGAATATATAGGTCTCTTTTTATTTTACACAGATTTTTTATTTATTATATCTGTCTCCTGCGACTCCCCTGACTTCAAAGATTGATACTAAATTGCTGGCTTTAAGCATCTGTTCATTTAGCTAACTCAGAGTAGTGGAACTGCTAATAATCATGACGTTAAAATTGATAATGGTATAGAATAGAAACATGTAGTATTGACTGTATACCCATTTCTTTATGATTTCACATCCACTTTATTTGCATATTCTAATTTGCATGTGATGCAAATACCTCAGGTTTGCTACAATACTTGGAATATGTCACAGGTTTTGTCTGTAAGAGCACCAAACGGGAAGAGGACAGCCATGTGGAAACAACAAACGAAAATGAGGATGGATGAAAAGGCGTTCTGTGTGCATCTGTGCTGCTGAGTCAGGTGTGACTCTCAGAACCAGGGCAGCAAAAAAGGGAACGGGGCAAATTGACTGATCTGCAGACCAACTTTTCAACACTTCTGTGTCTTCATCAGAGTCCAAAATCAGAATGGATTTCCTAACCTGTGGCCTAATTAACGGGCCTATGACTTTCCTCAACTTTGTGCCTAATATGTTTTTCATATTTTGCATGATCCACCCACTTCATGGAGAAATAATCAAGCAACCCCTGAAGCTTCTCCTGGGGTCCTTGATTTTCTGTACTGTAATATACCTGGTGTCAGGTATTGTGCTGTTCTTAAATCTGATGATAGACGTCAACTCGTATTTCCTAGTCGTGTCACAAGTGGTGGTTTTATGCAGTTTGTCCACCAGTATGACCTCCTCTGTTTGGCTGAACTTCTTCTACTGCACACAGATTGTCCCTGCACAGAGAGCTCTCTTCATCTGGATTAAGAAGAATATCAAATCCATCATCTACTGCATGTGGCTTGTTGAGAGAATTTTGAATTTGTTTTATGCTTTTGTCATAGTTAACAGTTATACCATAACTGATTCTGTTTTTGATGGCTTCAGTTACAATTTCACTACACGTAATAACACAATGTATTCAGATTTTAATGAATTGAGGACAATTGTGTATGTTGTTGTGCTTATCATACTGAAGGCCCACTTTTTTTTCTGTCTGTGTGTTATGGTGATGTCCAGTAGTTTAACTGCAGTCTACCTGTGCAGGCACATGCGTCGTATGGTAGTAAATGGACTGTCCTGTCCACGGCTCAGGAGTCAGGTGAGGGTCACTGTCTCTGGCATCCTGCAGGGAGTCCTGTACCTGTTCTGCGCTGTGTGGTCTATATTGATTTTTTATTCTGAGTATCAGCTCATGTATACATGTACCTATTTCATTGTATTCAACTTGTACGTGTTGGGAACTACATTCAACCTGGGAGCTGGTCAGGCTGTATTCAGGCAGAGAGCAGCAGACAGCTGGCAGAGAGCCGCTCGGTGCTGCAAAGCACCTGGAGTACAGCAGTCTGAACCAGAAGGCCCGGACACTGGTGAGGTGAACCTAAGACACTTGTAAAACTACATGGATGCAAGCTGCCCCTACAGCTTAAGAATATTATTGGAGGAGCTTTGGGACAATAATGCTTTCATGTTTTTAAAGGTCAAACCTTAATGTAGATTTGCTTTTGTATCTGCAGGATTTATAACCGTATATTCTGCATGAGGCATCTCCAGTCAAAACACTGTGAAAGAACTGTTCAAATGCATTTATAACCAGTATCTGTTAGGCTTGCTGCCACAATATTTTACAATGCTAACTTTTCTGCATAGTTCACTTTTATTGATTAAAAATGTATGTGTATATGACGTATTATGTGTTTATGTTTTATATAGACAGATTGAACTGTAAAGAATACAGTATGTCTTGGTCATTATATATTTTGTTTTTAGCTCTGTAAATGCTTAATATCTGTGTTTCTTACGTATTGATTTAGAATTTGCCATCCTGATTCCTCAAACTAGTTAAAGGAGTTAACTTTTTGATCATTGAGAAATATTGCATTGTAAGATGTGTGTATCAAAGATGATTCTAAACATAATTAACTGTCTGATGTGTATTTCTTGACCTCATTCTTTGCAGCTGAAATGATTTTCCTGTTTTAGCTGCATACTTGATCATCCTAAAACTAAAACCCCTCTTTAAGTCTAAGTTTTACGATATTTGCAGCATATGGGAGCATTGTGCCGCAGCCACCCACACAAAGCCACCATATTCAGGTTATTTGCCTGATGCTGGTCATTTTACTTCATGTAATGTGAGCTTTCTATGTTTTCTAAATTAGTCCAGTGCTTGGAAAACAAATGTTTTAGACAAAATCACATCTAATACCAAACCAATCATGTTGTAAAAAATGTCAATATGGAGTAATATCTGTATTATTTCTTTCTGGCAAAAATTACCTTTTTTCAGCCTTGGTGCCCTGACAATATACAGGAAGATAATAAAAATAATGAAAATACTTTCTGAAAAAAGTACAACAATTGGCCTAACCTGGGACTTGAATATCATAGAATGATAAACTACTTTGTAAAAAGGAAATAGTTTCAATAATTCATGATGGATAAATGTCTAATCATAAAACAATTTAACAAACTTGACATTTCTGTATGATTATCCATGTTTCATTTAAAAAGGTTTCAGGAACTCCTGGCAGAGTGCCTAGAACCCCACATTGTAAATCACTGTTTCAGGGCTAATTTCACAGTAATATGCTTTACTTTGCTTTACATAATCTAATTTGCATGAGATGCAAATACATCAGATTTCATACAGAGTTGGAGAGTGTTACTGGCTTTATTTGTTAGCTCACTACAGGGGAAGAAGACACGGAGCCAGAAACAACAGACTGGTTAAAGATGAACTATCTAACATTTGTCCTCATTAACGCACCTCTTGTTGCTCTCAACATTGCGGCAAATACATTTTTCACCTTTTGCTTGGTCAGAGAAAGGATCAAACAACCACTGAAGCTTCTCCTGATGACCTTGAATTGTTGCATGATACCTTACCTGATGTCGGTTTTTGTGATGATGTTTTCTGAACTACAAGCTGAAAACGAAAAGGTCAATCGAAGCTCACAAGTGGTGGCGACCTGCAGTTTGTCCACCAGTATGACCTCCTCTGTTTGGCTGAACTTCTTCTACTACACACAGATTGTACCTGCACAGAGAGCTCTCTTCATCTGGATTAAGAAGAATGTCAAATCTATCATCTTCTACATCTGGCTTGTTGAGAGAATTCACAGCTTGTTTGAGTGTACTATCACATTTTTAAATGAAGTTTATAATGTTGAATTTGAAATCAGCAACAATTTTACAATGGATAATGACATGCATTACACTTCGATAGAATTATGGACGAGGCTGGAAGAAATGTATGCTGTTGTGCTTCTCATACTGAAGGTCCACTTCAGTTTCTGTCTGTGTGTTATGGTGATGTCCAGTAGTTTAACTGCAGTCTACCTGTGCAGACACATGCGTCGTATGGTAGCAAATGGACAATGTCTGTCCTGTCCACGACTCAGGAGTCAGGTGAGGGTCACTGTCACTGGCATCCTGCAGGGAGTCCTGTACCTGTTCTGCGCTGTGTGGTCTATGTTCCATTTCTTTTCTCAGCATAAGGTCCCATTTTACACGCATTTCACAGTCATCAATGCGTACATGTTGGGCACTACATTCAACCTGGGAGCTGGTCAGGCTGTATTCAGGCAGAGAGCAGCAGACATCTGGCAGAGAGCCGCTCAGTGCTACAAAGGCGCTCAAGTACAAGAATCTGAACGCGGAGGATGATATTGAAGCTCAAACAAGCCAGGCAGCCATTCTGATTCCTCAAGATATGACAGACTTTGTAATGTCTAAAAGAGTTCCTTAACTATGATTATTCTGCTACTATATACCTCTTTCTTAAAAAGCTTTATTTTTCCTGGTGTTTTTTTTCAAATTTGAATGCCTTAAAAAATACAGAACAGTAAAATACAGTTGCCTCCTTGAATTTGAATGAAGGATTTGTGTAACAAAGTACATTTTCTCAAGTACTGTAATGAAACCCAGTCTTGATTAACTTTTTCCATTCAACTTTACAACAAGAGGGAAATGTTGTTACCCTTTGGTGTTGGCAGGGAAAATTCTCAAAAATGATACCTTCATGATTGTTTCTAAATGTTGCAATCCAGATTAAACACACATGAACGACCCAGGAATTGTATGAACATAGCATTATAAAGTACAGGTTGTTGATTTGCTGTAAACTTTTTGAAGAATATGGGGAAAATGTAGTTTGTGCAGTTTCATAGAATTGATTTGCACATTAGGGGTACAGCTTTTTTTGTAATTCTTGTTTAACATTTAGTTGTAAAGCTTACTGTATACTTTTTTATCATTAAAATGTATCACGTTAGCAACACATTTCTCCTCCTTATTCTTTATATCTGAATTATTTCTGTGTTGCTGTTAAATATTTAGGGAACCTAAGACTAAACCCTTTATGTGTTGAAGTCAGAGTCTACGCGTTTGTTCATTGTGGGTAATTGCACAGGATAACGATATTTTATATTGGTATGTAGTACAGCATTTCAAACCCGAATCTCCCAGACACAATCAAACTTTTACATGATGTAATATAACGGAGTAAATTGAGTTTAGGGCAAAGTGATATTTGGAAAGTGGGATTTTTCATTCTGCGTCCTCCTAAATCTGAGCTTCTAGAGAGGTCAGTGAAGGCATCATAAGAGTGGTCCAGCCCCTCCTCTTCAGCTGTGTTCCGTCCTCTCGGCAGTTGATGAGTGAGGGAGAAGGAGGCACAATGTCAGTTAGAAGAAGAGGGGATCTGTCGATTCTCTGAGCTGGTTAATGTCACCGTTGGGCAGCCAGTTGAATAGCCAGATAAATCAGTCAGATTTAATTTTCAGGAAGGATCGGCACAGGAAAAAAAGGGAAGTACTGAACGTCATATTCATCCGTAAATCTGACTGGTATAAGCGATGTTAAGTCAACGGTTTACCTCCCGTTCAGGTGAGTAATGTTAACGTTTTTAAAACACTTTATGCAGTGTTAACGTTAACGTCCGTTTTGGGGCTCCGTTTAGCTAGCTTAGCTCTTGTTTTAGTGACTGTGAATGTCATGTTATTTTTAGTTTTAAACTAACGTAACGTTTTTGAACGAGTATCCTGCAATGTAACGTTATAAAACTCAGCATTAACCTGGCTTCTCAATTTCGTTTATGTTGTTGCAACTTATTTTATGTTTATTTACACCACTTCATCCATCTCCTTCATAGCTGTTTCACCTGACTATTATTAAGTTAGTTAGCGTAACATGTTACTTAGGCTAATTATAAACATTTTTAAAACGATGTAAGCAGTGTTAACTCGAATAAACTGTCCGGCAGGAAATAAACAGGGATTTATATTCCCAAGTGTGCGTGTCATCACCAAAGTATGTGTCCGATAAAGGGAACAGGGCAGCAGAGAGGACCGTTAGTAAACCAGTTAACTACCAGTTAGCCAACAAAAATGCGTCAACGTTACATAGTTGCCGTCAATGCACGGTTTATTTCAGCTGCTGTGTTGTGTACATTTTTTTTATAATTCATTTATTATTTGTAATTATTTATTCCATCATTGTTAAATCCTTTCAGTGTGTTTCTGGTGGTTATCACTAGTGACTTTCACTCAAACCCCACCACCGTTTAGTTTCATGGTCTCAGTTTTTAATATTCTTTATGATCGTTGTATTTATTTACAGTTTCAGGACGTATTTCACATCACAATGAGCAATTAACTACTGGCATGTGTTTTGTCTTACTTTAAGGAGATTTTAATTTGTGAAGTCTGCTGCCTTGGCTACTTGAGCGTCAGGGGTATGGCCCCAGCCCTAACCAAAATCCTGAAAAATGTCCATGGGATCCACCTGTCCTCACCTCCTGTCAGAATGGACATAGATGGGAGAGCCATGCAGAGTACTGAGCTGGAGTCTCAGATGAGGTTGACAGATGACAGCGACCTCCAGAAGATGTGGCTGAATCTTTCCCTGTTTCCATCTCTGGACTCTGGTGTCCCTTTGAGCCCCCTGGACGTCCCTGCCAACCCTGTTGTTTCCCCATGCTTGCAGACGTCTGCTCGCCAGTGTGAGACGGTGCTCCTCCCCAGCCCTGCTTCCCTGCTAAGCCTTCTTTCCTTTAATAAAGGCATGAGAAATTCTCAGCAGGTGGCCTGCGTATTCCCAGGTGTACCAGACATGTTTTTCGTCCCTGTCCCTGAGCACAATAGCCAAGAGGCTTCTCTGCTGCACAGACACAGTGCTGCTCCTGAATGTGGCCCAGATGGTGGTGATGTGCAGCACTCTCTTATCCTTAGCAGTGTTCCTCCCTCTTATTCCCATGGGGCGATAAACACTCAAGGCTGTGCTCCTTTCCTTGCACCCCCACCTCCACTGACACAAGGAAAAGTCGCTGCAATGGGCTGTCCTGCTCCTTATTTAGTACAACCTTGCAGGGGTAGGGTAAACTCTGACCAGCTGGCACCCAGAGCTGTGCTGGAGGCAGCTGTGAAGGAGCAGCTCTCCAGGCAGGCAGGGCTGCACTGTCGAGCTCAGAGGCTGCAGAGGAGACTGCAAGCCCTTCTCGGAGAGCACGCTTTGCTACACTGCAACCAGCAGCTGGAGGGGCTGCAAAGACACTGTCAACTTGGAGATGTGTCCCTTGACAGCCTGGACTCCACACATTCTGGTGAACTACCTCCACAAGTGGGAAGAAAAGAGAGTGGTTCTTGGCTAGAGCTGTCCACGGACTCATCCTCCATTACAGAGCTCAGAGAGTTCAGCCGCTCCGGCCAGGACGTGCTGAGGGACCTACAGGAGGCTTTGGACTCTGAGGCCACGGCCAGCAGCAGCTCAGACGAGGAGCTAGAGGAGGTCCAGATCCATGGCAAAAACAAGACTCTGTGAGTATCCACAAGGTGGAAGAGGTTTATTTGTAAATATATGCTATTTTTTTCTGTTCATACTTGTACTTTGGGTTTCTACTATTTTATAATGTTGTCTGTCTTATTATACCTGTACGGCCCTCTTTCTGAAACGCTTCAATTAAGCACCTGCAAAGCCACGCCAAGTTTTCCCTGACTGGTCAGTGTTTCCGGATCAACATTTTTGCAGCTGGGGAATTATTGTAATGGCACTATAGCAACAGTTTCTACCTATTTATAGTATAGTTGTGACATCACATCCTTACAGAAACCCTGACAGCTTTTAAAGGCACAGTTTCTGAATACACTTTGTGTGCATGTCTTTCAGTATTTATAAAGCATCTAGATCTAGACCTTGTTTGTTTTTTTTTACATGGAAATCTTATTTTTATTCCTAGGGACCACCTTACGATGATATCACAACAACTGCAATGTCAAATCTGGCCAGGGGCATAAAGTGGGTGTGCTAGTAGCCTTCAGTATTCCTTTTGATCTTAACTACACACCTGTAAAGTTTGGTGACTGCATCATGCATGGTTCTGATGGTGATGCGGTTACAAAATCTGTCCACAGACAGATAGACATATAAACGAATTGCTCAAAATCGCTTCTGTGGTAGTTCTCACTACAGTAGGTGTCAGCAGGACCTCATTTTGCCATGATGAAACTCACTCACAAACTACAAATTGAAAACAATACAAGCGACGTGCTTCTTTCAGTAACTGGGGTAAATGACTCAAGAAAAACTTCACATAACTTCACTTAACTAACACATTAAAGGTGTTTTTGTTGTTTAAATGATGTGATCCATGAACTGGTTTGTTGATGGCTGTAATCGACAGATTTTAATTTTGTACAGACTTGTTACTTGTTCAGTGGGCTGTTGCTTGTTCGAGAACACATTTTCCACACATACAGCATGGAAGTGTTGGTTTCTTTTTTACAAGCAAATTGAGTGAGACCCGTTTCCGTGTCTCTTAAGTCGTGGGGCGCCTTAAAATCGAGGTCTGCTTCTTATTTTCTTTGTGTATTTTTTAGAGCCACAGCGTGTATCAAATGTGTCACAGCTGGTTATTCCAGCTAAATAAACAAGCTACACAGGAAAGACTTTAGAAACCCCCCGACCCACGTTTTGCTTATCAGGTTGAGGTGATTTCACACAGTGTCAGATATGAAGTTGCAAACTCGTTTTGAAAAAAACAATAAGAAACCATTTCACAAACATCACTGTACTTTCACTGCCAAAAGGACTGTTTTGCTTTTCTGGGATTTGGTTGCCAGATCCAGCTGTGGTTCCTGCTGGAGCCGTTGGCCTTGATTTAATTCACAGTACACAGAGGTGGATTCTCACTTTAGGCAACCTTTCAGTTCAGGACACTGAAACACAGCAAGAGGGAGCTAGTTTAATTGAATCCAAATATGGAGTAAATTAGTGGAAGGACTTATTTCAGGATGACAGTATAAGTTTTGGAAAGTCAGCTGTCTCTGACGTCCACTGCGCCTCTGCAGTGTTCGGCGCATATTTTACTTGGCCCTCAGCGCAGTTTACAGTGTGGTGGTCATAAGCGCAAGTTTTGTCCTCCCAGCTGTGGAGAGTGTGATGACATTTTTCAGCCATGCACACACACATTCTCTTTCCATGCTGCAGTCATAACACATTCAAAAGACAAGCCAGCTCTCTTCCCCCACAGGCTAGGAAATAAACACAGCCATGCCAGCAAGCCTGTAACATGCCAGCCATTCTATGCCATCATACTCCTCCTCATTCTAGTGAAAATATTTTTAAAGCCTGTGACCTGTGTGTGTGTGTGTGGTTTGAATGGGCGTTGCTGCTGTACTTGTGTCTTTGCTCAAAGGGAGTCGTATTGCCCCAGGCAAGGAAAAATGAGGGAAATCCATCTATGTTTTTACATCCTACAAGGAGTGTTTCTTCTTTGTAGTGCTAACGAGCCACAAGGCAGTATCACAATGTAGAAAAACTGTGCACATGAAAAATATTGTGATCAGAATCTTAGATATATTGTTCCTAAGCTAGAGCTAAAACAAAACAACAACAAAACATTTTACACAATTATGAATTCAAGTTGTTGGTATCTTGTTTGCTGCATACACCATGAATAATGCAAAATATAAACCAGTATGCCACCAAACAGCTATTGAGAAAATAATATTCCATAATCTGTGACCTTGTTAAGAAAGTAAAGTAGCTGCAATAAAATGACACACATATTTTTCAAGAAACAAAGGTTAACGACCAACCTTTTGTTTTTTTGTTGATGGTGTTTCCAAATACATGATTACATAAATACAGCATTTTCTTTAATTTTAGTAGAGAGTGACAGAGTTGAGAAACGAGATCAGGAAAAAGAGAGAAACAGGGCTATCCAATAGTGATCCTGAGCCCGAGCTGGAAAAAGAGAATTTATTTTCCCGAGGATGAGAATTTCAGTGGTCATACACAACACAATGCCAGGAATGTGGGGGTGTGAGTGTGGCGTCAGTGTTGGGACAGGAGATGTGAGGTCCTGGTCTTGGCTTGGGTCCAGTTAGACCTTTCAGATTGGACTCAAGTCTGGTCTGATTTAAGTGCAGCACCATTTATTTCTTCAGTTAAATGTAGTTATTCAACCCTTCTGTTTGTTTCCTGAAGTGCAATAAACAGGAGCTGTTTACAGAATTGAGGCATGTTTATTAGCACAGAGAACAGGGATGAGAAAGGGTGTTTTGTGTGTGTGTGTCCTTTTATTTGGCCAGCTAAAGTCATCTTGGAAGCGTCAGCTTGCCTTTTGTACAACTCTGTTGAACAATACTGTGTGCTTTGTCAGTGAACCTCTCCTGGGGAGTTTTTATTGCAGGTTCCTCCATGAAGAGGATGTCTCCTTGCTGGAGAAGGGACCAGTCATTGTCTTCCATTTAGAAATGTGGAAACAGTTGGCCTTTAACATTCTTAGTATGAACTTGTAAAGCAGTGACATGGTTTGACTTTAATTTGAAACCATGTGTCCGCACCGCACTGGCAGCAGTCCTTCAAACCTCCAGCTGTTGCTCATTTTCAGTTTTCAGTATGTTTGTAATTTTAGATATACTGTATGGGAGTATTTGTCAAAGGCTCTGTGTTGGAAACTTTAAATGCAGGACACACCCAAAAGCCCCAATTCCTCTCTCTGCAGGAGCGGTGAAACACTATCCAAATGGAGGATTCATAAACCCACAGCAACTTGCTGGGACTGGCCTTTTATTCAACCAGGACTTGGCTGTGAAAACTCATACCTTTCTCACTGTGGATGGTAGTCAGTGGGTTGCTAGACCCCACATTTTATTCATGAGAAATATTTATGTAAATATATACTTGCACACTAATAGGTATAAAGAAACCTTTCCTCTCCTGTCCTCTCCCACTGACCCGCCTACTGCTTGGCAAGTATTCCTCGAAATATTCTCATTATGCAGTTGGAAAGAGCTGCAGGGCAGCCAGGTTTGGTCATTGTCTGTGGAGGAAAGAGGGAGCCTATTCCCTAACAAACAGATGTTAGCTTAAGGTTGAGTGAAACTCTGTACAGAAGCAGGCATTAACCCAACACAAGCTTTTTATTTTATCCGCAAAGTTCTTATTCTTAAAACAAGCTGGGTTTAATTATGATCAGGCAGGAGACAGTTTGACTTAACAGGTTGCTATTAAAATAACTGCCACATAATACCAATGGGTATTGACAAATCCTCTGTGTGTAGCTGCTTGCTGACTGGCCTAACCTTTCTT